>AP025385.1:4836462-5436462 GCA_030295005.1 Cephonodes hylas
AAATATCCGAGATATTCATTATATTTGAACAACATTTATTAAAGTATGATGGATAAAAATCTGGCCATTTACGCACTGCTCTATCGAATACGAGCTTCTATAGTTTATCGTAAATTATATTGAGTTCTTTAACAAGAAACGTATTATATCTGGAATAAACTTATTAAGAAACGATTCAACATAATCATTTTAAATTCCATCGCCAAAAAATCGGGTAAAATTTTGATCGCGCTAATTAAACATACTATTAACTGTAATTAGTCATAATGTAATTTTTATCGTATTTTATTGTCATTTTCTTTATTTACAAATTATGTTATGATTTTTTAAATTACTAAAAAATAGAAAGTAATGACAAGACGCCCTAAGCTCCCCAAATGCGGCCCAGTAAAGGGGCTCCAAGATAAACAATTTGTAGACACGCAGCCTCGGAAATTATTAAAACAAAATCTTTATTCCATGTAATGTCATTAAAAAGCCTGTTTTCGGATAAGCAATAAATAATTCAAATTAAACATTAGATATTTGAACTTTTGGATCATTTATTATATTCGAGTGGGTGATATAGTTCACTTAATTTTTTATTTGGAAATTCCGCAATGAGATTCTTTTTTGAATATTTCGTGGCTTAAGAACTTTTTAGAATAGAGTTAATGATTTTTTTTTATTGGGGATTAAATTAAATTATCATCACCAAACCCTATATGCTTCACTGCTAGACAAGGTTCTTCTTTGAAACATAGAGGGGTTAAGCCTTAGTCCACCGTACTGGCACAGTTTGGGTTGACATTATTGCCCTATCCCACCACACACCCGCCACTGCAACTCCTGTATTCCAGGATCAACAGCGGCACGCACAGTATTGGCGCCGAGCAATGAAGCTCAGCGAATCTAAGGGGACCTAAATTGTCATAATCCCGCAACGAAGTTAATCAGAAAAGCAATGTAAAGGAGGAGTTGGAAAACAAAGAGTTGTCCACTTCCCTCCACAGCAAAGCGGGTGACAAAACATTGAGCTAATTGGGTTGACATAAATAAATTCAATTGAATCTCAGGAATCTACTTTTTTGATTCATCTAAATATAAAAAAAAATATCAACTCAAATACATAAGTGTACCTACACGAATTTATATAATATGAGCACTTAAAATTTTACCAGAGTAGATCTAAAACCTAGGGTTTATGAATCGTAAAGGTGAAGTCGTACTGGAAACATTACGGCTTCTCAATACTTGCTTACACGATGCAACCACATATCAAAAATACACAATCATTTATCATCATTTATTTCGTTTTGAAACTATAATTTAATGTGGTATTAGCTTGAGAAATAGACCTATCAGTATTCGAACTAAAATTGATCCGTCGTTCAAATTATTTCATAAATGTCTAATGTCTCAATCAAGAAACTAAATTTCTTATTGATCTTTGTAATAGCAGATATGATTGTTGAAATTATGATGATTGATGATAATGACTGATCAAATCAGTTACTCATAGAATTAGTGATGGTTTCAAGGTACAGGCTTACGGTCATGTATATTGGCGGCCGCGGGTTCAAACCCCTGCCCTGGCACAAACGCTTAGACTTTTAGAAGTGATGTGTGGATTTGCAATTATTATCACTTATTTAACGCTGAAGGAAGAGATCGTGATGAAACCTGCACGTGGGACGTATATGATGATGATGCGCTGATGATGATGATGACTAGGACATGTACTTCAGTAAAAATATAATAACTAAAAACTTTGCACTATTAAGCCAAATAAAACTATACAGGGTGTATTCAGACCGTTATCCCAAACTAAAGCAGGTAATATCTAAAGTCATTACAATTCATCTGGCGTTAAAGACAATCCCGGTAAAAAAACATTTTCCATACATTTTACATTATTTGAAAACGTCATATTTTTTTTTGGGAGGATTTTCTTTAAAGCTAGGGGTTTGTAATCAACTAAGCTATTGCCTGCCTCAGTTTCCGATAACGGTCTGAATACACCCTGTATAAAACACTCGCAATGTTCATACATTGAACCCTGTAACCTTCACTTTATCTTCGATCAACGAACCAGCCGATGAAGCATCAAACTTTAAAGTATAAAAAGTCGAAAAAAACGAAGTAACCATTTAATTTATTTACGCATAATTTGTGTTCCACAATAAAGATAAATAAACTATTGGAAAGTCTCTTTACTGAAATCTATTACTTTTCCAATACACCGACGAAATTTATTCGCAAGATTTTATACCCCAATATGTTTGAATTGATTTAATTCTAAAATGTGATTTCGTGAGCAATTATATCGTTTTATTGTAAACGATTTTTAGGAGTGATTTGAAAATAATTTTAGTAATTTGCGATCGAGTCTTTCGAAATGGACTTTGAGTGAAATGTTTAAAAAAAATATCAGATTTATTATTCAACAGTCTAGGGAAAAGCATAACATCAAGAATAAAGGATTTGGAATTAGAGAGATGATCCGAACCAAGGCAAATGTTTTTACGAGCCACAAATATTTCGACCTATACATAGAATAAGGATACTAATGACTATAACACCAAAGTACTTTTTATGTCTTTACTAGCGACCCGCCCCCGCTTCGCACGGGTGTAATGCTGGTATTTAATGGATGTTATCATACATATAAACCTTCCTCTTCAATCACCCTATCTATTAAAAAAAACCGCATCAAAATCCGTTGCGTAGTTTCAAAGATTTAAGCATACAAAGGCACATAGGGACAGAGAAAGCGACTTTGTTTTATACTATGTAGTGATAGAATTAAACTTGTTTATATATTGCACTAGTGAGGTAATAATAATCATATCTTTTGTTGTTGTTTGAAAAACAAAAAAAGTTACAGATAAAGAGAAAGAGATGTTGCGATTTTGCGAATATAACTTTATTCTGCGGATAGGTCGATTTGTTTCGATAGCGGGGGATATTAATTTTGCTCTCGTATTTTTTGATACTCAAGATACCTGTATCTGAGTGTTAGGTCAAAACCATCTTTGTGACTCTACATGCTATAAACCAATGTGTTGGCTTATTACTTCTGCATTTAACATACATTACTAAGCATAGTAGAAAAACATTTTTAAACTCTTCAACATAAGCGTCAGTGTACATCAAACACCAACTATCCATCCACTTTTGTTTCTATGTGACATATGCCTGATGGCTTATCAATTCAATTGGTATCATTCACTAGGTCACATTAATCAGGTCATGTAGCGTTCATTTGTTTTCAAACACCCCCGTGGACCCTACATGTTTAATGAATGAAAAATAGTGCAACTTCATACTCCATGTGGGCCATCCGTAGTTTTTCCGTGATTAATTATCATTTTTTCATATAGTGAAGCGTAGTAACAATGAGAGTTGGTTCAATGCAAACTTGTTATTTCCGCGAACAATACTGCGCATTCGACTAATGGATGCGAAACCGGACTACGGCGTCTGGTCCAAATCAGGAAATATTGCCGTTTGTAAGATACAGGTCATTTTTGACGTGTCGTTCTGGAAACTTATCAATAGTCATAGGGGGTATGTGGTAGATTACCCTAGACGGAGCTAGAGCCTGCATAAGAGATTATGAGAAAAACCGTTATTTATTTTGCACGAAAAAAAAGAGGTAAGGTAGCATTGGCCGACAAAAATTCCCGACAAAAAAAATTAAAACAATATAGTATGTTTATTTAATGCCTATGCTTGTCAGAAAACGTCGATTTTATTATTTTTTGTCGAGATTTTTTTAACGCCAATGAGTTTAGTAGCCATTACCACCCTTAATTTTCGATTACGGTCAGAATTCAGGGTGCATTGTCTGAATACAGGCTGTATACCCGGCCTTATGCCGTCTATAGTGGCTGTAGAATATAAAAATGGTTTATGTATATATTATACCCTCTCGTAACTTGGGCCGGCGTGATAACGTACGCTCACGGCCACCTGCACTACGCTTTGAGCAGTAATTGAACGTTGCCTACCGGTTGTTATTCAACTACCTACACTCATTTAGAGATAGTGTCCACTCGCCTGACGACCAATACTAGGAAACTTGAAACAATATCTCATACATTATGAGATGTTCGAAGTGGTTGACTACTGCTGTGCTTGGAGATTCAAAATACAATTTGTCTATGCCCATTAATATGTAAAATTGGTACAAAAATACTGACAGACAGTTTCGTTTTATGTTACATATAAATAGTATTAGTATTCTATCGACATTGGAAATAGACAGTATTTTGTATCGGGACCAGTATCGCATTTTGTTTGTCAACTATTCAATCTACTACGGTCACACGTCCGATGGCAAAAACTCCAAACTGAAATGAAACGCTGCTTTTCATTATTTCACATTTATAAAATTCTTGATATTACATTCAACCGAAATTACTAAATGGTCGTGTCAAACATATATTTATAATGATAGTCTAATCGTAGATTCAGCACGCTCGGCGTACTAAAATGTGCACATAGGAAAATAAAACAAATGTTTAAAATTTCAATCAAATATTATTAAATATTAAATATTATTGTTATTCGCGGGACGTCGCTGGCTGCAGGAGGCTTCCGACCGTTCCCGGTGGAAGTCATTGGGGGAGGCCTATGTCCAGCAGTGGACGAATATTGGCTGCTGATGATGATGATGATTATTAAAGTTCCCTACTATTAACAATACTTTGTCAGTTCATCTCGACAACAAACTATAATATTTCTCCACGAAACATCACTCAAATGCGTTCAGCCGTTCCAATACAATCGAGTAACAAACCTCATTTGAGTTATACCAGCTCGGTTGATCGTCCCATCCACTTCATCAGTGCACTAAGGGAAGCTTAATTAATTATTGATCAAGTTACAGTCTAACGACTTACTTAGCAGCTCGTTCGGTAATTAAGCTGGAGCTGAATTTATAATTGACTTATTTAAAACCTTATTAGCTGCGTCTTATACAGCTTATTATTTAGCTCCTTGTTTCTCGGGCGATGTTGAAAGGGTTCTGTGGTTTAAACTATTTTAAGCTTAAGTACATTTTTGATATCATCACATTTTTGTAGGTCTCAGTGATGGCTTCGAGGTTTAGCTCCGTGGTTGAGAATTTCGGCTGTCACCGGTTCAAACCACAGGTACGTCTCTGATTTTTCGAAAGTTATGTGTGTATTCACAATGATTTATCATTTCATTTAACGGTGAAATAGAACATCGTGATGAAACCTGTACACATAAAAGTTCTGAGGATTTTTTTAGGGGTGTAGTCCGCCAAACTGCACTAGGCCAGCCCGTGCCAAGCGTTGGGACTGAGTTGATGATGTCATTTAGTCAATATTTGAAACGGCGAAATTAAATTAAACAAAAAATATAAGAATGAAGACAATGACAAGACTTAGTATCATTTTAAAAAGGTTGCACGTTGTCGTTGACTAAAATATTAACAAATAATTTTTAGTATCTATCACGCTATTTGCATTTTTCAGCTGCGACTTCCGAGTAAGGAAAGTGATATTGGCTTTTTAATTTGACAATTTCTCGGTAAAAGCATAGTGTATAGAAAAGTACTTTGTAAACGGCCATGGGCTTACCAATCAATTAAAGCTAGTTTGTAACAATATTTATTTATTGCTATTCCACTACCCGTGCTCTGCGGATTCAGCCGCGTCAAATTAGGTTTTGCTATTTGCTTTACCCGGCTATGATCTGTCTGTGTGTCAATTTGTATCTCGATCCATTCAGCCATTCTAGCTTGATTGAACCATGTATGTAGGGGAACCTGTTGTACCTTGGTCACATTTTCTTTCAATGATTTAAAAAAAAGAAACGGTTATAACTATTGCGATTAAATAAATCTTATCTGTTAGACAAACTAATGTGGAATATAATATAAATTATACAAAAGCATAGGTCATCATTTTAACAGGTTTTACATGAACTAAAAAAAATTTGGAAAGTAGACCAAGGTACAAGAGGGGTGATGTACCTTGGTCCAGCCTATGTTGTACCTTGGTCATAGTTAGAACTCATCAAATAAACTTGACACATAGCAAATATTTTTATTATTTCCAGCTTCAACATGTCTATAAATATCTTTATAACTCATCTAATATCTATAACATATCAATTTAAAAAAATTATATAAATAAAAACAGTATTTTTCGTAACGCCTAACTAAACATTTTAATTACATTAGCAACAAGTCTTTATTTTAAGAATTTCATTCGTTTCTTCAGATTAAGTTCCAGCATGAGGTTTGCTACATATGTATGTGCGTTCCTAAACAGAATTAACAAGAATCATTTGATGTTGGTACATTGACCATATGACCAAGGTACAGCTGTTTTACTATGGCCAAGGTACAACACCCCTACCCTTTTATGTTTATTCGCACATATAAATATGGAGGTTATGATTAACTCAAATAAGCATACTACATTCTAAACTTGGCTAAAGTACTTGTTTAAATCTAAGAGTTTTAAAAATTTACGTAGTAAATAACAGAAGTAATGAAAGAAATGAAAAATATTAAATATCTTACTTTTTTGCAGCAAAAACTTAAAAATGATCTCCCATGTAAATTCGATGCAATGGCCGCCAGCAACTAACTTCATGTTGATTAGACTTGTAAAAGTTAACTTTACTATAGGCGAAAGAAACGAAAAAAAGGCGCGAACATTAAAAAAAAATGAGTGGCTCTAGGTACAACAGGGACCAAGGTACAACAGGTTCCCCTATATCAAAACTTTAGTGTGTAAATAATAAAAGCAGAAGGGCATCGCTCGTCCCCTTTTATGTCTAATCAGTCATCATATGCCAAAAATAAAGTCATTTATTTAAATGATTATTACTAGAAAGACTAATTAACAATATTTCTCCTCTTCATAAGAATAGAGAATACAACTGATTAATTACAAAAGTCGCCAGTTTTCTTTGATTTGGTCGCATAAACATTCACCGTTTATCCATAGAAGACCAAAAGAGTTACATGTTAATTTTGTTATATTTTTTATTTGTTTTTGGGGTCATCATTCTCAACTGTATGTCATATTGCTTGTATTTAATCAAGAATTAAAGCTTAAAGATTAAAATTATTCAGAATTTTGTAGGTTGGGTTTAGAGCTTCTTAACTGGATGTTTAGAAGTTTGAAGTTTGGAACTGGAAGTACCGCCTCTTGTAGAGACTGTAAATTCACTTTACCCAGGCTTTTATTTTTATCCGTCGCTAATTCAAATCTTATCCCTAAATCAAACATCATCACCACCAGCCAAAAGCCTTCCTCCGCTACACCTGCCCAAAACATTCCTTCAGCGCAGTCAGAATCAACATATGACATTTAAATCAGGTCAATAATAACCATGTGAATAAGTTACGCTCCCTTCTGGAACAAACGTATTTCACAGGCGACCTAGCTCATTTCCTGCGGGACGAGACCTTTTCCCATATTAACAAAAGATAAAATCGCATTGAAATAGGTATGGGTATTGGACACGTTCAGCGCAGGTAATCTTTGAGACAATCGACTATTCTGTTATTTACTGCCAGGGTTGGTGGGCAGATTAACTTATTATGGGTTTGGCTTTAACCCTCTCAATGGTAGAGGAGACCCGTGCTCAGCAGTGGGAAGTATATGGGTTGATGATGATGATGATGATGATGGGTTAGGCAAATGGAAATAGTTTCATCTATACAAATATGGTAAATTTGATCCAATCAAAAGTGCATGACCAGGAATGTCTTGGACTACCCAAAATATGAGTTGGCATGGCCTAAATGAAAGAGAAACTGGAAAAATTAACAATAGTAGTCTATACAGGGTGTATAAAGACCATGATTGAAAAGTAAGACGGACACTAGTAATTGTGATTAAAACACATTGGCGATAAAAAAAACCCTGACGAAAAATAAAAAAAATGTTGTTTAACTAAAAACCGTGAGTATCTATTCAATGTATGAAAATATCAATTTTCTATTGTTTTTTCTTTTCTGTAAAGGCAATGTTTTTGTAATCACCATACTTTTTATGTACATATTTTTAAAAATCAGTCTATATAAAATATTCAAACTTTATCAAAGACTCTTAGGAAAAATACCTATCGTACTTTATTTACTCACCCTAAAAGTCGATTCTACTCAGTATTTATATAAAGCATTTAGGTATAAAGATTGAGGGCAACTTACTTCCAGTTCTCTCAGATCGGGGGCAGCCCTATTCAATGCACTGCGTCCCTCGTGCCAATACCCCGTATGTAGGGATTTCTAGTTCGACTTTGCAGGCTTCTTTATACTGTTTGCACTGAGTATTTGAACATATACCAAAAGCGATTTGAACAACGTATATTATTGAGGGTAAACCTCCGAGGAAGAAGAGAATTCGGGGCTTGAACGAAAGTAGGTATAGTAATTTTTCATAAGTTAGTAAATCAAGCTGAACTGGCAATGAGCTGGGCCCTTAACTGGTAGAAATGAAAACCTCGAAAATTGGCCTGACTCATCACCACATAGTATAAAACAAAGTCGCATTCTCTGTCCCTATGTCCCTTTGTATGCTTAAATCTTTGAAACTACGCAACGGATTTTGATGCGGTTTTTTTTTAAATAGATAGAGTGATTGAAGAGGAAGGTTTATATGTATATTAAAATCCATTAAATATCAGCATTGCACCCGTGCGAAGCCGGGGCGGGTCGCTAGTAATATTTGTAATATTTAAAAACATAAAAATTGTTTCGAGAAGGGAAGCGTAAGTTTTTTATCATCTGGTTTGGAAAGTTAACTTTTAGTATTACTTATAGTATAAAAACACTACTGTTGCCTCTTTAAAGCAATTTACAATGTTATTTAATTTGATTTATAGCAATTCATTAATGAACGAACTGCTATGAATGTAATGAATGCATTACAAGCTATACAGGATGTATTTAGACCGTGATCGAAAACTGAGGCAGGTAATAGCGATAGTGATTACAAACCCCCTGGTATTAAAGAAAATCCCGACAAAAAATAAAGTTTTTGAGGTTTTCCATACAAACCACGTACTTTTAACACCGATGGTTGTATGGAAAACGTTAAATTTTTTATTCTTTGTCGGGATTTTTAATATCGCCACTGGGTTTGTGATCACCCTCGCTATTACTTGCCTCAGTTTTCGATCACGGTCTAAATACACCCTGTGTAAAGCTATCCAAAGCCCAACAGCAATAAATAGTAAACAAACAAAAGAAAAGCGCAGAATTATAAAATCCATTCAAAGATGTTTATCTCAATCGTACATAGCAGACAATATGCTCGCGTTTGCGTTGCATGTGGGATTTGCAATTCTTCTTGTAGCTTATTGTGCACGAGTAAAGCTGTGTCGGTATTTGATTGTTTTTCTCAAACAGACGGCAGTAAACGCTTTCAATGGATGTAGATTTGTTGTTTTGTATATTAAATACAGGCTGCAGGACGCTTCCGATAGAACACTTTGGAAGTCTCTGGGGGAGGCCTAAGTCCATCACTGGACGTCTTTTGGCTGATGATGATGATGATGATGATATTTAATACACCCAACAGTCACACACAGGACTATACCTATATAAAGATACGAGTCTTGTGTCTTGAGTATCAGAGACTACGAGAGACTTTTCGGTCTCATTAACACCCAGACCCGAAACATATATTTGTGGAGCACACAAACATTCGTATTAGTGGCGTAAAAGGGTATTCCAGTGTTCGATCAACTCAGAAGAAAATATCCTTGACCAAAACAGAATGCAACTCTGCCTACCCCTTCGGGAATACAAACGTAAATGTATATTTGCGCATTAAACACCAAATTAAAAACAATTAAACCGCTGTTATAATTGATAGCATAGTTCATTAGCGCACCGCAATAAATTAATTACAAACTAATAAAATTAATTGGGGAAATTGAAATTAATTTTACGCATTCTGTTTGGTAGCCTTCTGGCAACCTTCACAGATGCAACGATTACCGTAATTTGATTAAGAGTAAATTAGTTCCTATATTGAAAAGATGATCGTTGATCATGGATTTTTATAGTACGGTGTCAGTAATTGTAAAGTCGTGATCGCCTCGCGATTTAGACACGCGGTCGAGAATCTCGGTGGTCGCGGGGTCATACTTTAGGCTCAGATCTCCGACTTTTCGAAGATATGTGTCTTCACACTGAATTATCTGGTACTTTAACGGCGAAGAAAACAACGAGGTAAAAATTGTAAAACTCAAAGTTAGTTAACTTAGGAATATTTTAGGTACGTAATCCGCCAGTCCGCACTAAGCCAGCGTGGCGGACTAAAACCTAAACCTTACTATTCGTAGAGGAGGCTGAACCTTGCATTGGGAAGAATGTGGTTTGATGATGAATGAATGATATCATGAATAAATTCGGTCTTCTTCTTCATCAACCCATATACGCCCACTGCTGAGCACGGGTCTCCTCTACCATTGAGAGGGTTTTAGGCCATAGTCCGCCACGCTGGCCTAGTGCGAGTTCCTAAGAACTTTTAGGTGTGCAGGTTTCATCACGATGTTTTCCTTCACCGTTAAAGCAAGTGATAATTCAGTTTGAATACACACATAACTGCCGAGATTCTCGACCGCGCGCCTAAACCTCGAGGCCATCACTGCTTGTCAACCTTTACTAGGTTACCCAAACATGAATATATCCAACAATTCCCAATACGTGGATTTCATCATCATCATCAGCTCATATACGTCCCATTGCTGGGTCCGGGCCTCCCCTACTATTGACAGGATTTACGTCGATTTGATTCTAGAAAATTCCCCACCGGGTATCGAATTTGCATTCATTACAGAATGATTTGCATACTAAGGAAATGATCCTGTAGAAAGTGTGGAACGATAATTAAGCGAGGGTTTCAATGAAGTTACCTTGCCTCGAGGTCATATGTAAAACAAATCTACAATTATTAACAAGTCATTTAATGGTTTCGTTATGCCATAGCGTGATTATATTTGACCTTGTTATTGATCACTTTTACATTACTCAATGTTACGTTTCAATGGTTATGCAAGTCTATGAAAATATTACAGCAATATGCATGAAAAAGAAATTATATTCATTGACAAATTTAAAGGTTTTGAAGGTTAGGCATAATCTTAATATAGGCACATTTTTTTAATTCATACTTTTGAATTATCATACTTTAGCAGTACAGTCATTTATTGATAAAATCTTTACCACTGAAAGGACGTAAAGTAAATTGAATTGTTGATAAAATTTTATCACTGCGTCAAAATGCTCTGCTATATCTTTCCATACTTTTCGAAGTTATGTGTGTATTTATAACGAATTATCACTTTTTATCGGAGAAGGAAAACATCGTGATGAAACCAGCACACCTTAAATCTTTTACGAATTTCTAGAGTGTGTAGTCTGCTAACCCGCGCTAGGCCAGCGTGGCGGACAGCCCTATACCTTATCAATGTTAGAGGAGCCCCGTTCCCGGCAGTGAGACGCATATGGGTTGGTGATGATATGGTAAAATGTACCAACAAGACTTAATCTATTAACTACGTTCTATTACGTACCATTAGATGCCGCTGTGGTCATTTTGCTGTAACACAAAAATATATATAACCATCAGTACGTTAGTGCGGTATGTGTCTGATGTTGAAACAATTACACCATTTCGTACCGAGGCTGATGTAGAATTAATGTGCGACGGGCATTAAAAAATTGTCCTGTGGAACAGAACAATATAGACTTTATACTGTTGACGTAGGATCTATATTTAAGTGTACATTGGAAGTGCACCTTATGGATGATATTTGGCGACAAGATGTGAAAGTAAAATTACCGATCAAAAGTATCGTAGAACATAAATTTGGCAGTAGAAATAATAAATGTACCAACAGACACATACATAATTCTGATCCTACATAAGAGACGAGTCTTGAGTCGGAGTTATTAACAACGAAAGACTTTTCAGTCTCACAAGCATTTGTCTCAATGTGGGGATCGAACCCGCGGCCACTCGTTTCGCAAGCTTCGTCCAGTGACGCAGGTGTCTAGCCAACTGCGTCACTGCACTGTCACTGTCATGTATGTATGAATGTATGTATGTATGCTTATCACGTCCTTTAAGATATAGTCTTAGTCCACCATGCGTACTTAGCATCTCTCATCAGCCCATATACGTTCCACTGTAGGGCACGGGCCTCCTCTACCACTGAGAGGGTTAAGGTTATAGTCCACCACGCTGACCTAGTGCGGGTTGGTGGACTACACACTTAAGAAATTCCTAAGAACTCTTAGGTGTACAGGTTTCATCACGATGTTTTCCTTCACCGTTTAAGCAAGTGATAATTCAATGTGAATACACACATAACTTCGAAAAGTCAGAGGTGTGTGCCTGGGGTTCGAACCCGCGACCGCCGAGATTCTCGACCACGCGCCCAAACCTCGAGGCCATCACTGCTTTATATCATAATTAATCATGGACTACCATAGGAAATATTTATAACAATATACCCAAGTATGTTACGAACAAAATATCCCCATAATATTCCCAGCAAACGGTTTTTATCTCATTGTTGCAGTTTCCACACGTATGTGGGTCGTGTGAAATTTACACATTCACTAAACATTATTCCGGTTCATTGTGTATGGGATTTATTGAATGTTATTTCTGGTGCATGCTTATGACCTCGTATGGAGATATACTTAGACAGCCCCGTGGCGCAGTTGGCTAGACACCAGCTTGCGAAACGAGCGGCCGCGGGTTCGATCTCCGCACCGAGACAAATGTTTGTGTGGTCCACAAATATTTGTTTCGGGTCTGGGTGTTTGTGAGACCGAAAAGTCTCTCGTAGTTTCTGATACCCACGACACAAGACTCGTATCTTAGTGTGGGGTCAGGACTATGTATGTGACTGTTGGGTGTATTTTTTTTATTATTTTTTTTTATTTTTCAATATGAGTGTACTAAGACTGCTTCTTTCAATTGTTTTGGATACTTAAATCTCTTTGTCAACCATTATACGGCCCGCTGCTGAGCATGGGTCCTTACAAGTGGGGGGTAGACCTTAATCCACCAGGCCAATCTAGTGCGAAACGGCTGACTACACACCTAAGAAATACCCAAACATTTTTAGGTGTGCAGATTTCCTTACGAGGTTTTCTATCACCGTTAAAATAAGTGATTATATTTGTGTTTCATACACATACTCGTAACTTCTAAAAATCAAAGGTGTGTGCCTGGGGTTTTAACCTGCGACTACTGAGATTATCCACAGCGCACCTTAACCTTGAGGCTATCACTACTTAGTACATAAGGAATGTCGAGCATCAACTTTACTTCTTTATTTTTTAAGTCTTGCATTAAAGGTGTATGAAAAGTGATTTCTCCGAATGCGACATAAACAACCCATATCAATGATTACAAAGAAAACTCTATACGAAATGGGCTTGGTATCGACCCGTGAAATGCAAAGTGCAGTAATTAAGTCGATTCGCTCTTCATAGCGCTGCGATTGCGGTAAAAGTGGGAGTGACAGGTTTAGTGCAAGGTTTAGGAGGCAGCGATTACATTGTCTTGAATCAAAGTAAAAAAAAATGTCAATTTTATTAAGTCCACCAATCCACACAAGGCCAGCCCGTGGCCCAGAATATGGGCTGATGATGATGATGAAAATAAAATGAAAAAAAAATACTCTTTATTCAAATAAACTTTTACAAGCTCTTATGAATCGTCAAATTTAAACTGTTGGCGCTTTGAAACGCGTTATCTCTCTCAGCAACATGAAATGTGTAGGTATTTAATCCTTTATGAATAGCAATATGTATTTTTTTTATTTGACATTATATTAATGATAAATATCTTTCTTCATCAACCCATATTCGCCCACTACTGAGCACGGGTCTCCTCTACCATTGAGAGGGTGTTAGGCCATAGTCCACCACGCTGGCCTAGTGCGGGTTGGCGGACTACACACCTAAGAAATTCCTAAAATCTTTTAGGTGTGCAGGTTTTATCACGATGTTTTCCTTCACCGTTAAAGCAAGTGATAATTTAATGTGAATATACACATAACTCCGAAAAGTCAGAGGTGTGTGCCTGGGGTTCGAACCCGCGACCGCCGAGATTCTCGACCACGCGCCCAAACCTCGAGGCCATCACTGCTTGACAAATATAATGTGCATATAAATAAATGCACTCAACAGTCGCACACCCTACGCTGAAATAGAAGTCTAGTATCGAGGATATTAGAAACTACGAGACATTTTTCGGTCACCTTGACATTTAACAAAAACTATGGCACGGGACATACATATGATAACCAATTTCGACGGCATAACCACAGGCCCTGTGGCGCAATGGATAACGCGTCTGACTACGGATCAGAAGATTCCAGGTTCGAATCCTGGCAGGGTCGATGCTAGAAGCTCTTTTTTGTATTTTATGTTCCATAACAAAATTACCTTGAAACATTGGTGTTGATTGAGTTCAGTGCCGTTCTTAAGATTCTGTAAATCACGTCCCGGAAACCTTATAATTTCTCCATAGGGTAGGTTGGTCTTCTAAAAATATTAAAAGATTGCTGCGACGATTTTTTGATTTAGGTACAGTTTGCGAGATATGCAAATATTGCGCAGTGTTATTCTGTTTTTCTATTAGTTTATTCTTAGTAGATACATAGAAATTAGAAATCCTATTAGATATAGATATTGAATACAGGCCGCATTTGATAAACAGTTTGGAAGCCTTTGGAGTCCTATGTCTAGCAGTGGATTTTCAGGCTCATAACGATAATAATGCTGATGATGATGATGACGATGATGACGACGACGACGATGGTGATGGTGATTATCTTGATTGTGGTAATGATGACGATGATGATGATGAGAAATGCACTTCTACTTTTCGGGAGGTGATAGAAATAGGTTGCTTTACCTAAAGGCTAGTCTTCTCTCCGCTGTCTTCTACATCTTAACCATCAGCAAGAGCGCGTCGCGTCGTCCTAGTTCACTTATTCGGATCGTTCATCGAGTTGTGTAATCGATGCACTCTCGATTGCGTTGTGTTCCGTCGCAGGCGTGTTTACGTTGCCTCGCTTATTATTTCAATACGTAATTACTTGACGATTAGTCGAAATAGGTCAACATGCTTTTAAATTGTTTTTAAATCGCATGTGCTAGCACAAAAGAGGTCGGAGTCGATTTTAAAAATAGAATTGAAGGTATAAATTATGAGGTAATTAAGTAAATGCATGCAAGAATCAAGATTTAAATTTGCTTTACTTTCTTCAGTAAGTCATAAGCTACTTCTTTGTTTTATTTTATTAATCATACGTAATTATGCAGATTATTTCCAAGTTTTTTTAACAAATATATTTAGAGCATTTAGGCCTTAATCCACGACGTTGTACTAGAGCGGATTGGCGGATTACACACCTTATATTATGTTCTTAAGAACCTTCAGGTGTGCAGGTTTCATCACGATGTTTGTCTTTACCGTTAAATTACTTGATGTTTCTTATTGAATACACACATAACTTTGAAAAATCACAGGTGTGTGCCTGAGTTTTGATCATGTGACCGTAGAAATTCTCTGCTGCGTGCGAAAATCTCAAGGCCATAACGACTTTCACTAAAGACACTTATATTCTAACTAACCTTATACAATTCATAGTGACTTCAGTTTGTCGCTACTTTACTAAATCAATCACCATATCTTTGTCTTTACACGACAATTTTATTACACATGTCACATTAATTCCTTGACATAAAACAGCTACAATGTCTAACAATAGGCCCTTATTGTGTTACACATTTCTCACAACATTAAGCTTGAATACGATACACTTATCAGAAATAATGGTCGATTTGTATCCCTGGGAACATTCTTGACAAAATCGCGAAGCCATAAAAATAATAGCCTTAGTCTTAGTTGGAACTTGCATTTTCAATGCCAAGAAGCTCTTAGTATATGAAGAGTATAAAACGAGTACTTGTTTGGGAATCCTAAGTTTTGTGTTTAAGACTGTCATAGCTTGAAACAAAAGATTTGTAAATTCTAGTCTTTGCAGTAATAACATACTGTTGAATAGCTAATTCGCCAATTTACGTTTTTTTTTCTTTGACCTTCAGGCTCTTGGATTTATGATGAGAGTATGTTCTTTTTGATTTCTTTCTGGGACAATTGGAGCGAGTTTTAGCGCTGCCCTCATATGTTCGCTTTTTTAATGTTTCATTTGACCAGCTACCAGAATGGTAGAAAACATACGGGCCTGCCTTTTCTTGGCAACCATAGGAAACTGCAGAATATTTTAGGTTATTACCTTAGTGCATGCACAAGACTACTCTTAACAGTCCTTCTTACTCTTAACCAGAGCCAAAATTTCGAAGTTACTAACATCCCACCGCCACAGATTTAGCTCACAAAACTTTCGCAGCAAAATTGTCTTCCCAACTTGATTTTCAAGTGGAAACTTTCCTGCCGCATTGTTCCGATCCTTTTAAAATCGGCTTAGACTTCATTCTCATGAAACAACGTTCAAGAGTTAAAAAATCAATTGTACTGTTCTCATGTAAGCGAAAATAATTTTCAATTTTCCGCAACAATAACCGGATAGCGTTTGAAGTGGTAGTTCTGTTCAGAGTCGTTTTCTCAGAAGCTGCAACAACTTGTAAGTATTGTTATTTAAAACTTTGTCTATATATGTATCAGAGTTTCTGGCAAGTTTTGCGAGGCGTTCCTGGGTTTTACCATATTTTTAATTTTCTTTTCTGGCTTCGTTTGAAGTTTGTCTGGATTACGTTTTGTGCTTGCTTCAAAGTTTAGGAGCTTGGATGGGGATTTTTGAATCTACATAGTGTTTACTGGGAGATTAATAAATGAATGTTGCAAAGTTTTTTCTTTATATTGTTTTTTGTTGGTATTTTTAAATACTGTTGCTTAAACTGAGTACAACATAGCTTTATAATTATTTAAATTTTCAAAATTACTCAAGTTTCTCCTGTTCGTTAAATTATGCGTTTCATTTTGTAAAAACCCTTACCTTGCTATTTATCCAATCCCACTACAGAAAATCAATGTAACTTAGTAAATCTATTTTTAGTTTTTGAACCCTGTTATCAGATGCCTCTAGAGCTAAAAACAATAAATGAAATATAAAATGAAAGCAACCAGTAATATTGGGATGAAACATAGAAATCTGAAAGAAATTGCACATAAATGTCCGATATATCAGAAGAAACAGATGAGAAAAACTTAAATGCATTACACGCAACAGAAATTCACCATTATCGGCTTAACTTAGCTTTAGTGGGGGTTACCAAGATCGTTTCTAATACAATATGTTGCACGCGATTTTCACCCTTAACACAGAAGTTGAAGGTTTCATTTTCAATTGGATTTGCACATCGAATATGTATGTAAGAAACTGTGCCGAGTTTATTCGAAAGCTATAACTTACCGAGTGCAGGATACGTGGTACTTAGAGTTAGGAATGTATAGAGTTGTTTTCTTTGGTAAAATAATAAAATTGTGCAAAGTATTTTTAGGTAAATTTTTTGGTCTATTCATACTTTTGTTGTTATATCCTGTTGTTTAGCATTCCTGTTATTGTGGATGTTATAAAAAAATGATTGTTTCATTTGCGTACCGGTAAGGGGATCGTTGGACGTCCACATGATGGATGATGGACAAGAAAATTGGGTAAAGTTACCTGACGAAGGCTACTTCGAAGAGCCGAAGAGCGGCCTATATCCAGTAGCAATGATTGTTTCTTTCAAATGCGTTAGAATTTGAATTATACAAATTACGACCATGGTATTATTATTTACATAGTAAAACTTAACTAGATGCAGGCCGCTTCGGATAGAATATTTTAGAAGTCTCTAGGGGAGGCTATGTAAGCAGTGGGCGTCTTTTGGCTGATGATGATGAAAACTTAACACGTAGTGTAGACCGAGTTAATGCATGTAATATTGTTCTCCAATCTAAACAACATCAATACCTAACTCCTAGGCAAAGTAAAGTCGACAAAGAAGCGGCAAGAACCCCCCCTCCCTAAATATATCGAAACTTGGGCAAACTCATTCGCCCGCCGATTTATTGTATTTCGCATCCAGTGGAGGAACTTTCCGAGTTTTGCAAAGCGTAAATCCAATTTTAATATTGAATTTCTCCCGTTCTATAGTTAATTACATAATTATTTAATTCAGCCAAGTTTAACTATTGTGGAGTTTAAGTTGGGTCTGTTTTTGCAGCTGTTCTCGATTTCTATTTAGTGGATTGCGTTGTTAATTATTTAGTTTTATTTCGTTTGTAGTTTTTTAAATACTTTGAGGTAGTTTTGATTTTTTTGTCGTAGTTCTTGTCCTGGAAATAATATCGTTTTTGTTTTACACTTCATATTTTTTACTTTTATTGTATTTTTATATAATATGTAATTGGATATATAAGAAAGCATTTTGCAAATAATTTTTAATTTCAAAAAAATATTTTCAACGTGAATAATGTTTTCCATAAACATAACTATATTGACATATTCAGACAGTATCGTGTCAGTAAACATGGGAAAGCATATCAGCAAAAAACCCCGAAGTTGTAAATAGAATATTGAAATTCCTCGTCTCCTAGAAAACGTATTAAAAACTAATTTCAACGTGAAATGGTCAAAAAATGGTCTGAATTTTTTATTTCCAAGAATCACCTGACATTTATTTGGCATTTTTAAATGTCGTAACTTTTAATATCGCCGGTAATTTCCACGACGTTACCTTTCCACAGGAACTGAATAGCGCAAAATTCGTAAATCACTTTTGAATTTTTTAAGGGGGTAGATGCACTCAGAAGCGTAAAAAAAGGCCTATTTAAAAAAATTTTTTTTTTACAGTAATTAAGTTTATTTTACAAAATAAATTATACAGAGTTTTTATACAATGCTTTAACTTAACATTTATGAAAAAAAAAAAAAAAAATACATATTATTTATTAAAATATCGCCATATCGGTTGGATCCTCTCCCGCGAGTAGTACTTCGCGGTGACCATCACAACAGCCTTCTGGATCATCTGAATTCGAAAAACCAAGGTGAAACCTTTAGTTTAATAATAAATCCAGTCTTTAATCGAAGGATATTGATTTTTGTTAACAATTACTATATTTTTTAAACAATTAACTTTTAACATTTTATCGAAAATCAGAGTCCAAAGTTTCGAATGCCACCATTTTGTAAATTTTCAAAAAAAAAAAAAAAGCTTCGATTAAAGACTGGATTTATTATTAAACTAAAGGTTTCACCTTGGTTTTTCGAATTCAGATGATCCAGAAGGCTGTTGTGATGGTCACCGCGAAGTACTACTCGCGGGAGAGGATCCAACCGATATGGCGATATTTTAATAAATAATATGTATTTTTTTTTTTTTTTTTCATAAATGTTAAGTTAAAGCATTGTATAAAAACTCTGTATAATTTATTTTGTAAAATAAACTTAATTACTGTAAAAAAAAAATTTTTTTAAATAGGCCTTTTTTTACGCTTCTGAGTGCATCTACCCCCTTAAAAGGTTTCATTTAATAATTCCTTGAATTATTGTATGGGATATATCAGCCGTTAGATGTATTTTTTTATTTTTAATTAATTTTTATTTATACTCAGTCTATTTTTTTAATTATATTCTTAAAAGTTCAGTAAATGACACGTCTCATGGAGTAGTCTTGTGTGTATCAAGATTTATTAATATTACATTTCTATTTTTGTGTAAAAGTCCTACATCCAAAAAAAAAACACTTTGCCTTTTTTTCTAATATTAGCTTTCAAAAATAAAAAATGAGGTAAGAATGAAAAATATTTAAAATATTTATTTTATTTTAAAAATATTCTATTCAAAGGTAATAGGAGCTTCGTGGTTTTGCGAATTAATGAGCGTGTACGGTGATATCTAGAAGAGTAGGGTTTGATTACCGGGTTGACAAGGTCTTATGGGGTTTTTCCCAAAAATTCTCCGTACCAGCACGGAATCTAGAAATGTTCCTGACAATGACAGGCTCACTTCCTATTACGTGGGAATAAAAGATACAGGTAAAACTGATCTGCCAAAACAACTCTATTTACCCATCCAAGAAAAGTTTAAATATAACGCTTGATTTGCTAGTTATGCCAGCTTAAATGAGATATTTAAGTAAAAAAACGCAATTCTGAGACACCTTCTTTCGCAGTATTGTACCAGGGTCGCATACCCATAAGGAACACATGCCATTCCCTTCGGTTGAATGCTTTCACTTAGTCTGCTGACCTATTGTAATGTTCCCTTGGGATTTGAGCTACGTCACGCAAAAATATCAAAGCAGGGTACATAAAACGGGCAAAAATTCAGGACAAATCTGACCGCAATGCGACGGACAAACGTTGTAAAACGCTTACGTCGCACGGCACGCCATGGGACGGATTCACCGAAGGATTATTAGGGTATGGCCCTTATAACTGGGAATTATTTTTATGTACAAATATAAAGGAGAATTTATAAAGAAAGGAGGTTTAATTGTAAATTTCTTGGGCTGGCTGCTGTTGTGCAATTCAGAGTTTTTTTTATTTGCTTTTTTTGTTTTGTGTGTTATTGTACTTATGTCATGAGTTCGAGTTTAAACAATTTTGTTTTTTCAATTGTGGTTTGTGAATGATAAAGATTGCAACAGTCACACGCGCAGCTATATACCACGCTAAAATGTATGTTTTGTATAATAAACTATAATAAAAACATAAAAAGTGTCTAGGTTGGGTTTGAAAATTAATGAATAATGAGGCCTATCGTGTCTCAAAGCTGTATCTCCAACTGCATCACAGAAGCTGACAAATATACACGCATTTATAACTTATATTTCTGCATTTATTTATTGGTCTAAATGATTATTAAATTGTTCACGCTCCCAACTATCATTTCTTTATGTCCTTATTTTTATCTCTAAAAGATCAGCTTAAGCGATAAGATCGGCACCTTCCCTTTTTTTGTATGTTGTTGACATTCTAAAGATTATATAAAATAATTTTTGTACCTTAAGGTTTCCTCCAAAAATAAACATTTTTGACTCATATCAGTCGTTCTAATTCCAGCCCTGAGTTATTATCACTAAATATTTAATGATTCACGTACATTTAGAAAGATTGTGACCGACCGAGGTGACCGTAGTTTTTTGTTGTGAAAATGAATCGTAGCTTTGCAGCGTAGGCCTCTGTGTCCTATTCATTGAAAATTCTTTGCAAAAAGGGATTTACAGCCAGAGAATTTTGGCGAGTTTATTCAACGAAAGCCTATGCCTGTTGTACATCGTCCGTTTTAATAGAAGTATTTGGTAGTGATAGTCTATTGTTTATTGGAATTGCTTCGAAAATTATTGATGTCATTGATATTTTTTAAGTCCTTCACCAATAAGAATTAATAATATTAATTAGCTTAACATGTTTTGTGTCTTCTTATTCCTTTAAAGTAAAAAAAAACTCACAATATTACTTAAATAAAACACGAATATTCAAATCTTCATATATCTTTTAAGGCGTCGATGTTATTTTATAAATATCTAATGTATGGTAGTGGTATATATATAGTAGGGTGTCCCAAAAAAATCAAAGTCTTTTTTTTTCAACGCATACCCCCTAATTATTTTCGAATGGTGTTAAAACACTTATAAATAAAATTTCATGAACTTAGGACCACTGCAACCCGTGCCGACTTGCATTCATGTGTTTCAGTACTTACATACTTTGTATGAACTTCGGCGCGTCGCAATATTCCCATGGAAGTTTCGTGGTTGCTTGTTTATTGTATTGGTAAACGTCTCTTTTTGTTTAATAAATACGTCAGATTAAGATTTCAGATTGAAAATTTTAATAGAGGGTGCAAAACATTAAAATAACGGCTTAAAACTTCTCTGTAAAGAACAAATACTGGCAGTTCTGTTTTATAAAATTTGTGAAGTAAAATTGAATTTTGTACAAGCGCAAATCTAACTATTTGAGATTAATTATTTTTTTTTTAAAAGGCTTATATGCCTATTTAAGCCTTAATAAACTAATTTTAAGAAACAAGTTGCCTTATACCGAGTCTGAAGAGATCAATAAATATAATGCGGAAAAATCGCAAGATATGTTCGTAAAGTGTCGTCAAGAGTTTGTTACAAGCTTGGACTACTTTTTGTATATTGCACACGCCGGTGCCTTTTAATTGATAAAAACAAATGTAAATAATAGATATAGTTATATAAATAGATATGCATAGTTTTACCGGACAGAATTATGAAGGAAATTTAAGGGTTGGCTATCAAGAATTAACAGCTATAATCATATTCTTTGGTGGTGATACAGAAAGAAAATTAACAATTCGATCTCCAAGTTCTATGTACCAGACACCATGATGGCCGAAGCAATTAATTGATTAAAAATGTGGTAAATTATTTTTAATTGTAAATTACTAATAAAAAGCCACACTAGATGTCTAAACATCTAGATTTGCATCGCTATATACCATGTTAAGGCTTGGATGCAATGTATATTATCAGTGACGGCACCTTACCACGACTTATGTTTGCTTAATACTTTGAAACCCTGGAAAACTGTCAATAAAATTAACTCAGAAATGACTATACAGAATATTTATCAGCATTTTTGGTCTTTGGTTCATGAAGTAGCTGTCTTGTCTCTATATCACTATGATGGAGACCAGGAACGAAAAATAATAATATTTTAAAGCTTAACTAAAAAGAATCCATCAATTCATATCCCTTCGAAAGTATATCTGCGTGATTTAGTTTTTTAAAAATACATGAACGACTTTATTTCAATCAAAAACAAGTCTTGGTTTTCTTTAATCGTTTTAAATTTTTTGACAGTTTTCTCAATGAGTTGCTTACATTACAGCCTAGATATACTTCTTTTTAAGCAGTTGAGAAATAGATAATGACACTAAAAGTCGCTAGTGATACTGCAAATCGCAGTTATATTGATACAAAATTTTCGTGAAAAAGTCACCTTTAAAGGGAAACTAAAGCATTTATTCCTGTGATTTATCCTAACAGTAAAAAGAAAACTTTAAGACTAAAATATCACAAATATTCTTGTTTTAATAATAAATATATATTACCGGTGAAATAGGGTATAATTTTGAAAATAAAAATTAAGTTTTTATATGTGCTCTACAATTTCCATACAATTTTTTTTCTTAAACCTTTGCTATCAAGTCGGCACGGGTTACCGCTATCCAATTTTGATAATATTTTGTATTTGAGTTATTAGGGTCAATTAGAAAAAATATAGAGGGTATGCGTATCTAATTTCGAAAAAAAAAATTCGCCCTACTAGGCTGGGACACCCTAATATATAGTGATGGCCCCGAGGTTTGGGCGCGCGATTGACAATGTCGGCGGTCGCGGGTTCAAGCTCCAGACAAAGAACTCTGACTTTTCGAAGTTATTTGTGCATTTTGAATAAATTACCTCGTGCTATAACTGTGAAGGAAAACATCATGGAGAAACCTGCACACCAACAAATTCTTAAGAATTTCTTAGGTGTGTAGTTCGCCAACCCGCACTAGACTAGCGTGATGCACCTTAGTCCAAGCTTAGATCTAAGCCAAACCATCTCTATGGTAGAGAAGGCCCGTCCTCAGCAGTGGGGCGTATCAGCACATAGCTGATAATGAAGTTATAGCCTAATACAATGATTTTTTTGGTTCTATACAAACATTATGAAAGTTACATAAAACGCTTACATTCATTGGAACACGCTTCTTGGAAATATTTAAGACAATGCTTTGACGAGAGAGGCTTCCAGCAGTAAATAATTAATGGCTTTCTTTGCCGCTTGTAAGGGCAACTATACGCGGAAATTTTGCTGATTACTTTGAGTACGAGTAATGTTGTGACAGTCGACAAAATCTGATTACTCTTTTCAATGCATTTTTTTTTCTAACTAGTAGTTCCTTAGATGGGCGCGTTCAAGAAAATATTGAAATTCTCCAAGAATAAATACATATAGGACGTATATAATAAATCCGTTACTTTGGTAAATAGTATAAAAAGAAACGCCATAATACTTTTTTTTTAATCTTCATTACCATAAATCCAGAATGCATAACAGAGGTATAAGCCATATGTGACTTTTGTATTACGTAAAAAATATGAATCTGCCAACAAAAACCTTGCACAATAGTAGCGGAAATTAATGACGGCATATTGAAAATTGCAAAATTCCTTTTCTACCAAAAACACCAGCTTAATTTATTCCACTTAAAGCTGTTAATATAATTCGGCGCGTTAATTCGCTTTTATTAACACGAAAAAAACCGTCAATCATTCGATTTAAACCCATTCGTTCGTTCGATAATCGATTGTCGTCATTGCTTATTCAGCCAATTTTTGTGTTCTCCGAAAATCGGCGTTAAGCGCAGCGTTCGTTTTTTTTTATTTCATTTTCGGCCAATTCATTTCTTGATTTATTAATGTTTGCGATGATTGAGTTATTTATTCGATATGCTTAAGCCGATTATATTTAAATGTCGATATGCCGGCGATCATTTCGAATAACTGATGATTTTATTCTTCGGATTGTATCGTTAATCAACGTGGGCAGATATTTACGCTTGCTTCTCCGAACGGGTTGGGATTGCTAGTAAAAATGCACTATACAGTTCATTTTTCAAGTCATCTCTTGCTATTCAAAGTGGACGGACGTGTGTCGCTTTATTTTGTTAAGTAATATTAAGATAGTAAGACGTAAATATGTACCTTTTTTACCTATCTGCGGTGGCTCGTAATTCGCTATTTTTCATATGCATTTAGTCAAATGTATTTTTGTTTATTTCGATAGCTGTGAGACACCCGAATAAAATAAAATAAAAATAAAACATTTTAAATTCACAGTTTTCGAGTCTTTTATCGTTTTTTTTTTTTTTTTTTTGGGTTGATTTCCAGGCTTTTATAACTAAGAGTTTCTATGTAATATTGATCAACGAAACTTTTCACATATCTTTATTACTATATAGATTATTGCTGATTATTCTTTATTTTGCACTTACTTCCTATTGTTTTAGATTTCTAGATAGACATCAGCTTAAATAGCAAAATTGATCATAATTACAGGAATTCTGATGAAAATAATAATGCTTTTTCATAAATGTAGTATGAAATTCTGTATACTTGTTAATTTACGTTAATAATTTAATTTCTGTATCAATTAATTTACAATAATGTAACACAAACATGAATTAAAATATTAGCATATTTTAATCGGAATTGGTATTTTGACGGTATTATCATTTAATCTGGTTCAACTTTTGAGATCATAGTAATGCTGTCATGTTTTAAAAAACTGTTGTAAAACTACAGTTTTGCTGTTGCATTTTATGTAGGAAGTCTGTTTATAGTCTCTCTTACAATGTTTTCACTCAGCAATTCTTCTGTTTCTTCCGTCCATATTTACCCACTGTTATGCATGTTTATTGCCTGGTCTTATGTATAGATGTTTAAAAAACTACCTCATCATCTTGAGGCCTAAGCATGTGCCGTGTGTTCTAAAGGTCCCGGGTTTGATTCCTCATCGGACATATATCCTTGAAGTTTAGAAAATTAGAGAATTCTCAGAAGGAGCAAAGAGTCCATAAAATCATCATTCTCTTGTCCTGTTCCCAATTCTATTTGGGGTCGCCGCAGTATGTTTTTCCTTCCAAACGTGCCTATCAGCCGTCATATCTTCAGTCACCCCTTTTTCTTTCATATGTCCACTCACGCTCTCCATCTATCTTTTCTTTTGCCTTCCTTTGCTAGTCCATTCTTCGACTTCTCCAGGAGTCCGAAATCACTGAAAAACTCTAATAGAATCGTCAGTTATTACGCGCGACCTAGCGAAATGTGGGTAGAAATTGAACCTATCCCTTCAAAAAAGAAAACGGTGAGGTTATGTATGTGTGGCATAAGTTTCAAAAATATACTGTGAAAGTCTACTTGAATAAAGATTATTTGACTTTGACTTGACTTATGTATGTATTTTAAAAAAATCGCTTAATCACTATGGTAGTTCCCAACATGCTCGGTCAATTAATTCCAAAATGGCTGAAAATTATGATGCGATTAATTGGTAAAGGCCGTTAGCAGTGACTGGATGAACGAACCATGCGTCGGGTTCAATGGCGTGCTTTATAGCCATATGCCTGCAATATATTACTGAATTAGCTCATTTCACACGTACATAGACAAAGTAAAATTTTTATTGAATTAGTATTTTACAGATACTTTTGAATTGTCAGTTTTAAACTATCACTGTTTCGGAGCGAGTTATGGCTGTGGTAATGGCAAGAAAGTGAGCAACACGACTTTTTACTTAGGTACTAAATATTGGATGAAATAATAAGTATATTGTTAAAATTTTAACAGTACATGTAATTTTTTTTTAATTGTAATTTTGCCAATTTAACTTTATAAATGTCTTAATTATTATATAACTTGAAGCGACAAGAACCAAAATTCTGATCAGTTGACTTACTCCCAGAACTTTTATACATATTTACGTCTGTATTCGCTAATCCATATTTATTTATGCTTTTTACTTATTGCTATATATACTCTAACATTCAACCCCTAGGTGTTGATGTTGATTTTATTTAACTGGGTGTGTTTTGAATGACATGAAATAGATAACCTCACATTTCATATAATATGTGAATGCGTTATTACTTCGGCGACCCATGCTCGTCAATTGCCTGGCTTTTTCTTAGCATCAACTGACAGATTGCACAATTTACCAAATCCATTATAACAAAAGTGAAAGGCGTCCAAGAATACGTCGATTTTATATTTTGTTTTGTACTTCCACAAATGTTTTCAACTATTCGAACATCCAGCAGAATATGTTTAGTTTACAGCTAGTAATATAATAAATTTTGTTGGCTAAACCAGGGGATTAAGTTTTAAAATCGAGTATTGTTATTGTACAAACGTTGTTGATACAAAAATTGCATTCAATATTTAAATAAAAGCTGTAATACGAAAGGAATTTCATTTTGAAGTCTCGGGGACTGTTTGAGAAAGCTAAATTAAATTTTAAATCTTATTGCCTTTTACAGCGCGGTGAAGTGACCGCAGCGTTAAATTTATTTGTATTCTTACAATTGAACTAGGGTAGTGATGGCTTCGAAGTAATACTACAGGTTCAGAATCATTGCGGTCGCGGGTTCATATCAGGCGCACACCTTTCGCTTTTCGAAGTTATGTATTCACAATGAAATATAGCGCACTTTGACGGTGAAGGAAATCATCGTAATGAAAACTGCACACCTAAAGTGTTCTTACAAGTTTCTTAGATATAGTCCGCTAACCCGGCACGAGGTCAAATAAATGAGACATGTAAATGATAGGATCTTGACTTCATAGCATCATGATCATCAACCCATATACGTCCCACTGCTGGGCACGGGTCTCCTCTACCATTGAGAGGGTTTAGGCCATAGTCCACCACGCTGGCCTAGTGCGGGTTGGCGGACTACACACCTAAGAAATTCCTAAGAACTTTTAGGTGTGTACAATCAATGTGTTACACTTATTGGCTTCTATCCATCCACTGACTATAAATTACAAGACATTCTTCCCAATTTACCAACAAACTTTACACCAGTGGCACGTAAGTCAGTCACTAAGACTGAATACCACTCAACATAGGCAGACGAAACACCAAAGGGCTTTTCGGATATAATTGCGCCCTCAAAACGGCTTAAGTCTTCGAGATCCTCGCAAAGACTTCAAAGGTTTGGTGATTATTTTCGCCAGGTCGCGGCCTTGAGACGTTCAATAGAACGCGTATGTCGAATCTTAGCTAATATCTGATTTATATTCCGGGAAATATTACTACTGAGAAAATTTCGTGGAACTTATTGATGATGGATCTTAAGTATACGAATATACACATATATCTCAAAAAAATAGGTAGAAATATATGTATATTTTGCCAGTCGTGTCTAAAGTCAACATAATACAGTGAAGTTGTTTTCTTCTTCTTCTTCTTCTTCATCAACCCATATACGCCCACTCCTGAACACGGGTCTCCTCTACTATTTAGAGGGTTTTAGGCTATGGCCACGTGGCCACGTGGTCCACCACGCTGGCCTAGTGCGGGTTGGCGGACTACACACCTAAGAAATTCCTAAGAACTTTTAGGTGTGCAGGTTTCATCACGATGTTTTCCTTCACCGTTAAAGCAAGTGATAATTCAATTTGAATACACACATAACTTCGAAAAGTCAGAGGTGTGTGCCTGGGGTTCGAACCCGCGACCGCCGAGATTCTCGACCGCGCGCCTAAACCTCGAGGCCATCACTGTTTAAGTTGTTTTACTGTTGTTTTATGATTTTGTGTTAATATCTTGGTTAAAACGGTTCAACGAGCTTCACAAAATTTTTCAAATAAGTTAACAAACTAATGAATATAAAAAACACTTTCAATACCGCCTCGTAACTTTATCCTGATAATACAATTATGCATAAACACAGGACATATCATTAGATCATATTCGTCTTACTGCTAGGCACGGGCCTTCACCGTTAAAAGGGTGTAGGCCAGGGGTACCCAATTAAGTTCGTTCGGTGTCTGTTTTAATAAATAGTAATAATGACCATCGTGGTCCGCACATTTTATTTATCAAAAAAATATTTATTAAACATGTGTAACTTAGGAAATAAAAAGGTATTTTGTTACATTGCTCTCTTCTCGCGGTCCGCACAAAATGGGTCGGCGGCTTGGCGTCCCCTGGTGTAGGTCTTAGTCCAAGTCATCGGCATCTGTCTACCAATACCCCACTACTGCATTGAATAAATTAACAGAAATTTTATCAAGCTTCTAAATTGAAATGAAAAAAGTACGGCCTCGGAGCCAAGACAATTTTTGCCCAAATGTAATTTACCAATTTTCCCTTATACCACGTTTCGTTTCAGTCTTTTATGGGTTTAATCAAAAACCGGAAGACGTTTGTTTCGAGGGTATCGACCGGCGGCTTGAGGATGGAAGTGGCTTGAGGATGGAAGTGTAAAAGTAGGAATGGAATTTGATTTTTGTGTAGACTACGACAAGGATCGAGATAGATACTTGATTTTGAGTGATACCTTCATACAACCATCTTCTTCTTCTTCTTCATCAACCCATATACACCCACTGCTGAGCACGGGTCTCCTCTACCATTGAGAGGGTTTAGGCCATAGTCCACCACGCTGGCCTAGTGCGGGTTGGCGGACTACACACCTAAGAAATTCCTAAGAACTCTTAGGTGTGCAGGTTTTATCATGATGTTTTCCTTCACCGTTAAAGCAAGTGATAATTCAATGTGAATACACACATAACTTCGAAAAGTCAGAGGTGTGTGCCTGGGGTTCGAACCCGCGACCGTCGGATTCTCGACCGCGCGCCCAAACCTCGAGGCCATCACTGCTTACATCATACAACCATACATTCGGAATTTGGTTTGTATGGAAAACATATTTTTTTAAATTTTTGTTGGGATTTTCTTTAATGCCAGGGGGTTTGTAATCACCTGCCTTTATGTCCGATCACGGTCTAAATACACCCAGGATACAATCACAAATATAAAACGCTGGTACAACAGAAACGAAAAATATATAATCCTAAAATAAATAAAACCGTACATCAACGAAATACATAACCACAAATTTTAATAAAACGGCGAAGCTTATTGTTTTATTCCCTCTTTAACACCGCGCATTTCCTGGCAGGTGTCAAGGAATGTTTGTATTAAACGTAGCCATGTTTTATATTTCTGTACGGTGTTAATGCGCGCGCTTGGGGACGAAGAGAACCTGTGCAACGCGGTCTGTGCAATTTCCTTTTACGTTTATGACGAGTTGTTTTGATCTTACGCTTTTGTTTTGCGCAATGAAATGTTTAAGACGTTTTCGTAAATCAGATGGGATATTAGCAATTTAATTTTTAGTGTCTTGGGTGTTAGTGCTTCAAATATATGAGCTAATATTTACTGAATGTGAGCTTTAGTGAAGGTAGATTTAGAACCGTAGCTCCGTGCATTAAGCGATTAACATTTAAAGCTACTTTCGCATTTTTTATATAAATTTTTGGTAATAATATTTAAGTCTACTCAAGCTATATAGTTGTGCAGTGATAAATATATGTAATATAAATTTTTTTAGGTATATTGAAATTAATGTATCACACAAAACTATTAATTTTAAAATATGGAACATTAAAGCTTATACTATGTAATGTAAGTTGTGAAAAAAATAATTAAAAAACGTAAAAGGGGACTTAATGCCCGAGGCATTCCTTAGTTGTTAAATCTGGTAGTGTAGAGTAATAATAGTATTAATATACAAATGTAATATGCTTATAAATTTCGATGAATACAAGGTAATACCTAAAACATAGACGTTATAGTAAACAATCTGCCAATCAGGTTGTCATCAATTTTCGAACTCTTCACTTCAACGAATTACGACTCATACACGTCCTGAAGGGAAGTGTGGAAGTGGGCGTTTTACATACACACAATCGTTTGACCCAGTCCCTACACAATGCATCCAGAAACTAACCCATTCACAGCATCGTGATTCATCACGAGGGGAAAAATAATAAACAAAAAACTATCCAGGTCGGATACAATCGCGAAAGAGCAAATTATTCAAACGGCGGTCCAGTAAAAGGTTTCAGTCGGATTTTTTACACATTTTAGCCCACCTTTTATGTTCGGCGGTGGGGTGGAACAAAAAATACTGTCGCGAATGTTTCAAGCCGCAACGCTTGCCGTGTACCGCTGACCGAGTGTTATGAATCTAGTTTTACGAATGATAGTTAAAAACGGTTTGAATATGATAGAACTTTTTTTTATCAAATATGAGTTGGTTTGTAGATTGATAATAGTCAAAAATTGTGGTTGGATTACGGAGAGATGGTCATTGTAAGAGGTGTGATAGCTAAAAGGGTCTGTATATGATAGAACTTTTTTTTTATCAAAAACAGTTGTTTTGTAGGTTGCTTATAACTTCAAAGAATTGGGGTATTATTGGGGGATTATGGAGAGATTGTAATTGCTTAAGATGAATAAGAAGTGTTTTGAGCGTAAAAGAAGACGAAGAAGGGAAAAAATTAAGTTAAAAGAAATCTCTTTTTGACTGTCCCGAGGCGCAGTTGGCTAGATACCCGCTTGCGAAAGGAGAGGTCGCTGGTTGAGTCACCGCGTTAAGACAAATATTTGTGTGAACGACAAACATTTATTTCGGGTTTTGGTGTTAGTGCGGCCGAAGTCTCTCGTAGTTTCTGATACCCATGACACAGAACTTGTAACCTAGTGAGGGGTCAGGACTATATTTATGTGACTTTTTGGTGTAATTATGTATCAACGAGTATTTGTACAACCTACATATTAGATTAGATTCTATGTTCTTGTAATAACTATCATGGAGAGTAAAAAGATGTCACCTTCACTGCTAGTGCTGAATAATTAATACTCAGATGAATTTGTATTAATAAATTTCTAAAGTATTAGGACCAATTTCCTTCTGAGTTTAGATTACAAGTATACCAACCCTGAGACGAAATCCAACGTTTAAGCGATCGCTTTACCAATTATTTTGGGGCCTACATTCAATCTACAGACGGGGTGTTGAGTTTCAGAATAAAGGAAGATTTATGTAAATATTTTTGAATGGAAGCTTGTTTGTTTATCTTGTTCATTTTTGCTAATATTTTAGGCGCGCGGTCGAGAATCTCGGCGGTCGCGGGTTCGAACCTCAGGCACACAACTCTGTCTTTTCGAAGTTACTTACTCACATTGAATTATCACTTGCTTTAACGGTGAAGGGAAAACATCGTGATGAAACCTGCACACCTGAAAGTTCTTAGGTATTTCTGAGGTGTGTAGTCCGCCAACCCGCACTAGGCCAGCGTGGTGGAATATGGCCTAAACCTTCTCTATGGTAGAGGAGACCCGTGTCCTGCAGTGGGACGTATATGGGTTTATGATAGTTCGTTACGGTTGGTCAAATGTTTCTTAAGATATGCAACTTATTGTCTTTCCTTATTTTTTTTCATATCAAAAACAAAAATTATCGAAAAAATGTGACTGATGGTTTGTTTTTAGTTAATTTTTGCATTCGTATAAACCAATTCCGTGGCACAGTTGGATAGACAACAACTTACGAATTGAGATATATACTCGATAGACTTACGCTTTACCGCTATTAAAGTAATAACTAGCTTATTATACAAATTTTATAACTTAATTAATATTATTACCTCAAAGACGTAATGACGGTGTATTATATTTAATTGAACGATAAATTGATTCGACAAATATGAATTAATCAGGAGGTAATTGTAATTTTAATTAATTGTACAATAATAAATTAAAAGGCTAAGCAGCTAAAACTTATTTTTTTGGTTACTTAAACGAATATTATAATTTATAAGACACTTAAGTCTCTCGATTACGAAATATATATTTCTACAATTTAAAAAGGTACGTGCGATCGAAGGAAACGGGTTCGACTTCTGATTGAGATGATTCAAAAATACTTTGACTCATGGTCAAAGTATTTTTGAATCACGTAATCTATGAAAACCAATAAACTAGTTGGGTAATGCCTAAAAATTACTAACACGATTATCGAAGTATGATAATATAAATATCTCTGCCTACCCTTTGACAGTCAGAAGCGTATATAACGTCTGTTTTACCGCGATCCAATATCTCAGAAATCTCCAATCTCACTATTTATCCATCATTCGTAACGACTTAATTCAATAAATTCCCAGCGAAGTTATTTGAATCTTTTTTATTTTCAATAAAGCCAGCCCAAATCAGATTTCTACAATCGAATAAAGTGGAGTGGGACAGATCGCCGTTGATTTCGTTTAGATAATCCAAACCAATTAGAGATTGAAACAGATGCCAACATTTACGTAATGAATTGAAATAAGAAGCGCCACCTGTGACCTTGTGAATTTATTTGAATAGATTCTGTTGTCAGGGATGAGTTTTACATAATTCAACAGAGTCTTTGTCGCAACTAGACGTGAAGAGATAGATGCTATCACCATCACCATCAATATCAGGCCATATATACGCCGTATCGAAACGATAGGTCATAGATTCAACTCAGATCATCATCAGCCCATATAGACGTTCCGATGCTGGGCACGGGCCTGCTCTACTATTGAGAGGGTTTAAGCCTTGGTCCACCATGCTGGCCTAGTGCGCGTTGGTGGACCTCACTAATGTTTTCCTTCACCGTTACAGTAAGTCGTCTGCCACGTGGTCTCACAAGTATGTGCCGTGCGATGTAGAGGTCCTGGGTTCGATTCAAGAGTCAGGCAAACTGTTATTAAGTTTTTGCATTAGGAAATACTCAGTAACAGCCCGGAGTCAAGAAATGCGCCCAAAATGGTGACAAGTTCCCCCCCCCCATTACGGGGAACGGATACATACCCAGCGAAATGTGGGTGCAGTAATGCACATCTGCCTACCCCATTGGAGAATACAGGCGTGAGCTTATGTATGTATGTTAAAGTAAGTGATGATTCATTGTGTTTACTACAACTAGTTTACTAGTTGCAGAGGAGGCCCTAGCCTAGTGGGACGTCTATTTTGTAAGCAATTAGCATCAAAGCTCCATAAGTTGACATCTTGATAACGTAGGTAAATAAGTCAATTAATTTAACTAGACTAATGCAATTAGACTAGCTGACTTCACGATCATGCCTTTGGCGCTCAATCACACGTAATTGGGCTGTATGTACAGGGGCATTAATCAAACGCTATTGACGCCGAGGTGGGGCGTTTGGACTTCTGTAAAGGCCAAAGAGTGACGTAATCTAAAATGCTATGGAACTGGAGTTTGGTTCTTTGAAGGGGTTTATCTGGGGAACTGGTTGGAATCGAAAACATCTTTTTATACCTTTTAATACCTATATTTATAAAAGAATTTACTCATAAGGAATTATTAATAAAAAGTGCAATAAGTGACCTCTTTCAGACAAGACTTTAGACTTTTTATCAGGGAAGAACAAGGGTTATACATCATAAAACTGAAACCAATAAGAGGGGAGCAGGAATGAAAAGTCGTGTAAAATTGAAGTAAAACATATCTTCCGAAGTATAAAGTTACTAATACAGACTTGAGGGCTAGTTATTAATACATTGTTTGACGTGGCGTAGAGTGTGATTATTTGTAGTAGTAACTGAAGTTGTGAAAATAACACAAACCACTGTTCTAAACAAACTGCACCTACCATAAACAAATGAAATTACTTCTACTACAAACTTAACACAACAAATTCTAAGCGAAAACTATCGCGGAAAAACATTAATTATTACCCCGAAGTATGTGCCAATGGAGGGTATCTATCACGCAACTTTACCGTATGTTGGGCGAGTAAATCGGCGCCCCTCAGCATTCTAAACTCGTGCCATACTTGGATTCAATAAGTTGGATTAGATTCGCACGCAAGTAAGGGGTAGGTTGTTAATAAATTTATACTCCATACCGGGGATCGGGCCGGCCATAACGTTTGATTTACGATGCTCTTGTTAATATTAAAGGCGTTTTGGATTTTCATTATGGAATTGCTTGCGGTCGCCATGCTTTGGGTTGTAAATTGTTGGGTCCCAAATTTATCGGCGGTTTTTGGACATTCTGTTTTTTTTTTACCAAGTAGGGTCTTAAGTGTCCCCCTTCCCTCCTATGTACATGGTGGAAAACACCGGTTAAATTTATTGAACAATTTGCACTCCTATTTTTACAAATTGGTAAGATAAAGAGACTGCATTGCGACTAAAATACGTAGAAGTATTTTTCGTTGAAAATATTATACAGGTTTGATCCAGTCCATCACGCCAACCTAGTGCATGTTGGCAGACTAGAAGAAGAAATTCCTAAGAAATTTTAGGTGTGCAGATGTTTTCCTTCATCGTTGAAGAAAGTGATGATTCATTGTCTATACATAACTTCGAAAAGCCAGAGGTGTGTTTGTTATTCTCGCGCCTAGTCCTCGACTCTATCAACTACTTCACACATCTTGATAGAATTAATTAAAGATTTACAATCCCATTCACACTCGCTCGCTTTCGCAGTTGTAAATACACCAGTTACGGTACCTACATTGGATTTTCGTGTCCGTCTGAAAGGTGAACAACATGCAGTGTGAAATCTCCCATAGTAAATTAGTTGAGCTTTGAGGAAAACCTTGTTGGGCTACGAAAGGACTGGCATGGTCACCTTTCTGCGAAAAAAAATTACGTTATGACCAATGATCGAAGGACCAAGAGGTATCAACATACTGCTTTAAGCTTTTCTTCTCTTTATTTAAAAAAAATGAATACAAAACTTTAAAAAAAATAAAATATGGTTTTTATTGTTATTAGCTTACATATTAGAATTAATAGGAAAATTCCCTAAAAAAAATAATCAATAGAAATTCAATTATGGAAAACCAAGATTATCTACAAAAAGCTGAATTTAATCAAGATTTCCCACTACTGAATGTTTGATGACAAATTGATTCTACGAACGTCGAAGCCGTAAATGCTTCTAAGAACGATTGATGTATAAAATATGTAGTTCTAGGAACGTGTAAACGATCGTACCATAAAAACAGCTATCTCTGAGTAGAAATGAAGGCGTGGTTCATTTACGGCCAAAGCCAATAAATAATTCTGCCTTTGGATCAATTAAAAATCATCAGTGTACATACATACGTTTCAGTGCTGCCTTCCCTACAATTAAGGGCTTAGGGCTTAAAAAAATATATTTTAAAGATAAACCGAATAGAAAAAATCATCTGTGACTGTATCTCCCATATTTGCTTTGGTCATCTTTTGCGATCTCGCTGATAAGAATTGATTATGAATTTCGACAAGCATCAGCACTATATTCGATTGTTGATCAGCTGACATCATCAATGAATACTATTTAAATTGGGTAAACTAAACTAGGTATTTTTTAGATTGACAAATATTGCGTAGTTTCCGAAGTACCGCCATTTACAGCCAAATATAGTAACGTAACTTCAAAAACACGCAGGTATTCTTTTTTTTCTCTTTAATATAGAGCTTACAAATTAGCGATTATGTACTAGCCCGATTGTACCTTTATATAATTGCGATAGAAAAGGAGATATTACCATTTTTAATCTTTCAGTAAATTTATATACGAACTATTAATTTGAAATCCAAAACCAACTAATCCAGAAATATTGGATCCCAAAAGCCATTTATCCTAGCCGCTTGAGAGCGCTCAACAAAAATACTGTTTAGATAAAGACACTCAACCACGAGCGGTTAGTCAAAGCTGAATGCTTTAACCTTTCCACGTAGAGCCAGACAGAAAGTATACGTGGGAGAAACATTAGCAATTCTCACGAAGGTGTATTGCGCCTTAGGGCCCCGAGATAAGGATGTTTGGGATGCAGTCTGGCTGTATTCAGTTGCCTTTATGACAGAAGGACCCTTTCAACGCTCACGTTTTTAACCCGCAGCAGCAATTATAGTTAGCGTGCCTGGGGATGGGAATATTTCAGGGTTCCGCTAGTTTGGAATGTCCGTGTTTTAACGTTTTGTGATAGTAAAGCGATAAGGAAAGATAGTTTTTATGGTGTTGGAGGATTAGGCGTGTGGTTGTTTATTTAAATCTACGACACACACTGGCTTTTCGATGTAATTGTGTATTTGCCCTGTCATTGACTTAATGAAGTAAAAAATTGTAGCTCTTCACCTTGTATTTCGTATATTAGTGATGCCGTTCAAGTTTGGCCGCTTAGTCGAAAGTCTCCGCGGTCGCGAGTTCTAACCACAGGCACACAATTCCGACTTTTAGAACTTATGTGTGTATTCACAATGAATTTATTACATACTTAAAGCGTAAAGGACAACATCGTGATATACCCTCCACACCTAATAGTTCATAGGAATTTTTAGGTGTGTAGTCCGCCAACCCGCACCAGGTTGGCATGGCAAAGCCGAAAAGGAGGTGAGGAATACAAGAAATATCGAAATAATGGGGATTAGTGTGACCCATGCTATATCGTTGTCAGTAAAACAAAAGCCAAACAGATTCTTCACTTATGGATTAATGTACCGAAATGTTACGAACCGATCACTTTGATATCAACAATACTCGAACATCTTTGGCACTGTACCAATAAAAATCGACAAGTAAATACTAGATACCGTTAAACATTGTAACTAGCTTAACGACATTTAACTGTATAAAGTTTCTTTAATCGGATAAACTGGTTGAGTAAAATTGTTGTATAGGTAGAAAAAAACAACAAAACGTAAAAACATAATTTTATACATTCAATAATAGACGTGATAGTAGTACTGTTTGGAAAGAGAAGAGTATGATGAAATGTCGACGTGCCGACCGAAATGAGGAGATAAAATAAAATCTTTGTTCACTTCACTATCATTTCCAAGACATCTATTGTATAAAATATCCGATAATAAATTATTTTCTTTACTTATAACATAACCTTTTTTTCACTGAACCGATTTTCATTAAAAACACATTTCCTGAAAAGGGTTATCATACAGAATAAATTTAAGTGGAAATCATTCGCGAAACAAAAGCAAACATGTTTTATTCCGTATGGCAACAGAATTGAATACGACAAGGACATTACCTTGTGACATAAAATATTTATACAGAACTCTCGACCGATAGCTCGCCCCACCACGAGGCCGTAAACCCGGTGTTTTTGAAGATTTTCGTTGATAAAATACCTTTTTTCATCCCTCCAGCGTAGAAGTGAGAAATTTCTTGTAATTGTCCCATTTTACTGGGAATTTTACAAGAATATCTGCAGACGGATTTATTGACGTACTTTTTGTTGGAAGATCTTTGTCGGGCGTTGTTTGTTTTGCCACAAAGGCGTGCAGGTTTAGTGTTTGCTTTTCTTTGACTGGTATTTTGAAGGGTTTTGTTAAAAAAACAATGTTGGCCGGGTTTTTTGTGTTTTCTAAGTGACTAGGTGATTGCGGATGTTACGGTTCGGTTGTACGCATGCTCATCATAGAAATATTTCGAGATAGAAACGCTAAGTAAGGCTATATCTATGACCCTACTTTATTAATTGCACACCGAGACTCTTCATCTTATGTTATAAATATATCAGGTATATTAACTAACATTTAGGTTTTTAGGTTAGGTATTAGAGAGTTAGCTTATTTTTGGGTTAAGCGTTCTTTGAATACAATTTTACACTCCGTGCTGCTATCGAGAACTTTTTCAATCAAATACCGATAAACACTTCATTTAGAATCAAGATCGCACCATACACGCGGTTATCAACAACTGTTAACCACTCAGGCAGAAAGAAAAACATTTTTTTTCTAACCTAGCGTAGTAGGTTACATAACCTCACTCCGTAATTCCCCTTTGACTAGAAGGCAAAGCTCCCCACCGCCACTTCATTAGACTCCCACGCATATAATGCGCAGACATTTGAACGAGTAATCAAAGCTAACAGTTTTCTTTGAAATATGAACCTGAATGTGTTACCCTGTGATTTAGGGCGGCGTCGCACTGAATTTGAAGATGTAAACCGCGAAACCGTTAAAAATATTATTTTTTCAATGACATCCATAGTTATTATCTATGTATTTGTTTATTTAAAGTAAACTTTTACTGTTGGCAAGGATGCTATTGTTCATCCATTTTTAAAATTGGATATTATGATTTGGCCCTGACGCATACAACGCGAAGCAGCGAAGTGGGTTGGTTGATATCTTAATGCTGTTTTCCAACAAAGTATAATGTCTTTTACTCTCATTAACTATATTTATTTTGAGGTCTAAACCCTACTAATTGTATAGTTGTCTTGTGCCCAGCAGTGGGACGTATACAAGTTCATATAATGATGATGATGGTGATGATGATGTATTTTTGACTCACATATTAACCGATCTGGACTTAACAGCTATTGCAATTAATTTCTACAGTTTGATAAAAATATAGCAATTATTTTCGTCGCTATAATAATTATCATTAGTCGTTCGTCATTTCGAAGTTTTCACCCCAACACTGCCCTTAAAAGGGTGGAAACAAGTATATTTGCAGACAAATCGATGTAATACCGCGTAAAGAGGCTTATTTCGATGCTTTCTATTCGAATCTGAACGTAACGTACGAATTCGCGTTTCGTTTAGTCAGATTTGCAAATATCTATTATTCAAGAACAATGTTTTCGGGGTTATAAAGGAATATGTGGCGTGTAAAAATTTTATTCATATTTCTACTGAGAATTCGCGCTGAGATGATTTAAGGAGATAGGCGGGATATATTTCTAAAACAAGGTTTAATAAGTGGAACTTTGGAATTTTTGTTTATATTAAATTGTCATTAGACGAATCAAATATGAATAGTATATGCGCTTTAATATTATTTCTATCTATCAATTCTTATATGTTCCATCAGTGGCGGTACTTCCATAGAAGCCCGAAAGCCCGACTTGCCTTACATAGTTCCGAATAACGAACTTAACGATTGTTTATTTATAAAATAACGCTATAAACGTGAATGTGAGTACTAACCGGTAGGTATTTATTAGTCCCACGTACCAAAAAAAATATGCTGCTACTAAATAAACATTTGGGCTTGCCTTAGTTTGACACCCTAGGCACGCCACTGTGTGCCATTGCTGGGTAACAGCCTTCTTTATTAACTACTTTACTAGGATTAGATTTCGGTTTTGGACTACCACTATATTAGAAATAGTTAAAAAAAAAAACACACACAAAAGAAGATTTTGAGTAATTTTTTTCATCATCAGGTTATTCGTACTATTGAGAAGGTTAAGGCTCTTGTCCACGACGCTGATCTAGTGTGGGTTGGCGTTCTATACATCTCAGAAGTTTCAAAGAACATTTTTATGTGTGTAAATTCCTAACGATGATTTTCTTCACTGTTAAAGAACGTGAACGAAGAAGCAATTTTTTTAGACTGAAAAATACATGACGTCTTAACGTAAGTTGAATAACCCTCACAGAAACTTTTTAAGGAGTTAACATAAAACAAATTAGAAATGATTTTTTAAATCCGAACTCAGTTCAGTTACCAACTGATAGGGATGAACCTGAAAAACGGCATGAAACTTCTGTCGTTACTTTGATGACGTCATTTATTTTAACTTGACGCACTGAAGTATTGGGCGGCGTTTGGAAATAAAAAAAAATCTCGAAAGATTTTTTTTAGGTTCATGATCGTCTTTTGTTATGAAATCATATCAAACATAATAAAAACCCTTTTAATTGTTTCTTTAAGTGTGTTGCTAAGCGATTAAGATATTTTTGGGTTTCACCGATTCTTAAATGGTTTAGAAGTTTCTAAAGAGTAGTACTTTTCAGTAGAGTTCTACTGAACGTCTTTCAACAGATTTTGAAACTTGTTGTTCTTATGAAGCCAACTTCGGAGTAACTGATCAGTCTCAATAAACCAATTAATTCTATTAAATCAATTCTCGATTGAATATTGTTATTACTTTGTAAAGTTTAAAATCATAGAACGATGATTTTTTTATTCGAATGCATTTATGTTTCCATAAACTAATATTTCTCTTTTGGGATCAAATTATTCCATATAAATTGAAGGTTTTTTTCATACGTCTATAAGTGAAATTTTATTTTACACTAGTCTCTCATCCAATAATATTTATTTGAATCTTCTCATTCCCATAGAAAATCCCACCCACAACATTTCAAATGAACTGTCATAAATTTTACAAAGGATTTTTAAGAAGGTAAATTGGCCTAAAAATCCTAATTCGTCAGAGCAACCCGTGGATTTTTGGCACCTTTTTGCCTGGCCGCTTATCTCGTCCTCTTATTGAAACTAAAGAGGCCCCCTGGGGCAGCGGAGGGATGAAAAATGGCCCACTTTTACCCCATCGCTAGGTAGCAAGATTATCCAACGTAATGACTGGGCCACACATAACGCGGACGCCTAGAGCCCTGAATTAAATATTTCACTCGGAAAGAATTTAGTGCCTTTGTTATTTCATTTTAAAGGCCTTGCAGTTGGGGATGTGTGCTTGTGAGAGAATAGTGTTTATGAAGAGTCATGTAAAAGAAAGTGTTATAGAGCTAGCAGAATTAACAAAATGGAAAATTTTGATCTAGTGGTTTTACTATTGTATATATAAAAAGTCATCTTAGTTAGTCTAGCAGTTATTTTAATAAACTATTTATTATATAAAAAATATTATATGTAGATAGAGCTTTTCTTTTTCACAATTTTTCTCGTAAATAGGAAGACAAACATTAATATTCTTATGTAACCACGCTTCATTCAAAAGAACAAGGAAACCATATCTACTTTATTGGTTTGTCATAAAAATTCTACATTTTAGAATAATAAAAACTACAGATGTACACTCACGTTCAGTTCTGTTATTTTTTCGATAATAAACTTTAACGCAAAGCTATTAAGCTCTATTTACAACACGCTCGTAATCTGAATGTATGCGGCAATCGTAAATATATTTTTATGAAGACTTTATGCCAATATCAAGCATTTTCCTTGAAAAAGGAGGAAAATATGCCAGTATTTTGCACTACATTTGCATAAATGTAGTAGTTTTTAAATAATGGCCTTACTTTCTCACAAGAAGAATCAGGTTGGTAAGAGAGTGAACAGTAGGGCATGTGTGTTTTGTTTTATAAACGTTTAATTAGCCCAGAGTCTCTCCTATCTGTGTACCAATTTCGTTAAGATCGGTTTATAAGATTTATTGTGAAAGTGTTAAAACCAGTTCGAAAGGTCTCGGCGTCAATTCATGGGTCAATCAAAATGACATTTTTTGAGTTGAAATTCTTAGTACCGACACCAAGTAGAAAGTCAATTTACACTTCCAAAGATACAATCTTTATAATATGAATGTATGGGTTTATATTTAGCAATAACATATTATTCACAAACACACGTTTCTCGATGAAATAACTCTCTTTTCACCACTAAATACCTTATCCTATTTCATATAAGTAAGATAACCTTGCCAACTAAAAACGACGCACATTTAAACCAATCCTACTATCCCTAACTACATACCGTCACTGGTCAGATATAAATGTGACCATGTTAGTTCCACGAGGCGTAAATAAAATGTAGACTCGCCACTTAGGCACTCGTTCCGGTCTATTACACAGCTAAGTTAAGTCTGCTGTCTCCAGATATTAATTCTGAACCCCCGACTAACGTCCTCAATTTGTTTGTTTACTTTTGGATATTGAAATGTGGGATCGGGTTAGTTTTGTTCAGCTTATTTTTTAATGTTTATTTTAGTATAAGTTCGAGTAGAAACGTTTTAAATTATCTTATGTATCTATTAAGTATAAACAATAAAGGAAATATAAAGTTTTCTTAAGAAACAAATACAAGAAATAGTTTTAATATATGTTGAAAACAAAAAAAAAGTATACTTAATACATACTATCTTGGCGCTATGCGTGATTTGTACCGCAAGGTCTTCACATTTTTAGATCCAGATACACAACTTTAAACAGCACACACGGTTTTTAAAGGCAATTGATTCAATGATGATAACTGAAGCGGAACAGTTTTGACAAAAATAGATACTACAGATCATCCTGATATCTCTCTTACAAAACTTGTTAAAACCAAGAATGTGATAATCAATTTACGCGATGTAAACTTTTATAAAAAATATATATTTTTTAAACATAGCTAATAAAACGTCAACGAAAAAATTGCTTTCCGACCACCATAAATTAATAAACTTATTAAATAAGTTACAAAATTCAGAACCTACGTATTACATTTTTTTGCTCCAACCGTAATTATACGAAAAAAATGTAAAAAATATATATTTAATGATTCAAAGAATACGTTGAAACGAAACATTAAATATGCAACCGTCCATTAATGAAAGTAGTGCGATCGAACAGTGCACCACAAAAGCTCGCCCACCGCATTATGGAGTGTGGAAGACAAATGTCACGTGCTCTTCTCTCTACTGTACGTTTGCGGAGCTCGGTTAAACAATTAAGTTAAATGCCTTTGGGAATTGTATATTGTCAACATTTTTCTCCGGGTCTGGAGTAAATTGAAATGTACTGGAATTTGTTTTGAACAACCTTTGCGGTTTTATACAGAGGAAACATGCTTTCTAGCGAGACTTATTAGGTTACGGTTTCAATCTAGTAGTCGAAGTGTTTTAAAGCTGACCTTTGATATTTATTTTAAAGATTTAAAAGAAGATTTGAAGATTATTGGGTTGTCGAAATGTTATTCGTAGAATTGAAGTTTTAATTAATAAGTAGTTTATTTCATAACAGGCGAGAATAGGAAGTATTCAATGTGTAAAATAGACAATATAACTAACATCGTATTGAACAGACAAAATATTATATTATAGTTAAAAGTAAATTAAATTTGTACAATCACGTTAAAACCCCACGTAAGGAGGAACGAGACCTAAGCTGCTATTAAGAATTTTAATTTTAAAATACTCTTCGATCCGAAAATCAAACCCGGAATCGCCAATTGCACAGTACCTACTGATTAAACAAAGATCATGAACAGTTACAGCTTCTTAGTTATTGAAAAACATATTAAGAATGGCAATATTAATTTGTATTTATAGGAGAAATATTTATAACTGATATTTTAGAAGGCGCTTTCAAAAAGAGACTATTTTTATTCGATTCAATTTCGTAACAAAATTCTGTAACCGCAGTAATATCTTTCCTACATTTTTCTTTTAATTTTGAACGAAACTATATTACTTAAAACCGCAGAATCGTGTTGAATTTTTAAACTTTTTACTGAATGTAGGGAACTAGGCATTTAGGCCAGCACTATTGTTGTTGGAATCCGGCATAAATGTCTAAAATACATTTGTCATTTCGTGAACAGAGGCCGCAGTATGGCTACGAAAGCATAAATCTTGAAATGACATTGTTACCAGCTTCCGTATAAGCGATTAGGTTGATATGTTGGCACGGGTTCACAAGTCGTGGGAATGCAGTTTGACATTCGTTTGAAATGAATAAATCAGACCTAACGGGCAAATGAGGTGGTTCTAGACAGTTCTAGAACGATTTTAAGAGTTCTTTTGTTTCGAATTCAGATTGGCTTAAATTTTGGCACTAGAATATTTGGTTCCTATCTCAAAATTAACTTTCCTATGCCAATTACTAGGTCTTAGTAGAAGAAGTTTTGAGCATGTAAAGTTGATATTCAGAATACGATCAACGTTATTGCTGCAGTTGCTGTTGCTGTTCTTGTGGGTGCCTGAACAATAGTCTTCTCCTGATGTTAGTCTATTCTCTCCTCCTTGTTATTATGTTTGATCTTTAAACAGCTGGCGAAGTAAGAATACATAATTTTATCACTGCCTTCCCCTTACCATAATCAATTTCCAAATTACCTGTAGCAATGTTTTTATTTAAGCGTTTTATTCCAATATCTTGGCAAATAAGCTAAGTATCCAAGTGATGACAAACAGCCCCAACAATTTAGACGTCCAACCAATGATCCAAAATTAAAGATCACCCAAATAGGTCGTGAAACGCAATACTAAAGGCCACAAAGAGCGGCAGTATAAATCATACCGCATAATATCCGAGCAGAATTCAGCGGAACGCAATTTCACGGATGGCATTCAAAAATGGGTACGTAGGTAAGTATAGGGTATTGTTGCAGCTTTAGCTAGGAATGTATCACGATATTGTAGAGCGGGGACGCACCCGTTATAGTAGGGACCATTGTTTGAATTCTTTATTTGTTGAATATATTTGTGCGAAAGTTTTGGAGGGAATTAAAAAGTTGCAAGAGTTGTAGAGGAGACCAGTGCACAGCAGAGGGACTTATGTGGGCTGATGATGACGATGGTAAAGGTTAGAACGTAATCTGTAATTTTAGTAGAGGAGTAAAATTATAGATTATAGCCAACGTAGGATGTACATTTGTGATCTGATTTGATCTATTACTTTGGACTAGGTGAACAAGTTGTAAAATACGTTAACAAGGATTATTCCTTCGTTGTAAAATTGTATAAGTGGGGCAAAAATGATATAATTAACATATTCTTCTTCCTTAATTTATTTTCAACCCCTTAAATTATTTTACATTAGATTAAGAAAATCCAAACCAGCTGTTAAATATTTATTATCAGGTTTCCAAAATATCTTCAAACTCACAAAATATTAATTCTTCACAAAAGTTTATAAGTTTTTATGATAATAAAATTTATTCCTTGCGTGTTCTTTTTTCCCAACAATACAAAATTGCGGAAGCGTAACCACTTATAAAAATAATGTTCGAATATTACCTCCAAGTAATTCTACCGAAGTCCAGCCCCTCGCAACGTATGATTGCATTCTGGTGAATGCAATCTTTCAGGAAGTTCCCTATTATAAATCAAAGCCGAAAACATTCCTGGAATCCGTTTCATATCCAGAAATCACTGTATTGAACCAACGTATCGAGAGGAGTGGTTTAATAATACACTTGAGCTTAGGGTGAGGTAGATTTTATAGATGAAACTGGCATTTATTCTTTTGTTCACATGATAGGATACGCTTCATTTTTTTTTGTATTGCAATAAAGATTTATCGAAATTCTTTTTTATACGTAGGAGCCCTTATAATGTGCATTTCTGCACCCATGTTTCAATTAGATTAGGCAGACCTGGACGTAAATTGGATGGACATGATATTTTTCGCCTTAGAATATCATACATTTAAAAGATGAAATGGAGGATATAGTCAGCTTAAATTTAATCATATACGCTCATACAGAGAAACCTTGGTCTACTGCTGGCATTGAATGTACTTATGTGGTTCTTAGGAAAGCGTCAAAATTTATATTTTTGTCCGCATTTTTTTGAAGCCAATGTGTTTGTAGTCATTGTAGCTTTTATCTATTTTAGTTTTAGATCACGTTATGAATACATTCTCCATATTGGTCCGATTATTTAGTCCCGAAAGCATGACAAGGCTACTTCCCAAATACGACTACATATTTTGTTAGAATTTAAGCAAACGTTTATAAATAGAAAATTTCGGTTGAAGCGGACAGAATTTTACTCACATCATAGCAATGTTTGCCGCTTCGGTATTAATTATAACATCAAAGGAAGTTGGATGTTTGATTCAGACCACTTTCAAAGGGCATGCTGAGTTAATGCGCAGTATAATTTAATCTTCGCTCTGTTTGGTAATAAAAAGATATAGGCACATGTTAAATATTTAAGATGTTAAGTAAAACATTATTTGGGTATGAAGAAAAAAAATTGTAAAGTTATGTTTGGTCTGGAGATTTATTACGTTTTTTAATAGTGAATACGTCGTGTTCTCGCGACACAAGTGTATGGAGTGCGATCTAGAGATCCTTGGTTCGATTCCCGGGTCGGACATAGTATTATTTACTATAGCACAAAATCTGAAATGTGCCCGAAAAGTGACAATAGGCTCGCTCCCTATTATGTAGGACTAATACATGCCATCTCGTAATTTTAAGATTGTATAATGTGTATATAATTTTGACTTGATCTAATTTCATAATCTCTTAAAACTGTTCAACATTTTTTACCCATCATAAAAGGCTGGAAACTAACTTTCAAGAAACAAAAGCGCATCGAGAATCATTTTAAATATCGAACCACATGCCAAATTCGTTCGTAAATCAGATTTTCCCCGACGAAAACAAACTATCAGGCTTCCATTCCTTAACATTCAAACAAATCGGCCCGCGCGCCCGGACGTGGGAGCCCAATTATTGAGATAAATCACACCTACGGGAACGTACAGCCCCGGAGCGAAATCTACCAATGTAGATACGTACATATAGTCACGTGGTTACCTGGTATTATTGGTAATCAATACAATTTTTTTTTTATTTATTATACTTTTTTGTACACTATAAATATATGTAATACTAAACTTATAAAATAGCAGTGATGGCCTCGAGGTTTGGGCGCGCGGTCGAGAATCTCGGCGGTCGCGGGTTCGAACCCCAGGCACACACCTCTGACTTTTCGAAGTTATGTATGTATTTACATTGAATTATCACTTGCTTTAACGGTGAAGGAAAACATCGTGATGAAACCTGCACACCTAAGAGTTCTTAGGAATTTCTTAGGTGTGTAGTCCGCCAACCCGCACTAGGCCAGCGTGGTGGACTATGACCTAAACCCTCTCAATGGTAGAGGAGACCCGTGCTCAGCAGTGGGCGTATATGGGTTGATGAAGAAGAAGAAGACTAAACTTATAACTATTGTATACTTAACCTAAAATAACACAAATAACTAGCAACTTTGAAGAGATTTACAAAATATATAGCTACAACAGGCGGTCAAACAAATTTTTAGTTATAGAGAAAATAGCTACCTTGTGGTCTCGCGGTACAAGCATGTGCGTGCGATCTAGAGATCCTGGGTTGGATTCCCAGGGTCTGGCTAAGTCCTATAGGATGTTTCCATTCGGGTTTTTGAAGTTGATCATAGTAAAAATTGGGTGATAGAATCTATCTGTGTATATTATCAGCGTACTAAAGAACTTATGCTTCATTTGCAACTTTGAAAAGTATCTCGTAATTTTTTATACTCATGACACCATGCTTATATCTTAGGTCGGGGCCAGAATATGTATGCGACTTGGATGTAATTATTTATTTATTATTCCTAAAGTATATTTAATCTGTTTATTTCCCAGTAAATGAAATCGAAAAGTGGGGACAGAGGCGCATTTCCGCACTCACGTATAAAGGTTACTTTGTCATAATCAAATACAAACCCCGCGTCGACATTGAGAATTTTATAAAAGAAAGCTTTGAAGGCAATAACTAAAACCAAAGGATTATCGAAAATGTGTAATAATACTCGAAAAAATATCCAATACATTTAAGCGTTTAATAACATTATTTGAACACAATATTTACAGTATCATCAACGTAATAGTGCAATTTCACTGACATTCCACGTAACTCCCAGAGGGAACTTAACTTCAAGTGTCAGTTACAGATACGGCGCGCAGGGTAGGATTTGAATTTGTGTGCTATTAGTTTATTGCGTCTTTTCTAAAATATCTTAAATAATAGATCTTAATTTCAAAATGGCAGCGTGTAAGTAAATAACTGATAAGGCTAATGCCTTATCACCACTTTCATCATGACCACTACCATCATCATTAGCATCACCATTTTCATCATCATCATCATCGCCACCACCATCATCATCTTCGGCATTATCATCACTTCAATCATCGTTAACCTAAATATACACAAGATCCAATCTCACAGCATATTATTCAAACTTTTCATACTCAAGGATGTTATCAAAAAACATATTAACCTACATTGAAAAGTCTTACAGAAATGTCCCCGATTCAAACACAGTATTTGCTCGCATACAAAACAGACTAAGTCCAGCAAAGTTGACTTCCCTAAGAACCAAACAGCGAACACACATCAAATATAAAGTTGTGAACTTAAACATTTGTGCGGACCTAACCAATCTTCGTACCGGTGCCTAAGAATGATAAATGGCTCCCGAGTATGCAGTAAGCTTTGCTACCGAATACTTTTGAATTTATTTCACGCCACTGCAAACTGTTTTGGGGCTTAGCTAAACAAAATAGTGGGAAGTATTTTAAAATATCTTTAGGTGTGTTTATGATTCAATTGGAGTATTTTTAACCTATTTGTAGGCTTCTTTGTCAAAGGGTCAAACGAGACCCTGTTGCTAGGTATGTATTTGCTGTCCGTCTGTCACCAGGCTATATCTCATGAACCGTGATAGACAGATGAAATTATGATAGGAGATGTATTTCTGTTGCCGCTATAACAAAAAGTACTAAAAACAGAATTAATAAATAGTTACATAAGTGGGGCTCCCATAGAACAGACACGATTTTTTGGCGTTTTTATAAATTAACGGTTCGAGATTCTTCGTGTGCAAGTATAATATAAATACATACATAGCTTAAAAAAGTCAGAGGTATGCCTGGCGTTTGATTCCGCGACCGCGCCGGCGTAACCTCAAAAATTTGTCTAACGCAAAACTAATCGCGTCACTTTAAGACAAATAGCCTCCACATTAATTTGAAAGTTAAATTATCCGAGAATTTGACGCGATAAAGTGTATTTCATTTTGTAAACGAAATACATTGGAAAGCGACAAAATCTCCCCTCCCTAAGTAACCCAATGACGTGAAATTGAAAGACATTACGACAGGGCGCTGGCAAGTTTTCAGAACACTCCTGTTTCACAGTTCATTATTCATTTGCGAAGGAAATCCTTCGAGCCGGGCTATTTGTTAGGAAATTTTGGTTGTTTGTAATTTCGCACCACGCTTTGTATCGGAATAACGAACAACGATACTATAAAACTCGTGTGACACAGAAGTGCGGACTTTTTGCCCTATATTGAACTGCGATTTTCGCGGTTTAGTAGGATAAATTGCATTCCTAAACACACGTTTCGCCAGTTATTTATCTATAGTCTTAGTCTATTTCTAAATATATTTCGCCGCTCTGTGCTGCTAATGAGAATAAATAAATACAAATATACCCAACAGTAAGATAGCATAGTACTGGCCCCACAATAGGAATAAATGCAGTGTCGTGGGTATCAGAGATTACGAGATACTTTACAGTCTGACACCCAAGCTCAAGACAAATATTTGTGGATCACTCAAACATAATATGTCTCGGGCGGGGAATGAACCCGGAAAATCTCGTTTCGCACGCTGGTGTCTAGGCAACTGCGCCACGGGGCTGTCAGTATTAGTAGTAGTAGTAGTAACCTAGACTTTGTCTATGCTCACTTAAGTCTTTAAGCCATGGATTAAATCCGGTATTGACTTCAGTCTATGTATCCACCAATCATTATTCCAATAAAAGTTCGTTCGCGATCGTTTTGCAATGTATACAGGGTGTATTTAGACCGTGACCGAAAACTGAGGCAGGTAATAGCGATAGTGGTTACGAACCCCCTGGCATTAAAGAAAACCCCGACAAAAAATAAAAATTTTGAGGTTTTCCATACAGACCACATACTTTTAACACCGATGGTTGTATGGAAAACCTCAAAATTTTTATTTTTTGTCGGGGTTTTCTTTAATGCCAGGGGGTTTGTAACCACTATCGCTATTACCTGCCTCAGTTTTCGGTCACGGTCTAAATACAGCCTGTATATACTACATACCTAACAGGATAATCTGGCGAGACAGGTTTTAATTAAGTCAGTTCTGTTTAGTTCTTTGTTAGTTCGCTAGTTAGTAAGTGTATTTATACACCAAACAACACGAAATACGAAAAGTATTTATGCAAAGTTTAAAATGTTTGTCACACGTTTTTCTTCGGCTTAAATATTTTGAACAACTTTGTTCAAACATTCAGGCACTTAATTAAATGTGGGATTGTTGGCATAACGTTTATAAAAGTATGGAGTAATGTAACTCAAATCTATATTTATTAATGCATACTTTTTTATACATCACGGATCATCACCAACCTATCAGATTTGAGCACGGGCCTCCAATACAATTTAAAAGGTTTAAGCCGTAATACACCACCCTGGCCTAGGGCGATTTGGTGGATTACACACCTAAGAAATTCCTTAGAGCTTTTTTTAAGTGTGCAGGTTCTATCGCAATGTTTTCCTTCACCGTTAAAGCGAGTAATAATTCAGTATGAATAGACACATAACTTCGAAAAGTCAGAGGTGTGCCTGGGGTTTGAACTCAAAACCGCGTGTCCAAACCTCGAGGCCATCACTGCTTTTATGAATGAAATATATTAAACGTAAAAACGCCACAACAAGATTTTTTAAATAGTTTTAAAGGTTATTCACTCCCAAATCGACGTAGTTTACTGACTCCGACATATGCACGAAACGATTCTGTCCGACTCCAGTACCAGGCTACCATAAAACACACATAGACATTACATGAAGCAATTTGTATATAGATGAGTAGATTGCTTTTTCACTCGGCACTTTTCTCTATTTTATTGAACGACTCGTTACGAATGTAGGGTTGACATACAACTTTTATTTGCGTAAAGTTTTTAAGACTGCTAAAGTATTTACTGCGGGCAGTTAACCCCGTTTCGCTAAAATTTATTTTTTTAACACACAATACTTATCTTTACGTTTATTATCAAATAGTTGAATAGTTAAGAATTTCTTCGCTGTTAATTCCGGCAATCCGGGCTATGCCAGCGTGGTGGACTAAGGCCTATACCCTCTCAATTGTCTACAATTGAGAGGAGAACTCTGCCCAAAAGTGGGATATATTGGCTGATGATGATGATGAGAAACGACATTACACAGTTACGTTTGGGCTTCTAGGTAAGTACCGGTGTTACATCAGGAACGCTTTGTCACTTTTGGGTAGCAGTAAATAAAAGTATGAAATACAGTGACAACCCTGAACCGCCAATAGCAGGGGTAAAAATGAATAAAGGACGGGTCCAGCATGAAGTTAATTCGCCTGAGTACCTCTCCGATAGCTTCGAATATATTTTAACATACATGTATTTGTCTTGAATTAGATGTAGATAAAATTTTAAATCTCTACACCGTATTTAGTTCTAGAAAATGTTATAAAGGCTGTCTCGTTGATTCCGCAGCATTAGAACATCATAGACGTCCTACGGTGGGCACGGGCCTTCTCTACCATTAAGAGGGTATAGGCCTGAGTTGACCACACTAGCCTAGTGTCTGTTAGTGGACTATCCTACTAAAAAAATTAAGAACATTTAGGTGTGCAGTTTTCATCACGATGACTCCTTTTCCGTTAATGAAAATGTTAGTTCATTGTGAATACATGCACAACTTCGAAGTCAGAGGTGTGTCTGAGGTTTGAACCCGCGAATGCCGAGATTCTCAACTGCGTGGCTAAACCTCGAGATCATCACTGTTTCAGAACCTGGCATCTTAACGATAGGTCTTAGGTTCACAACCCAGGTAATTTTTTTTTGGGTTTTTCTTAAAAAAATCTCAGTAACTGAGAGGAGTCTTATGCCGAAAATTTTCAATAGTTTCCCCTCTTATTACGTGGAAGTCGTAACAGGCGTTCTTACTTTATCGTTCTTGAAGCTGAAGGTCTAAGCCACACACCTTTCTTCTTCTTCTTCATCAACCCATATAAGCCCACTGCTGAGCACGGGTCTCCTCTACCATTGAGAGGGTTTAGGCCATAGTTCACCACGCTGGCCTAGTGCGGCTTAGCGGACTACACACCTACGAAATTCCTAAGAACTCTTAGGTGTGCAGGTTTCATCATCACGATGTTTTCCTTCACCGTTAAAGCAAGTGATAATTCAATGTAAATACACACATAACTTCGAAAAGTCAGAGGTGTGTGTCTGGGGTTCGAACCCGCGACCGCCGAGATTCTCCACCGTGCGCCCAAACCTCGAGGCCATCATTGCTTGCCACACACCTTTGCCTTTTCAAATTTGCGTTCTCTTATTGTAGTATGCATTCAATAGAAAGGTTATCAGAAAGATCGTTCCCAGCGATGAAACCTCATATTGTTCTCGCGTTTTGTTTTACCGTATCTTTTGAGAGTGTGACTAAAACAAAGACTTTGTTTATTTATCAATGTTCATACCAATATCGGTTACATAAGAGAACAAATTTGAGACACTGCACAGATTTCTATTCAAGTAAATAATTTTAGGAACTTGGAAACGAAAAATATGCATTGCATATTACATTATTAACCCCGATGTGTATATAGGTACTACATTTACTACATTTGTCCCACTTTATTGCAAACCAGGAAAAATACAAAAAAATTGATAAGCACAAAAAAAATAGTGTAACAAATGTCGGCTTTATCACTGTATGCGAAATAGTGAAACTGTATCCCGAAGCCGAAAGCTGGCATTCCAAAATTCCAACAATAGCATTTTGACTTATACATGAGAATATCCTGGGCCCACAAATAAACGACTATAAACTAGAGATAACACAATTGACGTGAAACGTGTTTGGGCTTCTATGAAAGGACACTTCGCTTCATTTACAAAATTAACTAGTAGAGGATATTCTTGCTGAAAGATACACAAGCTAATTGGAATATTCATAAAGGTCAAGACACCTAAAAATATTACTAAAACTAATTTAAGTGGCCGAAAGAACGTTGTCCTCATTTCAAGTACTTAAGAGCACATTGCACGTTATGGAACGAAAATCTGGTATTAACAAACTTTCGCCAATTTAAGCCTGTGGTTAATTAACCATATCTGCAGGCAAAATGGAGGCTGCAACCAACCGTAACTGGGGTATTTACTGTTCCATATCATGCGTGATTATTGTGTTGGGCATGATTTCTGGATTTCTGTACCTTTTTACGTAATCATTTTTATGTATTACATACTTATGTGCGTATACTTTAGGTTCATTTTTGGGTGATTGAAGGTAATTTACTTTTGCATTGAAGTATAACACGATCAATGCCTCATTGTAATTCACAGGTGCCCAATACACAAGTTAAATCTTTATTTGGGCACCTGAATTTCTCTAAAACACTTAAGTTTTGCTTCGATATATCATAACATTTACTATTAAACTAGCCTTAGGTGTTCTCTATGTCATTATTTAAACTTCAAAAAATATTTTTTATTTATTTAATGTTTTTTGTTTTTGGAGGTAGATAGAGATAAATATAGATAAACTAAACAGTCATAAACATAGTTCTGATCCTATACTAGGATCCTATGTCGTGGATATCAGACTCTAAGAGAGATTTTTCGGTCTCACGAATACCCTAACCTAAAACAAATAGCTTCGCGTCATTCAATTATTTGTTTAGAATATAAACCTAAATGAGATGAAGAAGGGATGTTATGTTATCACATTAATAAGAACAACATCATCATCATCATTATCATCATCAACAGCCTTTCACGACCACTGCTGGACATAGGCCAACTATTATAAATTTTATAATAAGATACATATAATACAAAAGTAAGCAGAAAATTACAGTTGTACAGTTTTCATCTTTTACGCACTCCATTTATCTTTTCTTTGACCTTCCTCTGCCACCTACATCAATCAAGGTTTAAAACTATGTAACTTTCAATATTCCTATACATTCATGAATATTATAATTTTTCATTCCCAACCCGGTTCCTTTCAACATTGCCAGGCACTAAGGCTTTCCCTGACAATATTTGCAAAGAGATTTATTGCATTCTGGCTTTAGAATCAATGACTTGAAGACGTTATTGAGAAATATTCTATTGTTTAATATTTATTACAGTACTTACTCGGGATTTTAGACCTAAAGCGATTTTGTGTCAATATTATTCTGAGCTTGAATGTATCGAGGAAATGAGTGTCATTTTGGATGGCATATGTACAATAATACATTTATTCTTAAGCTTTCGAACTATATATATATATATTTTTTGTTATATATGTACAGATACCTATGTATACGAATTGAAAAATAAAAAAAGTAATTCAATATTTAATCAGTTGTTACGTAACTATTATTCTGTTATACCCTTGTAAATTAGTCTTTATAATAAACCCCTCCGGAGTTGTTGAAAACTATTTAACTCCTTCATTTCTATGTAGATATGAAAACTCTCCTTAGAATAAATTTAGTTATTGAATTTTTTAACCAACATAATAATTATATTACTTTCTTGAAGATTTTAGTAGTCATACTACAATACTTGTATCTTATTATAACCCACTATCTGAGTGTTATTAGTATGTAAAAATTAATGTTTTTAGTTTTGTAATGAATAAACTTAGAATTATTATTATAATTTCAACGTTCTTTGCATGGAGCATAATACATAGAACCATTATAAAGAAACACAGGTTACTTCTTTGAATAAAATTTCATCTGAACAAAACAGGTTGAACTGATAGTATACAAAATACAAACCATTACCCATCCAGTCCTACTGAGCAGTCACACACAGGGCTGCCAGATTGTATAATTAGATACAAATCCTGTATAATCGGATGGGGTGTTGTATCCATGACCACTTTGTATAATACGATACAAAGGCATAGGGGATGGAATATAAGTTCGCATTTTATCAATAATTTGTGTACCTATCATCCTAAAAAAAACAAGAACTATTGTGGAGTGTCCACTTTTCAATCATCTATTGCCCAAGATTATCCCTAAAAAAAAAACAAGAGCTGCATAGAGTGGTTATGTATAATGCTATCTAATTTTGTATAATTGGAGATAGTAAACAGTATAGCTGCGATTTATTTGCTGGCAGCCCTGGTCACACATTAATCCGAATGTTCTGAATCCTAATCGTTTCACATGTCATAAAGAGAAATTATAGCCATCTTCGCTACACCGTTGTTTCGGAAACAGAGCTCCATGTATTACAATCTATGTCATTTAGTATGTTGGAGCACGTTTCAATCGTCAATGTCAGATTGCTGAAGTGGAATGGCTGATGTTATTAGTGCGAATCAATTTTATAATATTTTATGAATTTATATGCCGTGCGATTACTAAGTCAAGTAGATTATTGCATCAGGCAAAGTGTTATTTGATTTTTTAAATATTAAATTCTTCGTTGTAGTGCGAAATCCGGAAATGTGCCCAAAAAAGTCATTAATTTCGTAATTAAATGGAGGATAGAAACAAATTTGGCGAAATACACCTTTGACTATCCCCACGGAGAATAAAAAAACGTTAAGTTAATGTGGTATAAAACCCTTATTGCTTTTTTTAAATTTAGAATCCGTCATTACATAGTACCTCCTTTTTTCTTTTATAATTTTGATCAATCTCCAATAAAAACTTCTAACACCAAACTTCCTTCTTCCAACCTAATCCAACCTCCTTGGAACAACAAATCTAACCCATTGAAAAGATAATCAAAGGGAAATCAAACGTGTTGAATGTAAGATAGCCCGAATGGGCGAGTTAAGGCAGCTTGGAAGATAAATCGTGGACAAAGCAAAAGCGACCCGGCGTTAGTGCCACGCTACCTGTAACCGAAAACGATAAGCTGTGATTTCTACCGGAGAATTAACTTTTATGTATCTTAAGGGATGCTTTAGTTTATGGGCTCGGATTTGGGCGTGTTTAGAAGCCCATTATGTCCTTAAAGATGTGTTCAATTGCTTATTTGTTATTTTGTTCCGAGATTATGTGAAAGCGATAAATATGTGTACATAAATTCACGCCTGTATTATCCGAAAGGTTAGGCAGAGGTACAATTTTGCTCCGAATTTCGCCAGGTATGTATCAGTTCCACGTATTCATGGATGAGTCTATTGCTATTTTCTTTGGCACGATACCAGACACTCTACTGAGAATTTCCTAAATAAAGAATCCAATAACACTTTGCCTAACGCGGGAACCGAACTTGGGACTCCTATAACGCATATACTTTTGTCGGGTAACCACGAAGCCGCCATTTTCGAAGCACCACTTTCGAATTAATTTACCTATTAAAAGTACTCAAACAATGACGTCAGTGGAAAATAATAAGTACCTAGTAAACGTCTATCTTCATAAATACAGGCTATAAAGTATACAAAAATAACCTATTTCAACCGATTCGATTTAACAAACAATATTTCAGTACAAATGATCTATCCTTTTGTAATCTTTGCGTTCTAAAATTCTATACTTGAACTTTATTACACGGTATTACACGAAAGACCGTGCAAAAGTTCAATGAATGAGGTCCAATGAAGAGCCGCCGAATAATAGAACCGTATTAGGAGCAGAAATATCACACGAAATACATTTCGTACCTCTCAGATATCTTGGTGCAACCGGATCGTGTTTGGTGCAATTCAGGAACGTATGATGTTTTAAGAGAAGCAGGTATCTGATATGCGATCTAAAGGTTCCCCGACGAAGCGTTATTGAGTTTTTCTATTAGGAAATTCTCAGTAGTCATTCTCAGTAGCAGAGTCTGGAAATGTGCCCCTGGTATGTACTATGTGAGACTGATACTTCAATGTATACTTTGCAATATATGGGTGCAGAAATGCACCTCTGTCTTTTTTTTTTTTTTTCATTCAAGGGGAAAGCTGCTTATGGCTCTACCTCCCGCCAGCCCTCAGTGAGGGGGGCAGGAGGCGTATGTCGGGGTCACCGGCCATCCAGCCCGGCAGATGTTAGTGCCGGGCTGGGTCCCTAACCTACACCGGCATACCGACCAAAACCCCCCGGTGGCCATCTTCGCGCCAGGTAGGGCGACCGCGGTGCGTGGGTGAGAGACGCCCACAATGGTTCCGCAGCCGCCCAGTGCGCCTCCGAGACGAGAGCGTCTCGGCCTTCTCATAATGGAGTCTCGCCACAGGGCAGGGCGCCGGGTCTAATTATCTCCGTTGACCCGGCGCCTCCTTCTTCGACGCCTTTGGCGGGCGGGATCATTCCTTTCACGATCCCGCTCCGCACTCTCCTTCTGCGACATGATATGCTCGCAGAAGGAGAGCATCGCTCGCCACGACCTTGGACTCCCGACCATCGATAAGACGACAGCCGGGAGTGAGAGGTCTCCACCTACTACAGCGCGGAGAGCGCTGCGAACCTCTGTCTAACCTTTCGAGAAATACAGGTGTGAGGTTATGTTTGAAGTTATAAACTTCTCTACAACGTAGGAAAAATTTAGCTTTAATACAAAAACAATTGATTTTCTCAATCAATTAGAAAACATAGCAGCAATGCATTTTACATGCCGAACCATTCCGAAACAAATGAAATTCAAATTTTCTTGAAAGGTGCACCTCTTATCGCTGAGGCCGCATTAGAAATTCCTCTCACGCCAAAGTCCGACACAGAAAATTGTATTGAACACTCAAATATGTTCGGGCCTATAAAATATTTTTGGTCCGGCCCTATCGCTCTCAGGGGCTGTCTTACAAATTATTTACAGCTGAATCGGCCTGATTAGCGATGCGTGTTATTCGTATCTCCAAGTATTGTTTTCTTCAAATAGAATTGAATGAAAGTTTAAGTGATTGAAATAGGAGTGGCGTTTCAAGTCATTGACCTTTGTAGACTAGCAATGTTTTATTCAAAGCAATTTGGTTTGGATTTTTGTTTTGCGTGAATTATAAAAAAAATAATATTTATACACGCCTATATTATAGAATGGGTATGAGGAAATGTGTTTCAATACTGACGATTGGCTTGGCTGGATATGGCCAAGGCTCTACCGAAAAAATGTTTAGTCCACCACACTAGCTTATTGGAGGTTGGCATAATGTACCTATGAAATTCACAATTATTTTTAAGTAACCAGTTTTTCCTTTGCCACTTAAATGCGAGAATAGAATTAATGAGTATTCTCTTTGTCTTATTTTGTTGCTGGAAAATTTATGAAAATACAAAAATTTTAAAAAATTTCACTTGGTCTGCATTACAGCGCTGATTTTAAATTAAGGGGCCAAATGACAAAACGACCACTAGGTTGGCAGATAGGCAGTAATTAAAAAAAAACTAAATAACACATTGCACCTATCGCCTAATCATAACAATTTACGACTATTTCACCGCGATTTTCAACCTTAACGACAGTATCTCTGTGCTATTAATACCAAAACGCACGTTACACTTCTTCACTTAGTCACAAAGCGGTTTAATTACCGAAGGTTTGATGCGCGATGTCAGTTTACAAGGGGCGCTGATTGTCGTCCCAATGCGGTGTTTCCAATTAAGCCTCTTCAATCACGCTTTGACGCAAAAATGTTTGTTTTGCACTAGCAATGATCGTGTGAACCGCGCATTTGGTGATATTCGATGGAGGATCGTTTTATTCAAGAATGCAACTGTAGAGCAATGAGTCTATCATTATGTTGTATTGTGATTGGCAAATTGAAAACGATCAAGACTTAAAGATTTATTCATAATTATTATTACCCGTTAATTATGACCCTTTGCTGGGCATGGGCTTCCTCTATAACTGAGAGGGGTAAGGCCTTAGTCCACTACGCTAGCCTATTGCGGGTGGCGGAATACACATCATAATTATAATTAAATATAATTCATTGTGATACACATTAAAAAAAACAGGGTTCTCGACCGCGTGCCTAAACTTGGAGGCCATCATAACTTGGTTTTGGATCTTGAGCGTACATTCTATACTTTTTTCCATGGAACTTTAATGAAACATTTTATGACTTAATGTTAACTATATTCTGACCTAGAATCTTTGTTCTTTAGTTTTTAATCAGCAAGACTATTTACCTTTTCCTAAAAGGGAATTCGTTAAATTGAGCAAAACCGTTTAGTATGAACTACGTGAATAAATATCGGATAGCTTAAAAAATCATCCTTCATACAAAAAGGCCCTCAATAAAGGAAGCTTTCTTTTAAAATAATTCACTTTAAAAACATAGCGGACCTTTTCAAACTAGCATCAGTGTACCCACAACCAAAACGACTTAAAAGTAAATTTCATTTGGGTGATTTTCAATCTTGACAAAATAGGGTAGGGTTGAGATTCATCTGTGGTGGTTCTGAAGGTTTGAAAGCAGCCTGATGGGTGTTGGTAGGTAATGAAAGAAAGACCACATGCGGCGAAGCAAATAGCTTTCAGACGGGTTGCATTAGTACACGGTACATGTTTTGCTTGTGTAAGGCGTGTCGTATAATGACGCTTAGAGCGATGGAATGTTTTTAAATGAGTCTGCTGTTCAACATTTGGCTCGCTCGCCTTTTGATGTTCGAATGTCGAAGAAAACGTTATTTGGTAATTTGGCGGCGTGTACATTTTATGATGTGATTGATTTCTTTCAGTAAGGGATTTCATTATGAATTAGCTAGTTCTATTATAGCTTTACGCGTTAAAGGTATGGAGGCGAGTTTAAAATTGTTTATCATAGGGTCCAGACATACTCATTTATATAACAACTATATGTAATATTTAAAGCTTTAAGATTTTTTTAATATCCCAGCTTGGCTTTCGGGCTTCTAAGAAAGTACTGCCATTTGCACTCAATATCGCTAGCTTTATACCTTCGGCCTCACTTTTAATTTCTAACCAGATTAAAGAATTAAGCTCTTCTACGAATGTATTTTGAATCTCTATGTAAAGTGAGACCTAATTAGGTTGTTAAATAATGTAGATTTTTATGTAGACTCATATAAATCTGTTGACGAAAAATGAATAAAAAGAAGGTTTTCCTAACATTACGTATGATCTGACTTAGTTTTCAATCATGGTATTATTACACCTGTATAGTATTCGTAGATTCGTCTTTGAAAAAACGAATTACCCAATTTGTTTCGAGATGGTACATAATCTTTCATAGAGCTATGAAATAAGCTAATTTACAAAGCGCATCAAGAAATTCTGATATCAAAATGAATCGTTTAAATCGTACTAGTGTATCATGGTTGTTTCCAACTGAAGTCAGGGAAAGCGACCGCACCAACTCCGCCTAACCACGAAATGCCTTACGTTGTTAGCTCGAAGCTTCAGCGCTCAGCTAATACGCTATTTCATTATTCGGATTTACATTTTGCTAGTATCAACTGGGGGCTGACCTAGATTCATCTGGTACTGTTTTTCCAGGCTGGATATATAACCTCACGCCTGTACGCCTCGAAGGGTTAGGCAGATGTATTCCTGTATCCACGTTTACGCGAGGTACGTACTAAGGGGCGAGTCGATTGCCGGTCTTCGGGCAATTTTATATTATATTCGTTGAAACTAATGATTAACATAAACTCTTCAGATTATTGTTATAGAAATATCATTACGTAGCTCGGTTAAACAAATATTTTTTTTTCTCTTCTAATTTATATGGATATATTGTCGGTACATAGATGATGACAGAGCTATTTTAAAATACAAAAAACTTTGTTTTTATTGTGTATTTAAAATTGCGATATATTACTGTAAGATAAAAAGGTTTAATTGTGCACACTTTTAACAATCATTACGTATTTTTGGGATGTGTTTTCTTTTATTTTATGGCATTATTTTCAATTATTTAATTATAATTCTACTTGTGAATATTAATTATGGACTTAGACATTTAAGAATATCATTCATGCACAACAGTATTTACGAAGTTGCACTAACATCAAAACGTAATTACAACGCACATTGATCAAAGCACATACAACTTTCTAGTCTTGGTACAGAGGTTCGTAAACTTTCAGTATTCAGACTTACGCGCGGTTCCTGGACGACGAATGCGTAATGACAGTAAAGTTCTTGAATGCCTCATACGTTATTCAAGAGTATAATCTACTTATCTGAAGTTTGTTTTAAAACTAAGGCGAAATAAAAGGCGAGTATAATTACCTTTTTTAATGGAGATTAATGATTGGCTTGGTATATAAATAATTTGACAGGACGTGAGGAAAATATTTAGTCAGTTTCTTGGTTTGTTTTTATGGAAATTTAAATAGAAGCATGGACACTGGAAAAGTGTACCTACGTTTTATGGTTATCGGATCCCACTTTTACGTGTGATGAAAAATAAATTGCGGATATCAAAACATGGTTCTGCTTACCCCATAAAGGTATGATAATATAATTTAATATATAAGCAAAATACAAAAATTACAATAATTAATTTAACTGATCATTTTGGGAATTAAATACATCAGTTCTACATGTATTTTACGGCAGAATGAGAAGGGAAATTGCGACTAATATTTTAGATACCACAAATACAAGTACTCATGCATTTTTGGGCCACATTCAATTGCTTTTCGCACATACTCTAACAGCATTCGGAATATTCAAAACACCCCAAAACTCTTTGCAATTCACTGAACCGATAACAAAAACGTCACAAAAGCAAATTTTCCGATGGCCCAGACGAACTACAAAATATCGCTACAGCACGTAGACTCGCCGCAGTCAAAGTCTAGATCAGGCTGTTTGTAAAAATTACATGCATAATTATTTTTTTTTACACTTTTTCGTGTATGTGGAAAACATGAAGAAAATAAATACAAAGACGAAAAACAGTACAAATGGCGGTATTATCGCTTAAGAAGTCGTGATAGCCTTGAGTTTTAAGCATGCGATTGAGAATCTCGACGGTCGCCTCTTCAGAATCCAAGCATACGCCTCTGATCTATGTTTCTATTCGTAATAAACTATTAGGTTCTTCAACGGTAAAGGAAAACATCGTAATGGTAACATTACGTTGAAAACTCAGACGGTTGACAGGTTATTTAACTCTGCATGCATCCACAGTCCACAAGGATCACAATTCTCACACGAAATCATTCGGACATTTCCAAATAATACGTATACCCTGTTTGGCTGCAACGCGACAGTATCGACGATGAGTTCACACGACGGAACACGGCACACGTGCGAAACTGATATTAACGGTGCTTTCACTACGACAATGTGATCAAAATTTACTCACTTTGTTCCGTGTTACGTGTGCGAGAACCTCGGAATAAATCCGATGTACACAATATTATCTTGGTTATATCCACACTGTATTATAAAAGTGCAAAAGTGGTATCATTTTTTGTGGCTAGATAAGTTCTGAATTCTGATGTGTCATCACAGGTTTTTTGTTCTAAGGAAATTATTTGATATTGTATATACATAAATTTCTTTGATTTTAGCCTTTAATAAAAAAGGGCAAGATTAGAAAAGGTTTATTCTTATACCGCGCGGAATCGAACCCAGTACAGATTATATTATACACATGTAACTTAACGCAAAACTATTTGTTCTGGCCCTAGTAAGAACTAGAATATCTTCAGCCTCTATTAACTAAGTGAAGACCAACATTTGCGCGTCTTAACATTTAATGTTTAACACTACAATTTTTTACTACTTGTTTCCGTCTTTCACCTTGAGCTGTCACAAAAAAAGCAAACGTAAATTCGAGCTAAGTAAAACTGGAAAGTACCTAATCAGTAATCAATAAAATTTATAAGCCATAAAAGATGAGTATTTTTTTTAGGTTAAAGTTACTTCATCCCCAAATGAAAGGTAATTAATGAAAACAGCACAAATTCATCAAGACATTTTATTACAAACATAAAACGTAAGAACCAGAGTGAGCTGGTAATAATTCAAAAACCCACACGCAGTGGTAACAGTTTTGTGCATAATGCAATGAAACGGAACGTTCTAACGAAATTAAACCTAGGAAATATTCCAGGCTTTATTGCAGGATCTTTTCTTAATGCTCCCGGATTTCCACCTCGGATTAAAAGTAAGATTTGCATTTCGCTTAATATTTAGCCCCGGTTGACCGGGCTTGGTAAAGTTTCCACGGAAACTGCTCAAAAAAATTTAATTATACTCCTTTTTTGTTCTGTTTTAGCAGAGTTTTCCGACTAAGTGGGTGCAATGAATCTGGCAAAACTCCTGACAAAATCTCGAGCGGGCATTCAAGTAATGTTTTAATTATGGACTTGGTGGGGCAGTATCAAAAGAAGTATGTTTGTAATAATATTTTTTAATATACAACAAAAGCAGTGATGGCCTCGAGGTTTGGGCGCACGGTCGAGAATATCGGCGGTCGCGGGTTCGAACCCCAGGCACACACCTCTGACTTTTCGAAGTTATGTGTGTATTCACATTGAATTATCACTTGCTTTAACGGTGAAGGAAAACATCGTGATAAAACCTGCACACCTAAGAGTTCTTAGGAATTTCTTAGGTGCGTAGTCCGCCAACCCGCACTAGGCCAGCATGGTGGACTATGGCCTAAACCCTCTCTATGGTAGACGAGACCCGTGTTCAGCCGTGGGCGTATATGGGTTGACGAAGAAGAAGAAGAAATGAAAATGTCCTGGATTTCTCAAGTGCCATTAATTAATTACATAAGACTGTGTAGAGTTCAATTAAACTCATTTGAAACAAAGTGTTTGTTTCAAATGAAACTGCTTTCTAAAAGCTGATGAGTGATAACTAAATGGTTTATATTATTTCTGATTAATTTTGTCGCGCCATCATAGCAACATAGGTCCCCTTACATTCGCTCAACTTCAGTATTCGGCGCCAATATTGTGCATGCCGGTTTTGACCTTGAAGATTATAATTATTAACTCCCTCCAATGGCAAAAAAATAATGAGTATGGTCTACGCAATATTAACTATAGTGTCTATTTTCTATAGAAATCATCATCATTCTCCTGCCCTGATCCCAATTCTTGTTTGGGGTCAAATTCAAATTTGTTCAATTTCGGCGCAGCATGTTTTGTCCTTCCTTTATTTTATTTTCTATAGAAATCATACTAAATAATTGAAATTTTACCTTAGTTACCACCTTCGAAGCTTAGACCAAGTCTCGGTCAGTCTCGGAAATAACTAAACAACCAACCATAGCTACTGAAAAATACCCGCTTTAATTAAATTCGTCGGAAAACATTTGAGGTCGTAAACCGAGCGCATTTTACGGCCAGTGTAATTGGGTTCTGTCATTAAACTATACGTAAACGGGCCACTATTAGCACAATAAAATTCCTTGATTTATCTTCGAAATGTGGAGCGATAAACAGCAGGTTTGAATCCCGGGATGACGTATTTTGTGTGTGTTCGATGTTTAAGTTGCTTTATGGTATTTTAAATAATTATTTTCATTTATTTAACACCTACACATAAAACTGCTTTATCTCGGCCTTGAGCAGCCTTCATCCATCCGTTATCCGCCACCTTTCTCAAGTGGTCGGACCATCGTGGTGCACGACGTCCCATACTACGTCTGACTAAGCGCTGCCTCCGCTCCAACACTTGTCTGACCGTCGGTACATAACTTTCATCCATATTTTCGCGTTGCTTTGTTAATACCGAGAAATTCAGGAAATGAAAATTACTATGCCTGACAATCCCTACAATTTAAATACATAATGTATTTTATTTAATAAATACGTACAGGAAATACAGGTGGTAAAATCTATGCAAAGATAACGTAATACAATTATTGTCCTACAAGTCACTAACATGGTCCCCTTACAAGGCAAGCGTGTACCGAGGGGTAAGGAAGTACTCGGGCCGAATACTCAAGCTACTAACTACCAGTTGTTTAGTAAAAATATGTTTAGCAAAATACGGGAGTATTTGAGAAGGGCCCGCTAATTGTTCCCCCAACATCTTTATTCGATAAAGTGCCCCCGCCGGCGCCACTTTCAAGTTTTAACGTTTCTAATTTAAATAATTGAAACTCCACGCAGTTCTGTCCCGTCGCCCCGGGAGAACCGGTTTGTCTATTCTCTTAATAATAATCCTTTAATAAATTAATTTGCGTTACGGCCATTGGAGGAAGTAAGGGAATGAGGGATAGCTCAGCTGGTTATACCGCTTTCTAGGCACGATCGTCTACGCTTGCAAAGAGTAGCTAGCTTAGGTTGGCAGATTTTATATACAATACAGTTAAATAAAAATAATATATGAAAATTCACCAAATTGCAAAATATAAAACAAATAGTAATAAGTATGCTGCGACCCTGCCAGGATTCGAACCTGGAATCTTCTGATCCGTAGTCAGACGCGTTATCCATTGCGCCACAGGGCCTGTGACTGCATTGTCAAAATTGAGGTTTGTGTTTAGCAAATGGTAAATGCCATTTGTAGAGGAGGCCCGTGCCCAGCAGTGGGACGAATGAGCTGACGATGAAGCTGCGTAGGGTTGAAAGCATAACATACAAAGTTATCTTTCACTTGTAAATTTTAAGTATTGATATACCTCTTAATGGATTCTATATTGCGTATATCACAATTCTATCTATGTATGTAGCCAATAGTACACAATTCTATCTACCTATATTACGTGTGTAGACAATACTAGAATGATATCGCTACACTAATTGCTAATGTCGACACATCAATAAATTAATCGGTTAATTCGACACTCAAGCATGACGATGAAAACTAGATAATGTCTAATAAGATTGATGCTATCATTATGTTCGATTGACAGGTTCTTTAGTATTGCTTGATTAGGCAACAACCGTGGATTTGACGTGCTGTATGTAGATACGGGTGTGTGAATAATCTGGGGTAGAACCACGGTTTTATATAAAAACAGGTTTTACTTTATATTAGGAGTTATTAAGTTTAATTGCATAATATGCTTTACGGGGCCTTTTTTCTGTTTTCGGTTTGAGTTGAAATAATTTAATAAATATGGTCGCTGGAAGCATCGTAAAAAGTGAAATATAGGTTTGTAAAATATTTTGAAGGTATTTTTTTCCTTCAACCACTAAAAAAATATTTTAAAATTAGTCTTAAAATATAAATCTATTGGTTCAGAATCTTGAACTTATGTGTAGCTAAAAAAACATTTAAATATAGTATCTCCAATAAAAAATACAAGATTTAAAGTGCAATTGACCCTAGCTAGACCTTCGTCACTAGTAATGCTTTGGTAATAAATTATTAACACCATCTAGATCAGATGTCAAAGATTTTAAAACGCTATACAGAAATTTCGGTAAATACATTGCAAATAATATTAATTCAAAGCAACAAATAAAATAGAATTCGTGGATGATTTGCTCATACTAAGATTTTTTTAGTCTAAAAACCTAATTACACTGCGCGATCCGGGAATGAAAATGTCCCGACATATAAATCGCACTTTTGAAACATCAAGAAGAATATACTAGCGTGTAGATCAACTTCCATAGAAAGCCAAAAGCGTTCCACTATAATTGTGTAATGTCAAGTTTATAATTGTTTATTGTGAGGTCAGCATATTCTTTTTGTAAGTAAAATTTATTTGGGGTGCCTTAACAGGAAACCTCCACGTGGTGCACCCTGGGCAACGACGACCAGCATAAGTTGTTGCAGTTAGGAACTCGTTATGCTGGTCGGCGGCCAATTCCTGTCGGTGGGGACGGGCGATTTTCGCCATTTGTATTCGTGTTCCTCATCGCGGCTGGGGCCTCTTTTGGGCCATCCCGGTACCATCCCGGGCCGTCGGCGGGCTCGGACAGCAATCCCTTGCTTCCGAGCAGGAAATGGGCGAAACTCATTTCCACCGTCGCACTCGTAACCCGGTCGAAGCTGTGGTCATGTCTCGCAGTTCGGCCGGCGCGAGGGTCTTGGCTTAACCGCCCGGGCCGCGAGGGAGAAAACCTCTATAAAAAGTTACCCCGAATCCCAAGCGGCGGCGCACCGTGAGGGGATGCATGGCTGATGGGAGGTTCAGTCTCTAGTGCGACCCCCGCCAGAGAACCGGCCGACCCTCTTGGCGGGTTACGCTAGGCTTACTCAGATACAGGGGGCTCTGTCTGGGCGGACTTTCCTTTCCCCCATACTCGTGGGAATCACAATGAATATTTCAACTAAAAATAAATCTTTGACGACGTTGCCTGCGTTGCAGGCGGAGAAATCAGGTGCTGGTGAGATGCCCGCACCAGATATGGTTATAGAGAGGCCTGTCTCTGCTCAATCAGAGCGGAGACGGGCTTCCTCTAGAATTAGAAGTCGTTTGTGGGCGAGGTCTGCGGATCCTTCGGATCAGTCGCGGTCGCGCTCACACTCCAGAGCATCGCTGTCAAGCGATGAGGATGCAGAGCCGGCGGCAAAAATTCAAGCGGTGGACCGTCGGTGCCTTGCGAAGAAAGCTTCCGAGAAGGAAGTCGCGTCGGAGTTACTGGTGAACAGTGAAGAGGAGCAACCTGCAGTTCTCCGACAGCAAGAACTGCATAAAATCGCCGCGACAGTTCGGTCAGCGGCCGGCAAAGCGGGCTACATTAAGAACGCGACTGTTCGCGCCTTGCAGGAGGCTAGCACCATGCTAGAGGATTTGGCAAATATGTCCGAATCCTCACATATGGCCCGCATTGAAGAGGACAACGCCCGGCTTAAGACGGAGAATGAACGTCTGCAGGAGCGGATCTCTTTGCTGGAGGCTGCGGTTGCCCAAATGGAGACGCGGCTAATTAACATGTTTACGGCACGGCAAGAGGCAATTGAAAGTCGCCTGCTTCCAGAGACGCCTCTTCGTCCTCCACTGGCTGCTGACCGTGTCAAGGAGGGGCCTTCGGGGTTAGCTAAGTCAAGTGCTGCTCCTAAGAATATTTCTAAGCAGAAAGGCAAAAAAGCTGGCGCAGGAAGTGTGGAACACTTCCCACCCTTACCAGAAAAGACTGTGCCTATGATGCCCATGAGCCGCTCCGTGCGTCCGGCTGTACGCGAAGTAAAGGTAACACAATCGGGAGCCTCCGCGACTCCGTCTCGGTCGTTGCGTCGCCAAAAAAAGGGGAGACAGGCCGCTTTCTCAACAACTCCTATGGAACCTCGGCCTCTACCACCAGCGCCTTCATCCATGGAGGTGCCATGGTCAACGGTGACACGGAGAGGCAAGAAAGGAAGGAAGCCTATGGACACACAACCACAGCAAACAAAGAAGAAACCGGTGCCGCGAATCCGACCGCCTCGGTCCGCCGCGGTCACTATTACACTGGCAAGTGGGGCGCAGGATAAGGGCATTTCATACGCCCGTGTCGTTGCCGAAGCTCAAAATCAGATACAACTGAAGGACCTCGGTATTGCTGATGTAAAGTGGCGTAAGGCTGTCACGGGCGCCACCATCATAGAGGTACCAGGGACGGAAAACCAAGCGAAGGCTGACTCCCTCGCCACTAAATTAAGGGAGGTGTTCCGAGGATCAGAGGACATTCGTGTCACTCGTCCTATAAAAACTGCGGAACTGCGACTCTCGGGGCTGGACGAATCAGTCACCTCCGAGAAAGTCGCACAGGCCTTTGCTACGGCATCTCAGTGCCCAGTGGAGGCCGTGAAAGTTGGCGTAGTCAGACCAGACCGGTCAGGTTTAGGTGTGGTCTGGCTCAGAGCGCCAGCTCAAGCGGCGCAGAGAGTGGCCAAGACTGGTCGAGTATTGGTTGGCTGGTCTTCTGCAAGAGTTAGTGTGCTCGAAACGAGACCACTGCGGTGCTACCGGTGTCTCGAGCTGGGGCATGTTCGAGTGCGCTGCACCGCCGAAACTGATCGAAGCGAACTGTGCTATCGCTGCGGTCAGCCAGGTCACAAGGCGCAAGGTTGTTCCGCTGAACCGCACTGCCCTCTTTGCGCTGCAGCCAGCAAATCTGCGGGGCATTCTGTTGGCACCAAGACTTGCACGGCCAATTCGGGCCGCAGAACAAAAAACCGCAGGAAACGGACTGCTGTTGAGGCTACGGCCCAACCGCAAGCTGTGCGCCCATTACAGGCCGAGATTGAATTAATGGAGGTCGCCCAATAATGGATTTCAAGATCCTCCAGGCGAACATCAACCACTGCGCTGGAGCGCAAGATCTGCTCCTTCAGTCCATGGCGCAGTGGTTGGTGAACGTGGCTGTGGTCGCCGAACCGTATTTCGTCCCTCCCCGTGACAATTGGGCCGGGGACCTTGACGGTTTGGTGGCCGTGATAACCCAGGGTGCTGCAGGCTCCCCGCCCTTCGAAAAAGTAGCGAAGGACCGGGGATGCGTAGCAGCTCTGTTGGGAGGTGTTTGGATTGTCGGAATTTATTTTTCTCCCAACAGACCCTTAGTCGAGTTTGAGGCCTTTCTTACTCGGCTGGGGGCCCTGTTAACGCAATGCCATCCCTGCCCGGTAGTCGTGGCCGGCGACTTCAACGCAAAGTCTCGAGCTTGGGGTTCGTCGGTTACCGACGCTCGTGGCAGGGTCCTGGAGGGATGGGCGATCTCCCTCGGCCTGGCCGTCCTTAATCGGGGGTCGGTCGACACCTGCGTTAGGCACAACGGTGGATCGGTGGTGGATATCTCGTTTGCCACCGGTACCGTTGCTCGCCGTGTCCGGGGCTGGAGAGTCCTCGAGGACGTGGAGACATTGTCGGACCACCGCTATATTCGGTTCGATGTCTCCACGCCTATCACTACTCAGTCCGGAAGTAGACCGAACGCCCCGAATGGGGGCGGCCCAAGATGGGCGCAAAAACGCCTTGACAGAGAGGCCTTGGAGCTGGCCGCTCTGGTCCAAGCCTGGCTCCCCGCGCCAGAATCACCGGTGCGGGTAGACGAGGAGGCGGAATGGTTTGGGGCAGCGATAACTAGCATTTGCGACGCGGCGATGCCCCGAGTCCAGCGCCTCCCTCCGCGGCGCCAAGTTTACTGGTGGTCGGCGGAGCTCGCGCAGTTAAAGTATAATTGTGAGGTGGCGCGCCGCCGACTCGGCAGACTCAGGCGCCGCCGAATCCGCCAGCCTGACTATCTGGACCAGGAGCGGCGGCTCCGCGGCCTCTATAAAGAGGCTAGGAGAGCGCTGCGGGTGGCCATCAAAGAGGCGAAAGCTGCGGCCAGAAGAGAGTTCCTGGGGACTCTGGACCGCGATCCGTGGGGGCGTCCGTATCGGTTGGCGTTGAATAAGTTACGCCCGCCAGCGCCCCCACTCACCCAGAGTCTCCGTCCGGAGCTCCTTGGGGACGTGGTCGCCGCCCTCTTCCCGGCCACCGATGTCGTCGTCATTCCTCCACCGATGCCGCCCAGACCTTGGTCGCAGACGACCAGAACATCTCTGGCGGCATCGTCGTCTGTTTCGGCAAGGGAAACCCCCGAGGGTCCTCCCCCGGGCGTGTCGCCTGGGGAGTTAGAGGCAGCAGTGCGTCGGCTGCGGAGCAAGAACTCCGCTCCGGGTCTCGACGGCATCCCAGGACGTGTCTGGGTGCTCGTGGTCGAGTTCCTGGGGGCGAGGCTCCGCGGCCTGTTCTCCGCGTGCCTAGAGCAGGGCCAGTTTCCATCGAGGTGGAAAACAGGCAAGCTGGTCCTGCTCAGGAAAGAAGGACGACCCGCTGTGTCGCCGTCGGCCTACCGGCCCATTGTGTTGCTCGACGAGGTGGCCAAGCTCTTCGAGCGCATCGTTCATACGCGCCTCGTCGAGCATCTTGAGAGCATCGGCCCGGACCTGGCCGATTGCCAGTTTGGATTCCGGCGTGGCCGATCTACCATCTCGGCGATTCTGCGGGTTAAGGCAGAAGCGGAGGACGCAGTAGCCCAGGGCAAATACGTCGTGGCGGTGTCCCTAGACATCGCCAATGCTTTTAACAGTCTGCCCTGGGCTTGTATTGAGGAAGCACTGCGGTATCACGTGGTGCCACCCTATCTCAGGCGCCTGGTGCACTCGTACCTATCTGACAGGGACGTGGTGTATCCGGGCACCAACGGGTGGCAGCGAAGAGCAATGTCGTGCGGTGTTCCTCAGGGGTCGGTTCTTGGGCCCCTTCTGTGGAACATCGGCTACGACTGGGTGCTCCGTGGTACCAACCCCCGGGGTGTCGGCGTATTCTGTTACGCCGACGACACGCTCGTCACAGCGACGGGCGGGACCTTCCAGGAGGCCGCCGACCTCGCCGCGGTTGGAACTGGCAACGTGGCGAGGAGAATTAGGCGGCTGGGCCTCACGGTGGCCCTCCACAAATCCGAGGCCATATGCTTTCACCGGCCTCGGATGGGACCACCTACAGGGGCCCACATTGAGGTTGAGGGCGTGCGAATTTCCATCGGCAAACAGCTGAAATACTTGGGGCTGCTGTTGGACAGCCGGTGGGAATTCCGCGCCCATTTTGAGATGCTGCAACCAAAGTTGCTACGGGTAGCAGGCGCTCTTTCCAGCCTGTTGCCCAACCTGGAAGGTCCAGGCATCCCTTGCCGAAGGATGTACATGGGAGTTGTGCGGTCTATGGCGTTATATGGCAGCCCTGTATGGGCCGAGTCCCTGAACAGGCGTTGCGTTACTCTCCTGCGCAAGCCTCAGCGTGCGCTGGCGCAGCGACTGATCAGGGGCTACCGCACGATCTCATACGAGGCGGCCTGCGTTTTGGCCGGGTCCCTGCCGTGGGACCTTGACGCCAAATTCCTCTCGCGGTTATACCATCAGCGGGAGGAGGCGTCAAGTCGTAGGGACAGACTGGCCCCGAGAGAGGTTGAGGCACTGAAAGCCTCCCTCCGTACGGCCGCCGTGGAGGAATGGCGAACCAGGCTGGAGAATCCCAGTGCTGGTGCTAGGACCGTCGAGGCAGTGCGTCCTGTCTTCGACCAGTGGGTGGACAGGCGCCACGGTGCGGCGACGTTCCGCCTGACACAGGTGTTGTCGGGGCATGGATGCTTCGGCCACTTCCTGTGTCGGGTGGCACAGAAGGAGGAGTCAACCGTGTGTCACCACTGTGACAACTGTCTTGACGACACAGCCCAGCACACATTAGAGGAGTGTGCAGCCTGGGAGGTGCAGCGCGGCGCTCTCCGCGCTATTATAGGTGAAGACCTCTCGCTCCCGGCCGTCGTCTCGTCGATGGTCGGGAGTCCGAGGTCCTGGCGAGCGATGCTCTCCTTCTGCGAGTACGTCATGTCGCAGAAGGAGAGCGCGGATCGGGATCGCGAAAGAAGCGATCCCGCCCGTCAAAGACGTCAAAGAAGGAGGCGCCGGGTCAACAGAGACAATTAGACCCGGCGCCCTGCCCTGTGGCAAGGGGGCGTTAGAATCCCACCACGGTATCTCCTGCCTGTCGTAAAAGGCGACTTAAAGGGGCCCTTGGGGTCGCTGGACGTGCTGTGGGGGCAGCACGTCCTCACTGAAAGTGACCCCGAGAGGGGCGGCGGCACTGTGGCCTGTGTACGTCGCGGGCGCCCATTCACAACCGGGGCGTCCGAATAAGCTGGTGGGGGTGCAACTGCACCCCTATAACTCCGAGACGGCCGAGACGTTTACGTCTCGGAGGCGCACTGGGCGGCTGCGGTTAACGGTGGGCGCCTCTCGCCCGCGTACCGTGGTCGCCCCACTCGGCGCGGAGATGGCCACCGGGGGGTTTTGGTCGGTATGCCGGTTTAGGGATTTTGTTAGGGACCCAGCCCGGCACTAACACCTGCGCGGATATGACGTCGCCGCGCGCCGGGCTGGAAGACCGGTGACCCCGACATACGCTTCCCGTCCCCCACTGCCCCCGGGCTGGCGGGAAGTAGAGCCATAAACAGCTTTCCCCTCGAGAACAAAAAAAAAAAAAAAAAAAAAGTAAAATTTATTTGTAAATAAAAATTTTAAGCTCAATTTTTTTATCGGAATTTTGTAAGGCTAACTGAGCTTGAGGGCTTCTATGGGAGTGCCTACACGAATGGCTTAAGATGACATGAACTATGATGAAAGTACATAATGTTCAATGTTAAACCATTTATATCGCAACATTTTATCGTATTAAATTAAGCTTAAATTAATTTGTCGAAAAAATTAAACATCTTTGTTTCATAATTAACTTATGATTAAATGTACATTATCAGCCTGTATTAAACTAAAGTAAGTATTTTTTTTTCTTTTAATTTCAGGAATCCTTTTTCGTCAATACATAATTTATATTCCACGGAACACTATAACGTACGACCGTTAGATAAAATTCATAGTCACGGCATACAATTCAGGCATATAATAGCACACAAAAAAAAACATTTAAATATACATATAATAAAACAATTTACGACACACAATTTAGGCAAATAACTCTGCCCCACTAAAAAATTAAAATTAAAATCATTCAAATATACTGCTATTGGATCCACACCTGATGAAAAGTTTGCTGAAAGCTGATTAATGTAATGACGGGGTTAACGACCTCCAGACGCCGCGACACGGTTTATTCTTAAATTGCATTATCCCAGACTACATGTGATATTTGGAAATCTAACGAGTTGCTTTGTTCAATCAGTGTGGATGACAGTCACACTGCAATGCATTTTTATATAGCAACTTAGCTATGCTAAGGTGTAATATTAAATAGATACATGTTTACGCTCAAAGAAACACAAGTGTCTTTCTACACACGTTTAGGACTCGCGCAGTCAACAACAAAGTAAAAAAATCATGCGTAACTAAACGCCTGTTCTACGAATAAAAAAAGTATATTTTTGCCCGCATAGTTTTATAAATTTGAATAGGGATTCAACAGGAGGCAAAAATATTGCCGTTTTCGGGACCCATTTTCAGTCTCCGTGCTCCTAATAACAAATTTCGTAATAGATTAACTCAATAAAATTTTGCTTGACACAGGAACCGATCCTGGGAACTTTCTTGGCTTACGCTTAGGCAGTGATAAAACTAGATTATTATTAAAATATAAGTGTAATAGGAGGACGTAAGTTGAAGGCATCGTATTGAAACGAGTGTATTTGAAAAGACGCAAGATATATTTAGAGACGTATAAAGCATTTTTTATGACTTGTTTGCATAATTTAAAGTACATAAAAGCTATTTAATGGTTTATGCCGAGAGCAGATGTGTACCCAACTGAAGTTATTTAAATGCATATAAGTATATTATAGAAGAATGATTAAGGTTGAAATAGTACACCTGTTTACCGGTAGGTGTCATTCTTACCTACTAAACAAAACTGACAGAATAATAAAAAAATCGCAATTAATTCGACAACCTCCATCGGCATAATTGTTCTTCACACTGACACAAAAAAAATATTTTTTTAGAATCTAGATGTTGGTGTAAACGACCAGTCTGGAGAAAGTTCTAAAATAAACGTCTTATATTATAGTATGAGGTAAAAAGTATGTGTGTGTCTATGAATTATAATGCAAAAGTATTTTTATACAGATGGTAAGTTCCTAATCAAATAAAACAGCTATTTCACTATCACTACATAGTATAAAACAAAGTCGCTTTCTGTGTCCCTATGTCCCTTTGTATGCTTGAATCTTTGAAACTACGCAACGTATTTTGATGCGGTTTTTTTAAATAGATAGAGTGATTGAAGAGGAAGGTTTATATGTATGATAACATCCATTAAATATCAGCATTGCACCCGTGCGAAGACGGGGCGTGTCGCAAGTTCTATTATAAATATTAAATTCAAACTTGTACATATAGATGTACATGAAATAGGTACTGCTAAAAATTTCATACAATAATTTCGCAACGCAAGCCTTATATCGTTAAACCCAACATTTAAGAAGTTTCCAACTTTTACGAGTTAGACTCACTCGATCATAATAAAAGCTAAGTTAATACTCGAGTCGCGGAATAAAGCCCTTGTTTTGAATACACGAAGAAATTAAATTTAACTTTACGGCTTCAAGTCATTGAAGATAAAGGGCTTGGTGATGTTGAGGCGTTTCTGATTCCCATGCCTACAGTATTTTCATGGGTTTGTGTTTATGTTTAATTGTTATGTACGGCTGTTGTTGGGTAATCATCGCATCCGGGCAAATAATAATTTGTAAATAAATAATTACAATCAAATATATAGCGCTGATCCTACAATTTTTTCGTCCCATGTAATTAGTGGCGAGCCTATTGCCAAATATCCTATGCCCATTAACACTGTGCCTGATCCCGTAATCAAACCCACCTGACTCCTACAGCACATACTTACGTGTACTACAAAGACAAAGAAAAAGACATGTGTTAGACTAACACCAGATTTAAGACTACAAGTCTAACTAAAACGGCAAGCTACTACCACGTAGTTTAAATCCCGATCAGTCATTAAGTAACTCTACATTCCCCATTCACAGCTCACTTGCGCGAGAAGTTGTGATCCATCGATTTATTATGCAAAACGTATGGCACGCTCGAGACTTAGTTACTAACCTGCCCGTGTTTGAACTGAGACGTCTGATGCTTCCAATTTCACAGCATAATTTGTAGGTGGGGTGACATATAGTATGTTGATTTCAATCATAATCATCGGCTCTTATTACATAATTCTGCTTGGTAAGGGCATCCTATACAACTGAAAGGGTTTAGGTCTTAGTCAGCCACGCTGGCCTAGTCCGAAAATAATTTTAATAACTTTAAGGTATGCGGATTTTTAATGGTAGTAGTAGTAGTGATGGCCTCTCAATTAAAGCACGCGGTCGAGAATTTCGGCGATCGCGTCTGTATTTACAAAGAATTATCGACTGTTTTAACGGTGAAGCAAAACATCGTGAAGAAACCTGCACTCCTAAAAGTTCTTAGGATTTCACTAGGCTATCTTTGTAGACTCAGGACTAAAACCGCCTCAATTGTAAATGTGTCCAGCAGTCGGACGCATAAAATATGAGCTTGGTGATGACGCTTTCCAAACGATAATCATGCGGTTAAAGCACGTGATTCATTGAGAATACAGACAAGTATAAATATATTAGAAGAGAAACCTCAAACATTCTTAAACTGTGATTTTACCTTTAACAATGTAAAGATTGTTGAACAGAACGAGGCGTCGTCACAACTGCTCCCAAGAGTGCGATGGGCGGCAAATTCGCTTATTTCTTGTAAATAACTTTTTCAAGTTTGCTTACAAGGATTTTCATTAGTCATGTAATTTGACAGAATTTGAGATTCTCTTATTAATATTGAACAGTTTGAAATTTATTTTCCTTGTATCTGAGAATTATCATCGGATTCTCAGCCTCAGTCTTGATCTAAATTAAATGTTTTTGCGAGTGGTATAATCTTTTATTTAGATTAAGTTACATCTCACTTTCTATCATGCTGTTTGAAAAAAATAACCAGAGAAGAGAGTTGTTGTTCTTTTTTAACCTAAAAAGGTTGAAACCTTTTTATTTAATTTGCGTCTTGTTTAGAAGAAGAAATGAATGCTATAGCCAAACACTCCATATTCGTATAACCGTCTAAAAAACCTTCAATTTTCGCACCTTCAGCGCAGTCATCGGCCCTGTGGCGCAATGGATAACGCGTCTGACTACGGATCAGAAGATTCCAGGTTCGAATCCTGGCAGGGTCGCAACAAACATGTAACATTTTTTTTTTGTTTGCAATATGGTGAATTTTATTATTTCATTACTACTTAACATTACCTAACTGATTAATCGGAACAAACAGGTTGACTTTGTACTTAGGTATTTATTTTAAATAATACATAATATTTTTTATTTATAGTATTTTTAATTCAAGTTAATAGAAATTTATTTTCTTTGTTTTGGTTAAATTTTGCATAAAAGCGTCTTTTTCAGTATTTTTTAATATTTCTTTTTATTTTATTTTCGTCGATTCCTCATAAGTAAGTAAGATTTAAAAATCATGTTTAAAGATTGCGCTACATACCAACACGTTATATGTATGAAGGTATTATATGTATTCGTTTGAAGTTGTTATAAATGTGTTAACCAAGTAGATATATCCCATTGCCCAGTGGCAAGGGGGCGTTAGAATCTCACCATGGTATCCCCTGCCTGTCGTAAAAGGCGACTAAAAGGGGCCCTCGGGGTCGCTGGACGTGCTGTGGGGGCAGCACGTCCTCACTGAAAGTGACCCCGAGAGGGGCGGCGGCACTGTGGCCTGTGTACGTTGCGGGCGCACATTCACAACCGGGGCGTCCGAACCAGCTAGTGGGGGTGCAACTGCGCCCCCTACAACTCCGAGGCGCCGCCAGCGCCGGGCTGGAAGACCACTGCCCCCGGGCTGCTGAGCCATAAACAGCTTTCCCCTCGATAACAAAAAAAAAAGTATATATATCCCAGCTTCAAATCCACACCAAAGTTCACCTCAAAAACAACTTCATACAAACAAACTTTGCCGGCGACAACAAATTTAAAGATTCAAGTGAGTGCAGAGGTCGGCCTAAATTTGCTTCCTAGCCTTTTATCGGCACAGTTTGGCCTTTAATTCACTTAATTCGATGTGCGCTATTGCAGACCGCCCCGAATCGCGAGTGGACGTGACAAGAATAAGACTACCTGACCCAATCCTCCTTTAATCAGTGTAATGCAGATATTTTTGACTACCTCACTGCTTATATTTGAGAGGTTTACGATGCCGCTTGTATGAGTGACTGTGTTTTCGTTTTTGAGGGCGTTTTGTGATTGATATGATATGGAGTAGTGTTTATTAATAAAAATGGTGAATAGATCACATTATTACAACATTCATCACACTTAGATCGTTGCAAAATTTTGTTTAAAGTCGTGTTTGGAAGCCATTCATCAATAAAGAATGAGCAATTAACTCTAGTGTTGCTCTTTTATAATATTGAAATAAAGATTACAATTTCGAATATAAGATTTTTAATGACAAAAATATGAATACCTACTCATACCTAACGCGGTAGATATAGAATTAAAATAAGTTTACGTTTAATGTTACTGCGTTGCCTTAAGTATACTTTTTGGTGGTGATATGATAAACAAACCTTAATCTACGTATGCAAAAAATAAAAAATAAATAACAATAAAAAAAGGCCAATTTACCGCGTCAATTTCATACGAAAGCCCTACAAATCAGCGTATTACCCTTGAAATAAGGAAATACAAGGCAAATTTGTACTGACGGCAACATATCGTGCAGAATGTTTGTGTAAAGCAAATAAAAACGTTACAAAGGCGTATGAAAAGCCAACCTTCGCCCTATTTCCGTGGTAATGAAGTATTCATCGCTTGCCCGTGGCGTTTCGGTTTGGTCCAATTCACAAACATTGGTCATGTGTATCGTACGGCGAAGAATACAACTTGTTTTTTTTTTAATTTTATTTTACGTTACAGTGAAGTTGGTGTTGTGTGTTTTAGTTTTAAAATTTAAGTGACATACGAATTCTCACGGCTATATCTTCGACGGGGTAGGCAGAAATATAATAACCGCCTTTGTTAGATTTTTTCAAGTTGCACTTAATATGACGCGACTCTCCGTGATATCAGAATATCCTAATGAGAAAACCCGTGGTAGATTGCAGGATAACGAAGTATTGAACACACAAACATTTTTCAATATGGACCTGTAGTTCACGAGATCAGCGTTTTCAACTAAACAAACTTATCATATTAGTTATCCTTTTTTTTAAACATATAATACCCAAATTTAAAGTCAAATAATTCCGAAAATAATATTCAATATCCATCACCGCTTAAGTTTTACGCCACACGATTTGGAAGCATTTTGAGACGTTAATGAAACGCTATTCCCTGCTTTTGATAGGCACTAATTAAACTGTTGACACTTCATATCAGTTCTGTTAATGTGGGGTCTGTAGTTAAATCCTTTTTTAAATTGGCTTAATCAGTATTGTCGGGCAATGACTGGCAACTAACCGAGCTTCGGTGGCTTACTGCCTTATTACGTTTTAAAAAAGGATGCCTTATTTTTTTTTGTTTCAAGAACTTTTTAAATTACACACAATAGTTGCAATTACTACAATTAAAGAGCCTTCAGATTAATAATAAGAATGAAATTTAAAATTATACATGGTTAATGTTACGCCCAATACTGTTAAGAGTTTTTTTTTTTATTTTATCTTTATCTTTCTAGTGATATACAGTTTTATCATGTGTTCAGATTTTTCAAATTATTCTTTTCAAACTGCGTGCTTATATTTTAAAATTAATGATCTTTTGATTGCATGACTCATAATAATGCCACAAGACAAATGGGGTAGCCTGTATAGCATATTTTTTAATCTCCTTGTTTTCGATACTAAAAAAAATCATAAACCGAATGAGACTTCAGCCCCAAGCGAAATGCAAATAGTGAAGAAGCCTTTCAATCAATGTTGGCTGTGATTTTTAAATCCAAACTTCATTTCATACAAAGCGCTCCAACAAAGGAAACAGCAAAACAACTATGAATCAACCTTTAAGAGTCGAATGGACTTTACTGGCCTGTTTGTCTGGCTTAAGAGCTGGAACACTCGGGATAGTTCCATCAAAGAGAAATGAGGTTTTCAACTAGTTTGCTTGGACGGGATAAACAAGCATTTGGTCCCATCGCACAACGGTTTTTAGCTAGAAGTACCATACTGTGATTGCGTTTGGGTAGATGAAACAGGCTGAATGCTGTCGAAGTTGAAGGCTGTAATAGTTGTCTACGTAAGGACGATGTTCTTTTATCTGTAATAGTAACATTGGAATCAAGTTTTTCAAATTCGGATATAAAATATCAAGTCTGATGGTTTACCTTAGATTTGAGACAATTGGTTCGTATGGTTGCCGTCAAAATTAACTGTGAAAGTCGGACTGTCACAAAATTATTTCAGTTTAATGTTTATTAGCTCATGTTTGAAATATGTTTTTTTAGGTACGTCGTGCTAGAAAAAACTAAAATCTTAATTCACGTTTTATTACCAAAATCAAAACGCAATAAACAATACAAATAATTTACTTGGATGTTTTCCTTAAAAAATATGAATTACAACTTCTGAGCATTACCATGTTCCTAATCAAACACTGCTGGGTATACAAACCGCCTTTGTGATATTAGAAATGTATAAATTAACATTTCTCTCTTTCCCCAGCCTTAACGCCGCACCTTCGACTATTAGCTAAATACAGTTGGACTCAGGGCTGCCGCGCAATCAATACGGATTCCAGTTTCCCAAACACAACGACAAGATTAATGTACGAAACTTTTGCTGTGTGCGGAACCGGCGATCTTTATCGACTGCCCTATATACTTCATTCATCCAAATGTGTATTAGATTCTCGTGATATTGGATTATCATGGATTGTGTTTGTGTTATCCCATCGGCTTTGACACACTTTTTTAGATTGATGTGTTCACGTAGTGTTTGGATCATCTTGTGTAAAAGTGCATTTCTAAGTCCGTATTTTGGTGTTGTGTTTTAAATCTCATGCAATAGATGGAAAGTTGGATCTAAGTGATGAAGGTTAAGGCGCACGGTCTTAAATCTTGATGGTCGGGGGTTAAAACCCCAGGCATACCTATGACTTTCCTTTTGTTTCTTGACTTTTCTTTTACTTATTTGTGAATTCACGAAAAAACATCACTTACTTTAAAGGTAAACAAAAACATCGTTGTGAAACCTGCACACCGAAGAGTTCTTAGGAATTTCTTAGAGGTGAAGTCCGCTAACCCACATTAGGCCAGCGTGGTGGACTAAGGCCTAAACCTTCTCAATGGTAGAGGCTGATTGAGGGCAGCAAATTGTCGTGTATGGGCTGATGATTAAAAAGAAACGGTTGAAAATTGAAAGAAAAAGTACTTTCTTAATGTATGAAAGGCCCATTACCAGAAAACGTAAAAAAGGCGGTTGATGATGTTTTTCTTCACCTTAGAAGTACTTGATAATTCACTGTGAATACACACATAACGTCTAAGCCAGAGTGTGTGCCTGGGATTTAAACGCGCCCCCACCGAGATTCTCGACCACGCGTCTAAGCCTCGAGGCCATCGCACCTTTTTCTACTATTACACTCCCAAAAATATTGGATTTTTTTTCACCGACCAGCTCTCGGCCTCCCATCGGATCCAATTACATTTACGAATGCACTCCCGCCCACCCAGGGGACCATAAACAACATAAACTGTTTTTCCACTCTCGTGCACATTATTTATGATTTAATGGGTGAATTATATGTGCGAACCGTATTCTCGATGGTGCAACGGCTATTATTTTTTTATAGTTTCCAACGAATGGTTCAATAAGAATCATTGACTTGTGCAAGGTCGTAATACTTGAAGATTGTTTGATGGGTTTTCTATAATTGCTAAGCAAAGTGACAACAGCATTTGACGATGTTAGAAAGGAGACCTAAGTCGGAAGAAAATCTTGAAAAAACATGATGCACCTTTTATAAAATCCGTGATTATCAGCTTATATATATCACGGGCCTCCTCTACATCGAGGGGGTGTAGGCTTAGCCCACCAGGCTGGCCAAGTACGGGTTAGCCGACTACTCACCAAAGAAATTGCTAAAAACTTTTAGGTGTGCAGGTTTCATCACGATGTTATTCTTCACAGTCAAAGAACTTGATAATATTAATACTTGTATAATTTAAGAGTTATATTTGTTTCTAATCGGGTTTTGCTGCTCTATTTTTCTTTCAAAGTCTTTCAAAATTATGACATAAGACTCGTGCCGTGTATTCTATATATATAAAAGAAAGTCGTGTTAGTTACACCACTTATAACTCAAGAACGGCAGAACAGATTTGGCTGAAAATTGGTAGGGAGGTAGCTTAGAGCCAGGAGACGGACATAGGATACTTTTTATCCCGTTCGATAGCGTTCCCGTGGGACTTTTCATTGTTTTCTTTATCCATACAAAAGTTTCGTTTCAATAATTAAGTCAATTTAAACTTTAATACAATACAATAAAGTTTAAATCGTAGTGGAGGAGTTCTATGTCATAAAAATGAATATCTCGATGTGTTCCTAAGCGCAAATCTCGAGAACAGCTGAACCGATTTCGCTAATTCTTTTTTTATAATATTCCTTGAAGTACGAGGATTGTTCTTACGGAGAGATACATTTTAATAATTGCCTGAAAAGGTCTAAAAATAATACTTTTCTATATTCCCATACAAAAGGTTTGTAATGATACTTAAGTCATTTTGAACTTTAACACCATACAAAATTTCCTGTCATTTAATGTTTATCCCGTCGATGCCGTTAGAGGCTCCCTCAAATAAAAGAACTTATTAAAATAAGCATTTTGAATCGACAATATGTATCTATAACATTCGAATTATTGCGTATTTTAGATGTTAAAAATGCAGAATTCTCATGACAATGGATTGACATTTTTTGGCTGTCAAATGTTAAGGCGTGCGTTCAGAAATTTATTTTGTGTAACAAATCTCCTTGGTAGTGCCTAATTTTTAAATTTTTATTATGCTTGAATATCTAAAATACTCTAAATCTCCTTCAAGAAATATTAATAAATGGTCAGGGGATGCTTTTTCCATTGATCTAGCCAGTCATGGAACAGGGCTATGAGTTCGCGACCTCGGCCCCCCGAGCTGTTGGAGTCTCCCACTACTTCCTTATCCGGGACTGTGGCATCCTTACCATCAGGCCAAATATCCTTACCTGCAATATCCTGTACCCAAACACACGCTATCTCTACCCCTTTACCAAAACAATGAAAGCCCCAAGGAGAGTTGGTGTCAGACAGGCGGGCGGCCGTAAAACATTTGCCAAAACATTTATACAGTATGTATAATAAGAAAGGTGACAGGGCCTAGGCCGTCCCCCGTAGCCGACGCGCAGGGGCAGCACCCGGTTCCTATGAGAAATGGGCAAGGTTTGTTACACCAGCCCGGGCGGGGGCAACGTAAGACACTAGCCCGGGAAATGAGATTGAGGTATGCAAGTTGGAATGTAGGTACCATGAATGGTAGGTCAAGGGAGCTAGCAGCTGTGCTGAAAAAGAAAAAAAAATGGTCAACGAAGAAGACTTACGAAAGACGACTGCATGCAGCAAAGATGCGAATGTTGCGGTGGATGTGTGGTATAACACGGAGTGACAGAGTCAGAAATGAATACTTTAGGGTAAGTCTGAAAGTAGCTCCTGTGATAGAAAAGATGAAAAGAAACCGTCTGTCGTGGTATGGGCACATTAAGAAAAGGAATTAATCATATGTAGGAAAAAAAAGTGATGAACATGAAAGTGGATAGATGGGCGAGCCGAGGGAGGTCTAAAAAGAGATGGATGGAGTGCGTGACTGAAGATATGAAAAAGAAAGGGGTGAATGAAAACATGACGGCTGACAGGGATGTGTGGAAAAAGAAGAGATACTGCGCCGACCCCAAATAATTAATTGGGACCAGGGCAAGGGGATGATGATATACCTAAGTAATTAAAAATTAAATTCTGTTAATAAGTAACAAGACATTCATTGACTGGTAGGGCGATACGAAGTTTGCCGGGACAGCTAGTTATTTATATAAGAAGCTACATGCTGCTTCATAATCTTCATCATCAGACGAAAGACTTCCATTGCGACTTAGGTCTCTTTCAAAGCGCTCTATCGAAAGCGGCCTGCATCCATCGGCTCCTCATTTTTTTATGTAGGTGTCATTAGCTCACTATCACAAGGTTCCACGTTACAATTTTAGCACTTATTTAGTTTTTTTAGTATTTAGTTTTTTCATAACTAAATAATTCCTAAAATTGTAACATGGAACCTTGTTATAGTGAGCCAGCGATGTATCGTCAGTCTAATCCTGAAACTTTTACAAATTTTCAAACGTACCAGTCCAGTGTGGCAGAACACAATTAGCTGTCAACAGTGTAAACACACAAAGAGTCCAATAAAGTATGTTTTCAACGGAGCGTTGTTTAAAGCGGAAATACTTGGCGGCAAAGGCTTCCCTTTCCGTCCGCGCGTTGCAGGCGTCACGTAATTAAATTTCGCTCAATGAACCGTTTTTATTGTCCTTAAACGCTGTAAAGCTTAATACGTCCAGTATTGTTGCTGTTTGTTCGATTTGGGTAGTGTCTGATTAGTTTTGTATTTATGATATTGCAAAATATTGTGTGGGTTTTTATTAATGACATCAGACGGGTGAATGGATCTTAATTTGGCGAGCGTTTTGAGTAACTTAAAATTACATAGATAGATACCTCTTTATCGATACCTACAGTTATGTAAAAAATCACTTAAAAGGAATTATCTATAAACAGTGGAACAATAGGCACTCGTAGCGTTGGAAGCGATATCTTCCATGCAACCTTTGAATGGAATGTAAAATTAGAAAATATGAACACATAGTAAACTAAGGAAAAAAATAATAAAAATAAGATAATTTTAATATGTATTTGTGTAATAAAATACAGAATTGAAAAATTACAAATTGATGGTAAATAATGGTTATGAACTTTGCTATCCATTATGCTCTGAACGATATCTGACGTAGCAAAGCTTTGTTTAAAAATGCCCTTGTAAACCAATTTCTGCAATTAATTTCAACGTCTCTAGGATTGTAGATAATTTCTATTTTACTTTTGCTAAGAAAAATAATAGTATAAATATTCAAAATCTACCCAAAATTTTCCGTCCCTCCCACGCTTTATAACGAAACAAACAAACACCATGAACAAATACTTGAATTACCCAAACAACTTTCACCTTCAAGCAGTTTGAAATTGTACTCGCTAATTTCCGAACTTTCGAGTCCATAGTATACGAAACTCTGAATTATCAGCCCTTAAACAAGGCCGGAGTTATATTTTAGTTCGTCAATTATCAAGCCCAGTTTGCGGATGAAGTTTCAGTTTTTGTAAACAAACGTTATTTCTTATAGTCTAATTTTAATTAAATTGTTTTGTGAAATTTGCCGACGGCTGGGCGAAGCGTGAGTAATGTGGTAAATTAAAAATTCAATTACATTTATAACTTGGTTGAGGCCTGTTGAGAGAAATTTGACTATTGGACGAGCGAAGCATTGAGAAGAGTTAGCCTTGGATATAATATTGAGGCCTACTTACTTATTAATTTCTATCTATAGTGTATCAAAAGATAAAAGCCTGTACGTTGTAGAAAAGATTCGTGCCCAATTTTGGGACGTATATGGGCTGATGGTGATGACGATACAATATGAGTTCTATCAATATAGCATAGCGGCGAGTGTTACGAATGTTTTGAAAATTTGCACTAAAAAAATCTCAACACCATCACGGAGTCTGGGAATCATAGAATTAAAAAGTAATCTATATTATTCGTGTATTTATTACTCTTTGTTATACATCAAATAAGTACATGTAAAAAAACATATATATTGGTAACAAGTTAACAACTCAATAAGGTAGTATATTATATTAATTAGTTTATTTGCAAACTAAAAACAAGCGATTGGTATATCGATGCCAATATAACCGCCGATGGAAATAACCATTGGATTTACCTACCCAAGCCAACTATTTCAGAGATTTACTACATACAAAAACAGGGGCATATTTCCATGCAACAAAATAGTGCCACAAATAAAAAGCATGACAAAATAAAGATGTAATTCCACTCGCACAATAAGCAATCACTTAGCGCAACCGCACACGTACCGAACAAACAAGATTAATACCTCTCTCGAAAATATTAAAAGTGAAACGTGAAAATTCTACATTTTCTTTATTCCTTTGTTACCTCGTTCCAGTGTTAATCCGGGACAAATTGGCCGTTCCACACCGCCAGGTCATTTAAATAAGACTCGTCTTATTAATATTTTAGTGTGCTGTCGGTTTACACCTTTTGTATTGTGCGGTTTGTACTGGCTGTATTTTTAAGAAATTAAAAATATTTTTGTCTGATACAGGCCAAGGACATTTTACTTGCGGCCCGTGGATGTTTTGGAAATTATTTAAAAATACCAAGTATATGTTTCTTGTTTAGCAGATAGGCGTTTGGGAGTCATTCTAGGAATTTCAACGAAAAATATGATAGCTAACATACGAGAAATTTGTATGAAATCATAACTAGTTCCTTGTAGTTTTTTTTATATACATTTTTGCCAGGAATACCACAAGTGCGGCCCGCCATTATTTCATTTTGCCACCTTTGACCCTTGCCTGCCAAAAGGGTGCCGGCCACTGAGATACAGTAATCTAATTCAGGAAGATAGGCACGCACTTATGTCTTATTGACGGCATAACTTATGCTTGCCATGCGGCAATCGATACACCCACATTGATATCAAATCAGATAAAATGCAGGTGCAAGAATGTACTTGTTTCTTCGAGGATACAAATTTTAGTAGAAATGCATGTGTAATTAAAAAAAAAGTTAGACTATGATCTTATGACGATTAGAATGAGGTACCATTTTACTGATGATTACGGTAATGCTGCCTAAACCTCTCAATGGTAGGAGAGGTCTGTGCTCAGCAGTGTGAGGTATATGTGCCAATGATATATATTTATTTATTTAAACTCTTTATTGTACACATTTTTAACAAACAGAATATACAAAAAAGGAAGAGGAAAGGTACAACTGGCGGCCTTATCACTCAAGGTGATCTTTTCAAGGCAACCATAAGATGGATATATTGAAAGAATTTAAAGGGAGGGCAGTGTGTACAACAGAAACAAAATATAACACGAATGAGAAAATAAATGAATGATGATAATGAATATGATGATTATGACATATGTATGTGAATTTCTGTAATTATATACAAAAGGATATACATGAATACAGATAATAAATTGAATATTTTGGTTATCTCAAGTTTAGGTTTTCAAAGATCCATACGTCTAATATGAAATTAATTCATCCATTTAAATTGTGCGTTAAGCAGAAAGGCAAGCGTAGCGAAGTAAATTCCGTACTAAAACCTTATCCTTTTGAATTTAACATAATTCTATGTTCATATATAAATAATTTTAACATAAATCTTGCGAGACCTACGTCTGCGGGCGACAGTATGATCCGAACGTTTAAATTGGTTCGCGGAATTTTTATACATACAAAACGGTTTTAATAACGAGATTTCCCATCTTTCTGGATGTTCGCGTCCATGGTACGTGTTGTTTTGAATATTACGTATCATCCAGCGATGATTGATAATTGTTTTTTAATTTTGTATTAAACTAGTTGATGCCAGTATCTTTGTATGGGAAACATTGGATTTTGTAAGGAAACTTATCCCGTTTTTTGCCATGTTTTTCCATCGCTGATCAGGTGCTATTGGTTGTAGCGTGATGATATATAAACTTTGTTCGATATAGAGCCTTCCTCAAAAATTGGGCTATTTTTAAAGTGGAAGATTTGATAAAGGATATTGTAATTATTTAGTTCACTATACATTTCTAGGTAGTTAAGTTGTGGGGATCAAAATTTTACGAGAAACTATTGAGCTCACCTTGTAGGTAAGTATATTTTACAAGTAAAATTAAACAACTAAACTTTTCTATCGTTCAATGCATTCTTATTCATGTCTATTTTCCCCTTATCAGCGTATCCCTTCTTAATCTAAGACTACATAATACACACACAATTACGTTCTGATCTCTATAAGTGGCAGTAACACTGATTGCTCAGCCCCGATCCTACACAATAACAGCGTACATAACCAGCAATGAATAGTAAAACATCGCTTCGATCATTAGATATCAAAGAATCAATTAACCTACTCCAACGAGACGATTAGCGATACGATGCAAGGCACGTTCGAAAAAAGGTCCCAATGCCGCCCCACACACTGGAATTCGTATGAACGCATACCCATTATTACTATGCATCGAATGCCAATGGAATAGGATGGTTGGAAGTGGGACGTGCGAAGATTTTCGCAATGCGATTTTTGATATTGGATCTAGATGGAATTGTTCGAATTGTCATTAAATTTTGAAACATCTGCTGTAGAATGTGAGGTAGCTATCGGAAGCGATTTGAATGTACCAAGAATAATGTGGACATGATTTGAATATATTCGAATTCTATGCGATACTTTTTTAAGAATACATTAAAATTTTTATCGTTTTAGTGTTCTATATCATTTCATATAAAGCAAAAGTACAACTTAGGGTTTAGATAGACTTCATAGAAATGGTATGAGAGATAAATTCGTGAAGTAAATTTGGCGAGAAGATTTAAGATCGCGCATTGTTTTGAGAAGGAAGCTCGGTACTGCTTCTAAAACTTATCTTCTCGGCTACAAAAATTAAAAGTTTTAAAATTGGATTCTGTTCCCCAATATCTTTTTTATTTGTAACACTTTTATCATTTTACTTTTGAATCGATTTCATAAATTTTATACTTTATACTAGCGATAGCGACTTTACCCGGGCGTAATTTTGAATCTCGCGTTCATCCCACGGGAACAAAAGTACACGCCTGTCATATATTTCAGAGCAAAATATGTCATGTCCTATTGGGCCCCGCACCACAGGACGTAAATTTAGCTTAAATAGTAGCCTATGTTACTTCGGCACTTCTCAGCTATAGGCATATTCACATCCGACAAATAGGTTTTGCGTTAATTCCCTATAAACACACAAAGCTTTAACACGTTATATTTGTATTGAAATTTAAAAGGTTGGTTAATTGGCTAGACACCAGCTTGCGAAACGAGCGGCCGCGGGTTCGATCCCCGCACCGAGATAAATGTTTGTGTGATCCACAAATATTTGTTTCGGGTCTGGGTGTTTGTGAGACCGAGTAGTCTCTCGTAGTTTCTGATACCCACGACACAAGACTCGTAACTTAGTGTGGGGTCAGGACTATGTATGTGACTGTTGGGTGTATTTATTTATTTATTTATCTTATGATACCTCAATATTCCTGGTTTGAATAAAAAACGCTTGAGTGACAAGAACATATAAATAGAGTAGGCCGGTAGTAGGTGTCTTGATTCCTATGTCTAATAATATTTGATTATTATACACACATGTCTATGTTCAATACACATGTATGTAGGTACCTATATGCTCATCCCACGCCAAAACAAGATTGCTTCGCTCAAATTGAAATGTCAATTATGTAAACGTCTGATCAGCCACATTATCTTAATACAAGCTCTCCACGCAAAACGTGAGTAATTCCTTGGGTCAAATGTTACGTACATGTCGTCCTTCGACTGTCTTGCATTTGGTCACATAATATAACGTAAAATTATATAAGACTTGCCTCTAGGTCTTAGGGAATATATCTGATAGGAACTGACATTTATGACTGTATCTGGATCTTAATTTAAGTGGACTCTATAACAAGGTGTTAAAGCTGAGTCACGCATGTGCAAGCCGGTTTTTCTTTTATTTTTGATACCATTTGATTTAATAGTGTCAATAAATATTTTTCTTCCTTGTTTAATTTTATCTATAAGCATTAGGTACACCAGATTGCAAAACGAGAGGCCGTGGGTTCGATCCCTGCACCGAGACAAATGTTTGTGTGAACCACAAATATTTGTTTCGGGTCTGGGTGTTTGTGAGACCGAAAAAGTCTCTCGTAGTGTCTGATACCCACGTCACAGGTCTTGGAACCTAGTGTGGGGTCAGAGCTATGTATGTGACTGTTGGGTATATTATTTATTTATTCGACTGTAAATAAGCATTAAAAATTACTATGTTTTTTTTAAGAAATCTTATTAAAAGATTTAGCCATAATTTGGCGGTACTTCCATACAAAATTTGCCGAAAAAAATTGCGAATTTAATTTAACAAAAGCAATTTGATGTGTAAATGAGAATATCATGACTCACAATAAACATTTACAAACTAGAAATTACACAATTAACGAGTAACGCTTTAGGGCTTCTATAGAAGTGTCGCCACTGGTCTGTACACCAGGGCTGCCAGCAAATAAATCGCAGCTATACGGTTTACTATCTCCAATTATACAAAATTAGATAGCATTATACATAACCACTCTATGCAGCTCTTGTTTTTTTTTAGGGATAATCTTGGGCAATAGATGATTGAAAAGTGGACACTCCACAATAGTTCTTGTTTTTTTTAGGATGATAGGTACACAAATTATTGATAAAATGCGAACTTATATTCCATCCCCTATGCCTTTGTATCGTATTATACAAAGTGGTCATGGATACAACACCCCATCCGATTATACAGGATTTGTATCCAATTATACAATCTGGCAGCCCTGCTGTACACGGACCACTGACAGTGCGGTGTAAATCGGTTTATGAGCTAGATAAAATCGTTTATCGTCAGTCGATATTACCACCAACATTTTCAACAGGTGTGAGCGCTTTGTGTGGCTTTTCACTGTTCTATGTGACGGTAATTAATATTCCAAGAATTGTTTTATAAATTTATTTATTATTCATAAAATTCTACGGTATATGCAGCATTACATACACAGCCTTTTCCTTCCTTTCCTTCCTTTATCAACCCATGTACGCCCACTGCTGAGCACGGGTCTCCTCTAACATTGAGAGGGTTTAGGCCATAGCCCACCACGCTGGCCTAGTGCGGGTTGGCGGACTACACACCTAAGAAATTCATAAGAACTCTTAGGTGTGCAGGTTTTATCACGATGTTTTCCTTCACCGTTAAAGCAAGTGATAATTCAATGTGAATACACACATAAATTCGAAAAGTTAGAGGTGTGTGCCTGGGGTTCGAACCCGCGACCGCCGAGATTCTCGACCGCGTGCCCAAACCTCGAGGCCATCACTGCCTCATACACAGCATTATAAATATACAGAGTGTTCAGACAGTGATCGGAAATTAAGGCAAGTAATAGCTATGGTGGCCGCAAATTCCCTGGTGTTAAAAAAAAAGTTTTCAGTAAAATCGTCGGTATTAAATATATGTGGTTTGTATGGAAAATGTCAATATTTTTATCTATTGTCGGGATTTTTTTTAACTCCAGAGAGTTTGTAATTACATTAGATACATAATATCTGCTTGAGTTTTCGATCACGGTCTGAATGCACCTGTATATAATAAATATTATGGTAAATAATCGTATACTATTCTATAGAAGACGTGATACGGCAATCAGCTCCTGCTAATATTGAACGCGTTTATAAGTGACCGCTCCACGATAAAATTCTAAGTCGTGTGAAAATAAAAAATATAAACTAACCCCAAATTTTACTAATTGCCATCTATCCACCCTTTTACAATTCATTTATATTATATTTCTAATTATATCATTTATATTTCTAAAAATTATTTAAAGCGACAACGAAATTGACCAAATGAACAAAGCCTGTATTGGAATTAGAGCTAAGTTTCAAAAGGTTTAATTTTCTACCTACGGCTGGGTACCTGGGCGTCTACAGAGAATTATCTGTAATCATTTGGCCTGTAACTTGTACAGTTTCACAGTTTTAGTACGGCTTATATGTTATATGAAACTAAAACTGGGACAAGCTTTGATTTGATTTGTGCTTTAATATATTGAAATAATTAGTTATCTCGTTGAATATCGGTGAAAGTAAACATCAATGGAATAATCAATCAATCGAAATATGTGCTTTCATAATGCTGTTTAATAAATAATAAATAAATACACCCAACAGTCACATACATAGTTCTGACTCCACACTAGGTTACAAGGCCTGTGTCGTGGGTATCAGACACTACGAGAGACTTTTTTTCGGTCTCACAAACACCTAGACCCGAAACAAATATTTGTGATTCACACAAGCACGTGGTTTGTTAGGTTAGTGTCAAACATACATGTGTGCGAGTCTATCAATCCACACGAGGACTAAGCCCTAACCCCTCCTTGTGACTTCGCTGGCTCACTTCGCTGGTTCTATATACTCGTATAGAACCTCTTGGTATTCAATACTAAATAAGTGCTAAAATTATTACATAGAAACTTGTACGAGTGAGCCAACGACTTGATGTTTATGGGCGGTTTCATGAAATGTTTATGGCTCAGTTAGTTTCACGTCGTAAATTGGCCTTTCATATTCAGCCCGCACGTACCCACTGCTGGGTATAGGCCTCCCCCAATGTTCGCCATTTATCTCGGTCTTGGGCTACCCTCATCCATAGCTTTCCAGCTACATGGGCTATGTCATCTGACCACCTGGCCGGTGGTCTGCCCCGTTTCCTAGCACCTTCCCGAGGCCACCATTCTGTGACGGCCTTCGTCCATCGACCATCATTCCTCCTTGCCAAATGTCCTGCCCATCGCCATTTTAGCTGAGTGATGCGCTTGCCAACATCAAAAACTTGTGTTCTTTGGCGTATTATGGTGTTATGGTGTTTGCGAGCTGTCAATTCCTGTGACGTGCAATTTTAACTGTGAAGGAAAACATCGTGAGGAAACCTGCTCACCTAAAAGTTGTTAATTTTTAAGTGTGTAGGCTGTCAACCCTCACTAGGCCAGCATGGTGGATTGAGAGCTAAACTCTCTTAGTTGTACAGGAGGCCTGTGTCTAGCAGAAGCATGTATTATGTGTTCTGATGATGGTGACAATTATCCTTGCACCTAACTTAGCTTAAGATGGTAAGGTATGACACCTATTTTCCCTAGCAGTATAAAAAATACGAAATATTTGGGACACAAAATGGAACACCTATTACTATATAATAACCAACTTCAAAATCAGTTTCTGCCGAACTGCGCAGTGGGTTACAGCCGTTTCTAACCCAGGAAACAGTTGAGAACTGCTTCAAATGTAGACGCATTACTGAACTGTTTGAACTTTCCTCTGGCGTAACTTTGTGGGGCATTATTTATCACGTCGGGCCCCGGCATTGTATAGAGCACGGTGTGTCGCCTTATCTGGGTAGGGTTAAGTACTTCCTAGTCGATTTGTGGTAGATTTTTGCGGTTATTTGGGCGATTATTGGTTAGTTAGTTTTTAAGATATGGCTGGAAGTCAATGGCGGTACTCCCATAGAAGCTCAAAAGCGTTACACGTTTATTTCGTTATGTCTAATGTCATTTATGTGTCAAATTGCTGTTATTAAATTAAGATTTTAAGTATTCAGATTATTATTAGGTATTCTGAATTTTGTAATGCAAGCTATAGCCACTGATGGATGAGCAGGTTGGGTGAAATGTAATTAAATTTTGTTACTAGAAAATTTAGAGTGGCAAAATTTATTCTGAAAATGTGCCTTAAAAATATCAATAGCCCCTGTCTTTATTACGTTAAACTGAAATTCAGAGCATGACAGCTTGCTAAATGCTTTAAAAGATGTTCTAAATGTTTTGTTCCCAAAAATTAATATGAGTCAAATACAAAAATAAATTTTAAAGGTTAAGAGCCACGCCTTCCATCATTCAATACTGTATACAAATTGCGCGAACTTTAAGTGCTGTCATATGCCAGGTGTATATTCGGCAAACATATTGGCTAATATTTTCGTCTAAAAAAGGCTATTTATTTTTACAAAAGTCCCGTCAAAAGCATGTACGAGCTAAAACAATATTCTTTAATCTTGCCAAAACAAAAACGTCTGGGCCAGATATAGCAAAAATATTTGTCTTCCCTTAAACACTGCGAGTGCCTCTTAAGATAACAATTGAGTGTTTGTGAAAGGTATTTGACCTTGGCCGATCTGTTTGGTCCAACATTTGCTACATGTTTGTGATTCGTCTCAATAGGTTCTTTATTTAGTACCCTGAAGTTTGTTAGCTTAGACTTGTATTTTTTTGTTGAAAGCATAAGTTTTCCATAAACCATTTGATTTCTTGTCTTGTTTTAAAAAATCTTCTCATCTGTCTATCAGATCGGTGAAAGTCGATGTACGAAGATCTTCTCTACTAAAAAATAATACCTTCATTTAATTATAGTTAAAATTATAAATAGTTCTGAATAACAATAAAACGTCACTACTCAAACACTTCTAATTAAATCCTGAGAAATTTAATATTCACCACATCAAAAAGATGGTACCGATTTCTTAGTCCACCAGCCGAAGAGACCCGTGGCCAGCTAGGGACTTTTTAGGGCTGATGATCATAATGATATAAATTCACACTTCACAATAAAAATTTAGCATTTTTTTGGTGGAAACTTTGCAAGCTAAAAGGCAACCAGTTAATATTCCAATTATATTATTAGATTCACAACAGCACCCGTAGTGGGTCCTACGAGTTGGACTGGAAAACGATGTGAATTTAATTTTAAACTTGTGTGTATTTGAACCCTAGGCGGCGGGCGGGTTGATTGTTCATTTTATGTTATAACTTTATTGTGTTATACTCCAGGAATCAACGCCACTGGATAGATTGGTTACGAAATTTGAAAATACAGGGTGTATTTAGACCGTGATCGAAAACTGAGGCAGGTAATAGCGATAGTGATTACAAACCCCCTGGCATTAAAGAAAATCCCAACAAAAAATAAAATTTTTGAGGTTTTCCATACAAACCACATACTTTTAACACCGATGGTTGTATGGAAAACGTCAAAATTTTTATATTTTGTCGCGATTTTTAATATCGCCACTGGGTTTGTAATTACCCTCGCTATTACCTGCCTCAGTTTTCGATCACGGTCTAAATACATCCTGTATATTTTTGACATATTTTTTGTGGATCACACAAATGTTTGTTTTACCTGATAGTGTTTAGTTAAATACAACAAAGGACTGTTGTAAGTGCCTAGATATCAAATAGAATTTTTTTTATGCCCACAACACAGGTATGTATCCTAGCGTGGGGTCAGAACTGTGTATGTCATTGTTGGATGTATTTATTTTCAGACCCCCAGCTAGTTAGTAATAATGTCTGAAATTTAAAGAGGAGAACGATTTTATTGTAGCAGTAATGTGGAAATGTATGCTATGAATACTTGGGTCAGCAACATGGACCTCTCCCGGTATGTTAAACCATCACTACACCTAATTGATAGACCTAAACATTGTTATAACAATACAGAATTGAGGACCCTTTGTTGTGATTCTATAAAAAATCAATATCGCGAATTTTATCATATTTACACGGATGGCTCTAGACAAGGAAATAGTTCTGGTGCAGCTTTTTGGGATTTATATTCAAATACTATTTGCAAATTGAAGATTATATGCCCAGAGTTATCCATCATGCATTTGGAGCTTATTGCTATCGCAGAAGCTTTGGCGTATATAGAATCCTTAAATGGAGAAAAAATTGTTATATTCACTGACTCAAAAAGTGCTCTTTTACATCTATTTAAATGCACTTCAACATTTAGAGGGCTTCCATTGGCATATTCAATTATCAGAAGCATATACGAAATTATAGATAAAAATAAAATGATTGTGTTACAATGGATACCATCACACGTAGGACTTGAAGGAAATGAGGTGGTTGATAAATTAGCAAGAGAAGCTGGATCAGATGGAATTCCTGTCAGTTATTTACCCACGCATTCAGAACTACTGCCCATAATTAAAAGAAAATGTTTAGAGTTTTGGTCAGAATATTTTGATAAAAGATCTTTGACAAAGGGAATTTGGTACAAAATAATCCAACCGACATTACCTCGTACTCTTTGGTTCGGCGTGAGTAGAATGGGTCGACAAGAGGTTGTCACGGCTTTGAGGCTTCGATCTGGGCATATTCCACTGAATAGTTTCGCTTACATGATGCGTAAAATATCTTCGCCTAATTGCTCAGTATGTGGAGTAAAAGAGGACGCCCATCACATTTTATTTGAATGTAGTCGCATTAATGTCCAAAGACGCCAAGCTTTTGGCGAAAATAAATATGATTTAGGCCTTTATAACAGCATCTTGGCCTCTCCGAGTTCGGACGAGGCTAGAATGTTGTACAAATTAATACTCCTAGGTTTAAGATTGCGGGAACATTAGTTAATTTTGTTATTGTCTATAGATTAAGTTCATTGTTTTTGTTTTTTTATTTGTATTCAATAATGGGGGTGGCATTTTCATTTATGAAAAAACCCCCAAAAATAAAAAATAAAGAGAAAAAAAAAAGAAAAAAAGACCCCCAGCTAGACTCAGGCAAAATTCATTGTAATTTTACTATGCTATATTATCAATAGCAGAATTTTCATTAGAATTTTACTGCAGGAACGTAGAAAAAGAGAATACAGAATTTCCTGAAGCTAAAAATCACTACTTTTATAATTCACCTATCCAGTCCATCTGAGTTCCACGCTACAATCTCATTGAAACTTTGGATTCCACATTACAAACTTCCATATAGTCATTTTAAAGCAAAATTCACCTTTATGTCTGTTTAATCTGTCTTTATGCTTCCATGGTTTGAACTATTTTATATGTGATTTTAACTGGGACAGTAATTTTTTCTCTGTGCTATCGTATTCTATTCATAGTGGCGCGTATTTTTTGATGCACGAGTTTAAAATATTACAATAGCAAAATAATATAATTTTGTTTTTAATTAATAAAAAATACAGTGTGTATTCAGACCATGATCGATGATCAGATCGACAAATCTTAATGATCAGAACTACAATTATTCATTCCAGTCGCGTAGGTTGTCTGGAAGAGATCGCAGCTAGCGATAAGACCGCCTATTGTGCCTATATTGTCTTAGTCTTTTACTTCATTACTTCTCAATTATATTTATGTATAGTGTACAAAAAAGGATATAAATAAATCTATTGGCGTTAAAAAAATCCCGACAAAAACAACTTATTTGAGACTTTTTAATTTCAATGTTTAGGCCCTATCCCACCACACACCCGCCACTGCAACTCCTGTATTCCAGGATCAACAGCGGCACGCACAGTATTGGCGCCGGGCAATGAAGCTCAGCGAATCTAAGGGGACCTAAATTGTCAAAATCCCGCAACGAAGTTAATCAGAAAAGCAATGTAAAGGAGGAGTTGGAAAAAAAAAGAGTTGTCCACTTCCCTCCACAGCAAAGCGGGTGACAAAACATTGAGCTATGAGGTTTAACCTCACTTAAATAAAGACAATTACAATTACCAAAAATTTGCCGCAATTAACGCACCACGGATAAATAACTATTGCTTAAATTGGACCTAACGTGCGAACTGTTATACAGACTTCCAATAATAGGTATGGCAAAATCGCTGAAAGGCACGGAAATTCCTCCTAGATTCAACGAGGTCTGTATAATAAACAACACCAGACGTTACATGCATACTATTGAGCATACTGTTACGCTCATCCGACCAAAGATTGCACTCCCAAAGGATATGATGTGCGGACTGTTCATACTCGCAATCTTGTGTTGAGCATTGGCACATAGGAGAATCAACCAACTTAAATGAGAATAATTTGCTACGAAAATTGCCGTGACCCGTTAGAAATTGCGACACGTAATGATCAATCTCAAGCCAGGTTTTTGCCAAGGCTTTTAATTTCAATGTGTTAGTAATCGCCGTGACATGTCTTAGTTCTCGACTACGGTCTGTATACATCTTGTATATTTTTAGTGCGTTAAACTTACAAGGTCATGCAATTCGCTTGTGTTACTTTCATATGAATGGCATCAAAATTGGCGGCTTAAAATAAGTGTATTGCACGACTTCGTAAGATGCCCGCATTATTTTTGATTATAACTTACTTTTGATTCAGACGCTTTGTGTCCGAGTAATGTCAAATTTATTAAAATTTCCATTCAATAGAAAATAGACTAAAGTTATCATATTGTCTCTGATCATAGTCCATACACAATTCAGTGAAATAGTGATCTTCCGTAAACAAAGAAGCGGCTTTTATTCCCGAAAATAGATAACATTATGTTCTGTTATCGTATAAATAAAACGTATGGCCTGCGGCAAAACAAAGGATGGTGAAAGCTTATATATTTTTTGTCTATCGAACTACCCGTAGTTTGGTTCAAAGACCGCTTTGTTTATCCTAAAGCATAAATTATCAGGCGCGATCAATAGATGTTGGGTTTCAGTCAATGACCCTATGTTGGGAAAATTGCTACTTGCATAATTAGTGGCGGGTCACTATTATTTATATAATAGATTGTAAGGACTGGTAAGAATCAACAGTTTCGTGGTCTCGCGGCTAAAATATGCGGTTCGATTCCCGAGTCGAGAAAAGTGTTATTGAGCTTTTCAGAAAGACTTTTCAATCTTACAAAACCTACACCCGAAATATTTACAAACATTTGTCTCGACTGGGGATCGAACCCGGGTCCAATAGCTTCGTAAACTAGTATATACCCAACTACGTCACAGGGCTTTCAAGTTTAATGTTTGTATGGATACGTCAGCAGTACGAATAACTGCGGAGTCGTAATTTCAATAGGAGCTAAGCACGTGCTTATCGCTCACTTATTGTGCGCCAACATAATAGTCATACAGTATCAGGGGGCGGATTCAGGAGTGGGTCGTGGGGATCATGACCCTCCGCCTGGGATCAGGACCTATTGGGACCAAGTATTAAAATTGTTAAACAGGTTTCTTTTAATACCCATTATTCAGTCATGTTTTTGATTACAGTCCTTACGTATATTAATAAAATACCTATCTTTCTTACTTGCATCTATTATTTCAAAGCCTTCCTTCGGAGACAACTGTGCCTAATTATTCATATATTAAATTTTTAAGTCCACTTTTGAGTGTTCGTTTGCCCTGTGGCATAGACTTCCTCCAATGTAGCCTTTCTATTGCATCTATTATTATCCAAATTAAATAATAAAGTGCCTCGTGGCCTCGCGGCATCAGTGCCGTGTGATCTAGAAGACCCGTGTTCGATTCAGGGATAGGCAAATTGTTATTGTTCCATTAGAAAATTTTCAGCCACCACAGAGTCTGGAAATATGCCCGATAAACAGCAACAGACTCGCCCCCTTTTACATGGGGCTGTTACTTGCCTGGCGTCATGTGCCTTAGTAACGCACCTGTGGCTACCCCTTTCTATCAAAAGGTTATCTGGTAGAGATTGCTTTCAGCAATAAGACAGGCTTTTGTTCCACTCTTTCTTTTATTGTTCACTACTTTTTTGTACATTATTTTTAAATGTGGGTATCAATAAAGTGTTATGTACCAATGTATGTAAATTATAAATTTTAGTGGCTTGACCACGAGTAAGAGACCCCCCCTGACGCCAAAGCTGGATCTGTTGAACAGTACACATGGCCATTAGCTTTCTGTTCAAACCATTCACGATCTACAAGGAATCTAGGCTGATTCAACGCGGTTCCGTCTGTAAGTAGGAATCAGGTTAACCCTACAAGCATTGCGTAAGTTTGAAGAAGGGGGATGTATGGGTCACTGCGACCGGTTGAAGAAAATTTTGATGGGTTTGTTAATATGAGTATAGGTAACCCTATAAAACTAAGATTATTCATTATTAACTGGTCCTGCAGCAAGATAGTCCGACGACTTAAGAAAGGTGGTGAATGGGCAAGGGCTGCTCAGCACCGAGATGATAGATGGTTTCTTGGGGAGCCCTATGTTCAGAATTGGACGGCGGTAAGCTGAGAATATGAAATACTAAATCTTTCAACATACCATAGACAGTAAAGCTCAAAACAGCACGTATGTTAAATATGTCAAGGCCAACTAAATTTAATGAAATACGTGTTTAAGCCACTAATCAAATAAAAGTGACATAACATACATATTACGTCAGATGCTAGTGATACGAAATGATTTAATTACCGTTCCTTAATTACTGTAATGGATTGCAACAAATTACTTCAGAAGGAATGTCTACTAGTAATTTGATAGTACTAGAAATTATTCGTGGAATAATATTTCACATACCTAATATCAAAGTCCCTATCCTTCGTGCGGAGTCTTCCCAAAATCACAAATATATTTTCAAAGTCAACAAAATTAGTCTAAATTTTTTGTTACTCTACTAAATTTATGCGATAGTTACGACTTACACCTCGATAATTAATAAAGGGAAAGTGATCGATCATTCGACATGGTTAATTAAGCTAACAAGAGATAACGAACCCTTGAATATTATCTGTACAAATATATACTCCTTGGAAAGGAAATAATACCATGAGATGGATTCTTTTTATTTTCCGAGAAAGCTTGATTTGAAATATAGGTACGTGTAACAGCATTTGAAGACATAGTTTATTGAAGCTTGATATTTTCCGTCATTTCTAAATTTTCGTTATGGGCACAAACCTCATTCTCATTTAGGAGAGACCTTAGACCTTCGATTTCGATAGTGGAATTTTTTAACAATTTCAAAAATCTAAATCAAACATATTCTACCTCACATTAAAATAGAGTTCTGATGCAGAAATCAGAAATTACGAAAAAAAAGTCCCTCATAAAAACAACCCGGGTACATTCAAATCATTCACAATCACAAAATCATAATAATGAGTTTATATGGGAGATGACAAGTATCTTTTCACGTTAACACTATAATTGAAGATCCATAGGGATATTAATAATTGCCAAATCTGTAGAAAAAGAACATCTAAAAATTTTTTTTTCAGGTCAGTTTTCACCTAATCCACATCATCGTCATCGTATTTCAAGTCAGTTAATTAAAACAACGGCAATTGCACACTAATTAAAATTTATTAGTAAAATGTACCTACGGCTCATTTGTCGAACTGATTATTAAACATTATTAGCGAAATATATTTTCACAGCGAAATTCAATCATACGAATATGCCTAAACTCACATTAAGTCCAACGCGTAATTAATATTAGGTTCGGTCCATTTGATCCCCGCGCGCGCTTACCGGGTTTCTCCATACTGGGACGTCGGGATGACAATTTTTTACCTGCATTCGATGTGGACCTTATTTTAAAGTAATAAGGGTGATATTCGTTTGAAAATTGGCTGATTTTATCATTGTCTGATTTAGCTGCGGTATTCCACATTGTAGCATGTTTTGCCAATGCCCGTTAGATTTATGAATAGCTTTTGTTCTGAAATCGGTTTCACTAATTATTGATATGTTTAGGTATGACATTTATGGTGCAATTTACATTATGAATCTATCATATTACCATTTTAAGTATACATATCATCATCATCATCATCATCATCATCATTATCAGCCTTTATTCGTCCACTGGGGGGTGATGTTGTTCGCGTCCGCAGGAAGAGTGCCCTTTGTTACCCTGCACGTGCCCCCTGGGTGGCGCCGAACGAACAACAACGCCGAGCTACAGGAGGCGGTAAATTAACCTGTACGAAAACAAAAAGGCTTCAGCGGCCTTGGGGATTAGTTGCCCCCTAAAATGTCTGGTGCAGAAAGCAATGGGGAACTACTGCACTACTATCCCCAAGAAAACCACTATGATCAGTTCCAACAAGAGAAGCGTTCTGTCTTGTGATCCGACTGACTCTCGGCGCCATCGCAATTCCGGGTTGCATGGTGTGAAATATGCGACCGGCCACTCAGCTGCGAACCACCAGGCAGTGAATGGAAACTATGCTACTGGTGATGGTACGAACACGACAAAAAGGCAGCTTCGCAAAAATCTTCGTATAGGCACCTGGAATGTTAGGGGACTTCTTAACCCGGAAAAATTGGAAGTAGTAGAAAGGGAGATGTCCAGGTGCAATATTGACATTCTAGGGGTCAGTGAAGTGCATAGACGAGGTAGTGGTCATTTTTCTACAAATAATGGCAATACTATGTACTTCGTTGGTGCAGAAGACCATAGTCACAACGGAGTAGCCTTCATTGTTCCAAGAAAGTTGCGTAACACCGTAAAGGGTTATGTTGTCCCTAATGACAGAATGATTGCTATAAAACTTGATGCTACCCCCGCGCCGATTAACATCATCCAGGTGTATGCGCCTACGTCACAGTCAGACGAAGAAGTTTCTAACAGGTTCTATACTGATCTTGACAACCTGTTACGCACTATACCATCAAAAGAAGTAATTATTGTTCAGGGAGATTGGAACGCTAAAGTTGGTTGCACTGTCGGAGATCCGCTCCAGGGCACAGTTGTCGGTGGATATGGCCTAGGGATACGAAACGACAGAGGCGAAAAGTTTTTACAATACTGTGTGGAAAATCAGCTTACTGTCATGAATACGTGGTTTCAAAACCACCCAAGACGCTTATACACGTGGGTTTCTCCTCAAGGCTATAGAAACCAGATAGACTACATAACAATAAAATCTAGATGGCGATCATCAATCACTAACGCGAAGACGCTCCCGGGCGCAGACTGTGGAAGTGACCATCAGCTAGTTATAGCTGATTTTAGACTCCGCCTAAAATGCACTAGACCAAAATATCGAAATACTCTGACACTTGACAAATCGGCTCTAGATCACTTTCACGAAATAATTGACGATAAAATCTGTCTTTGTGAATGGGATCCTTTTGACTCTAGCGAAGCTGACTGGAACACTTTAAAAGAGACAGTTCTGAATACAGCAAAGGAGAGTAAGAATCTACACCGACCTTTAAAAAGAACAGAAGAGTGGATTAGTCAAGAGTCGTGGGCGTTAATTGAGGAAAGGAAAATGCTGAAGCGTGGAGGTCTGAGGACAGAAACTGACTTAAGACATTATAATCAGCTTCATGCCCGGGTGCAAAGATCAACGCGGAGAGACAGAGAAGAGCATATTAACAACATGTGCAAGGAAATAGAGAGCCATTCTAACAAAGTACAGTCGAAAGACCTGTTCTGGAAGGTGAAACATCTTACTGGGAACTTCATGCCAAGAACCTGCATAATCGAAGACAGTAGAGGTAACACCTTGACGGATATAGAAAATATTTTGGAAAGATGGAGATCCTACTGTCAAGAACTGTATAAGGATGATGAGGGGAGGAGTAAGATGCGAAGATGGTACGAGCACCCCAGGGAACCAGATTTACTGCTCTCAGAGGTTGAAGATGCCATAAAGAGACTGAAGCATAAAGCTGTGGGGCCAGATGGTGTAACAGCGGCTATGCTTCAACATCTGGGGCCTGAAGGTATTAAGATAATCCATTTGATTTGCAGCAAGATATGGAGAACAGGACAGTGGCCAGCTGACTGGACACAGTCAGCTGTTGTTCCACTTCACAAAAAAGGATCCACAAGAAAATGTGAAAACTATCGGACACTGTCACTCATGTCACATGCCAGTAAGATCCTGTTACGCATCATCAACAATAGACTAGCAGCTTTTGTAGACCACCAGATACCGAGTGAGCAGGCTGGTTTTGTAGCCGGAAAAGGTACTCGAGAGCAAATATTGAATATTCGCGTTCTTATAGAAAAATGTCGGGAATTCAATAAGCCACTAGTCCTGTGTTTCATAGACTATGCTAAGGCGTTTGACTGCGTGCAGTGGATGACGATGCTGGATGTCCTCGTGGAAATGGGAGTGCCTCAACACCTGGCCTTCCTTATCCAGAATCTATATCTTGATGGCTCAAGCTACGTGAAACTGGAGAACCAGAGATCAAAAGTTTTTCACCAGGAACGTGGCATACGTCAGGGATGTATTTTATCTCCAAAGCTCTTCAATCTCTACGGGGAATCTATTATGAGAAAAGCGCTCGACGGCTGGAGTGGCGGTGTTACAGTGGGTGGTCGCAGGATTAGTAACTTGAGATATGCGGATGATACGACTTTAGTTGCGTCGGACGAAGTGGAGATGGCATCACTTCTGAAGAAAGTTGAAGAAGAAAGTGTCACACTCGGTCTGAAGATCAACCATTCGAAAACCAAAATAATGGTGGTGGATAGAGCTGAATTACTTCCAGTAACCGACGCACTCAACGGATACGAAAAAGTCGATAGATTCGTATATCTTGGGTCATTGATTACCAATGACGGTAGCTGTAACCATGAAATCCGTCGAAGAGCAGCAATGGCTAAAAGTGCTATGGCCAATCTCGATAAAATCTGGAAGAACAGGGGCATTCGACATGCTACTAAGGTGCGGTTAACTCGAGCTCTGGTATTCTCCATATTTTTATATGGAGCAGAGACATGGACCTTAAGAAGCCGAGATTGCAACAGCATCGATGCCTTCGAGATGTGGTGTTGGCGTAGACTGCTTCGTATACGGTGGACTGACATGAGAACTAACGAGTCTATATTAAAAGAATTAAAAATCAACACACGACTCTCTGCAGTCTGTAAACAAAGAGCCCTTCGTGTCTTTGGGCACATTATGCGATCACCAAAACACCACTTAGAAAGGCAAATCATCCTGGGCAAAATGGACGGCAGGCGTGCACGTGGGAGGGCGCCTACAAGATGGTCTGACGCGGTGAGGGATGCGGTGGGAGGCAGCATGCACCGTGCGGTTCACACCGCCTATAACCGCACTCAATGGAAACTGATCCTGCGTGGTCGCGATCCTCAGCACTGAGGGAACGAGGCAGAAGAAGATTCGTCCACTGCTGGACATAGGCCTCTCCTATGGCACGCCACTGGGCTCGATTTTCGGCTCTCCTCATCCAACCGACAACCGTAGTGGTAAACGTGTTCTGGAGTGGAGACCACGGCTCGGCAAACGTAGTGTAGGACGTTCTCTGGCTAGGTGGGGTGGCGATATCCGCAAAGTGGATGGGAGCGGTTGGATACATCTATCGTATACGAATAGTTGGAATGAAGATATTTGCAAGGTGGCTGGCAACGGTTGGAAGAAGAGAGCCGAAGATCGAGCTCGGTGGAGAGGCCTATGTTCAGCAGTAGACCTTACGCGTCTTGTGGTGCAAATGACACCAGCTTATGAAACGAAAACCGCGAGTTCTATCCAATATCAATATTTTTTTAGTACAAATATTTTAAAACGCTCTCGTAATTTTAATAACCACAAGTCTCTTTCTCAATTCTTAGTGTGGTGTCGGAACTATGTCCGTGACTGTTGAGTGAATTTATTGGTTGAACACCTTCCTCAATCCCTACCTTGGTGAACCGCATGAATATATATAGTTTGCACTTTAATTATTATAATAATGATGTGGTTTGAAATTTGATATTAATTTTGGTTATGTATATATATTGGATTAATCTTACTTGAAATATTATCAAAACAGTTTTTATAGTTGTAATTTAAAAAGCTGTTTTTATTCCATGTTTGCGGATACATTATAAATCTTTGAGTTGTGGAGAAGGCCCGTGCTCAGCAGTGGGACGTTTATGGAATGAAAATAAACAAATACACCCAACAGTCCTGACCCCACACTAAGATACGAGTCTTGTGTCGTGGGTACCAGAAACTACGAGAGACTTTTCGGTCTCACAAACACCCAGATCCGAAACAAATATTTGTGGATCATACAAACATTTGTCTCGGTGCGGGGATCGAATCCGCGGCCGCTCGTTTCGCAAGCTGGTGTCTAGCCAACTGCGCCACGGGGCTGTCAAAAATGATGACTCATATGGATTACTATTATTTTTTAGGTGTGTAGTCCGCCAACTCGCACTAGGCCAGCGTGGTAGACTATGGCCTAAACCCTCTCAGTCGTAGTGGAGACCCATGCACAGAAGTGGGACGTATGACGTGGACGTTGATGATGATGATGGATTACCATGACGGTTTATACATCGACCTATGCATAGAATAGTTATATGTGCTTTTGCACAACTTCTCTTTCTCAGCGATTTAAACTTATTTGGGCACAAAATTATCAGTAAATTTTTATGTTCTTCAAACAACAACAAAATTTATGATCATTATTACTTTACTACTGCAATATATAAACAATGTTAACTCTATTATAGACATAAAAAGTACTTTGGTGTTATAGTCATAAGTAACCTTATTCGATGCAAAGGTCGACATGTTGTGTGAAGTAGCCCATACGGTTACGAATATACTACAAAATTTCAGTTCATACCTAGTGTTATTTTTCAGTTAAAAGATACCTGGTTAGCTTACATCACGGTGGTCAAGTGCAGGTTAGCGGATTACACACCTAAGAAATTCTTCAGAACTTTTAGCATGTTTTCTTTAAAAAATAAAAACTAAAGTATATGACGTCACATTGTGAAAAAACACATAACCTAGAAAAGTCGTGATGTGTGCCTAGGGATTGAACCTGCGACAGCCGATAATCTCGATCGCAAGCGTTAACCTCTTGGCTATGACTAATAGTTTTATATAATATACTTAAAACAGATAATCCCAAATAATCCCGCATATTAATCGAGCTTAGCCAGCTTACTAGTACTAATCGTAACTTTATCTGATTAGGGGATTAAAAACATTTCAAAATTTTATATTAATACATCCATACAGTCACCTCTAAATCTCCGAAAGGGTTACACAGATGTGTATTTCTACACCCACGTTTCGTTAATTGTTATTGGTCACATAAAAAAGAAGGAGATTCTCTGAGAGGCTGGAAGTGTGTGTGAAACGGCATTAGGGTTGCCCACTTTTAAGTATATATACATCAACATTATAGCAATTATGACCTCAAGGTGTGGGCGCACGGTCGAGAATCTCGACGGTCGCGGGTTCGAACCCCAAATATACACCTCTAACTTTTCGAAGTTATGTGTGTATTCACAATGAATTCCCCACGATGTTTTCCTTCACCGTTAAAGCAAGTGATATTTCATTTTGAATACACACATAACTTGGAAAAGTCAGAAGTGTGTGCCTGGGGCTTGAATCCGCGGCCGCCGAAATTCTCGACCGCGTGGCTAAATCTCCAGATCAATATTGAAATATTTCAAGGCAGACCGAGATGCATTCAAGTTTCTTTAAGTATGTTGTTTCATGTCCACATGAAAAGTGTCACTTAACTATCGCGATTAGAATTGCACCTCTACATACGAACAAGACCTATTAAGTATACTTTTCTAAATTGGAATTTAAATAACCATTCCAAAAAATCTTTCAAACGCCACATCAATCAATTCGAAAAAAGAATCGTGTACATTTAAAACGTATCAAGATGTCATCACAGGGCCTTTTTAATGGCTTGCCATTAAGGAATTTCGCTGTAAATTCTCAGCGACAACTAATGAGTGCCACGCAGATTTATAGCTGTAAGCTCATTAGCGCCTACGATTTATGATCTAACTTACGTTTCTGCTGGTTTTGCTTGCTTTACTATCGATTTGTTTGGAATATTTCATTATGTTAAGTGGTTCATGGACTAGAGTAACGTAAAGTTTGTCATGACTCGAGACTACGTTTTGAGGGTAGTTGGTCAAAAATCTTTTACGTATGCAGTATGACATTATTACAGCCCTTTATCGCAGTGAGATGGATACCAAGGTTTGAAATAAAAGGCCCCGAATACGAGGCAAACGTTTGGGTGATCCACAAATATTTTTTCGGGTCTGGGTGTCCGTGAGGCCAAAAAGCCTCTTGTAGTTATGATACAAACGATAAAAGAGTTGTTTCTTAATGTGAGGTCAGAACTGTGTAACTTTGTGACTGTTGGGTGTATTTCCTTTTCATGATTTTTAAAGCTCAAGTAACATCGTAATTACAATTTACAAGGGAGCTGAAAAGTGAAGAAACATTAAAAAGCAATTCTGAGAAGTATTTTCCGTTTAAACCAATGACTTCGCAGTAAAACGTAAATTAAACAAACGAAGAGATAAATCAAAAATTATTCCTTATTTTATCCCAAGTTAATTATATGAAAACCTCTCATTAATGCTGCGATATGCCGACGAAGGCAAATAAAGCAATTTGGCCGATTAAAACGGGGGCTTACCTTTTAAATTTCGTTTCCTGCCTCCATATTATGCATAAAAGATCCTTAACGAGCAACGTGGAACTTTTAATGTAATTGCCTGTGATGGACTTATCCTACCTCCGTTTATATTGGGATTTATTACAAGGAATAAGTACAAGAAATACCGAAGAGTTTCAGTAATTATACGCTCGTAATTTACACACGCTGAAGTATGAAGGAAAAGTTTTTGAAGAAACTTTAACAGGAAATGTAACGATTCTGCTACATTTATTTGGGTATATCAATTCAACTAAACATTCATTCATAAATATTTCTACTGCAACAATTGATTGCCAGTTAGTAAGATTTTATCACTAGATGAATGGTAATTTGTTTCAAAATGATTATATAAATTATAAATAAATAAATAAATACACCTAACAGTCACATACATAGTCCTGACCCCACACTAAGATACGAGTATTGTGTCGTGGATATCAGAAACTACGAGAGACTTTTCGGTCTCACAAACACCCAGACCCGAAACAAATATTTGTGGATCACACAAACATTTGTCTCGGTGCGGGGATCGAACCCGCGACCGCTCGTTTCGCAAACTGGTGTGTAGCCAACTGCGCCACGGGGCTGTCAATATCTGATCTTCTTCTTTATCAGTCCCATAATTAGGCTTCTGAACAGTTAAAAGAAGTGTGCATTATTACCTACTATTACAATTATTCTATCGACGTCAAATTGTTTACAAAAAATATCTTTTATACTTTACACCAGTGGCGTGCCTAGGGTCTCAAGCTAGGGCAAGCCCATATTTTATTATTGTAATTTTACCTACTGCTGGTCTGCTGGTTACAATTACATTCACGATATGAGCAACCGTAATTTAGTTATCGTAATGGTGGTACCTCGATGTTTTTTTTTCAAAACTCGTTGATAGTATTATAGGAAATATTTGTGGCTTTGAGAAAAGCCGTTTTTTATGGTTTCTTGAGCGAATGAACTGAAGGAGCACTGTTTCTTGAGCTGGTTTTGTGCGTACATCCTAAATAAAAGTTGAACATAATATGATAAACTAATTTCTATTTTAAAATAAAAATAATGTTTGGTCGTAGCTTTGTGCTACTAATTTTGCGATACAGTCATGTTTTTATAAAAAATCTAAAATAATTTTACTCAATGTCTCTGATGTACGACTTTCAGAGACATTACTATTCCTAGGAAAAATCCTAGAAACAATCTCGAATATTATTGCCAAAATAATATCTTAATATTATGCACAACGGTTCTATACTTATTACTAATATCGGGAGTTTCATCAATAATAATTAATTATTGATATAAATTGTGTCGTGTTAATTTCAAATTCTATACGCGATCTTAAAACATCAGCCACGGAATAAATTATATCATTTTGTATTTTATTGGACAAATAACTCGGCCCTCCTTTGACGCCATGCTGTTGTTGCATATGTTTTTCTAATACGCTATCGTATTTAGAAAGTAAAGACACGAGTTCTAGGAAATTTCCTTTATTTAATGACAATTGAGATTCATTATGTCCTCTGAAAGGCAGTTCTTGTTGAGCTAAATGACAAATAATATCTATTAATCTTTGAAAAACATTACGATTATGATCAACGCGAGTGTTATGTTTTGTAATTTCGTTAGATAATTGACAAGAAATCGATGTTTCAATGCACTGTTTACCAAAATTATGAAAAGAAATTAACGCGTTCAAGTGCTTTTGTGAATTTGAATGCCTTTTACAAGCATCATAAACATTATTTAAATTGTTGTATCCGCTAGAATTCCGAACATTTTTATCATTAAAAAAATATATACAACACCAGCAATGTAGCCTATTTGTATGGGAACATCCGACAATCCAATTAGTTTGATACACGGATCTATTAAAGGTTCTTTTATGACGTTTATTAATTTGCAAAATACTCAAGTCCGGTGTAGGTTTTGAACTACTAACAAGCTGTTTTTCTCGGTATAATTGTATAAACTTACCTTATCCTCGAAGAGTAAAACTTGCACACACTTTAAACCATCGCAAGGAACAACATAACTCATTACGCTCATTTATAATTAAAGTATTCAAAATGTAAACAACAAAACCAACATAATTCAAAGTTGTTGTCATTCGCTCAATGACAATTGACAAATTGTGAAGTTACTTATTACCGACGTTTAATATTGCCAACGTAAAAAAAATTGTACAAGTTCACCATAATATCATCTAAAATAAATTAATTATCACACGTAATATTATAAAATAATAAACATATAAAATAAAATGTATTATTCTAAATAAATTGTATTATTATAATACATTACTTTTTACTAAGCGTGCAACACCGCGCTCCCAATGGGACGATGTTCAGAGGCAAAGCAGGATTTTTGTCTCCATACTAATTGCTAAAATAACGGTATCTTGTTTACGTCGAGTTTTCAAAATCCAATAGAAATTTTGACATTGTGCGAGCGAGAGGGAACACATGCGGTAAAGCCCGGTCTATCTCTCTCTAATGATTATTATGGTGAGTAGGTATTGATGTTTACTCTAAACTATTGACGTTTGTGCGCCCGCGTTGTGTTTGTTTGAAATGATATGGGCCGGGATTTGGCGCGCGGCGGCATGGCGGCGCGGGAAAAATTACGTAAATTTGTGTTTTTGGATGAAATTTTTTTTGTTTGTATTTTATTAATGTTTAATCTAGTTTACATTTTTAAATTCGGAATTATGTAAGGCAAGCCAGGCTTTTGGGCTTCTATGGAAGTACCGCCACTGCTTTACACGGGTCATCTTGACCCTCCGATTTAAAATAATCAACCATCCATCAAACGAAAACCCAAAATAACACCCGTTCAGAATTGAAATTGTAAAAAGTGCAAACGATTACTCGCAGAGATTGGGTCCGCTCATAGTGGCACAGTCATTTTCATTTTACGAAATCGTACCGGTAGGGCGACCAGTAGGCCGAGTAGTCGGGACTCGGAACTCTTTTTTTTTCAACGGAATTGGTTCAGTCCTTCAAACTTGGTACGAGTGTTGGTTTTCGGAATTGACAGAGTTGCTGGTTTGGTTAAAGGAAATTAGGATTCAGGATAGTTTTGCAATCACAATAGGATGTGATGAACATTACACAATATATTAAATTATCATTAAGAAGATAAATTATTTAGAATATAATAATTTGCTACACATTAAAACTGAGATCAATTGAGTGATCCAAAATGTTCCCCTAAAATAAATAAATGAGATTTAAGTTCAATTATGTTTTAGGAATTAATTTTTGTTCTAGATTTAGTTTCACGAAGTGGGAATTCCAGACATGGAATTCGCATGGGACCAGCAAGATTCTCGTTGTAAATTGAGCTTTATCAATCACTGCATCGGTTGAAAATTTTCACTGTTTGCTTGTGAGATATTAATACTGAGAATATAGAACCTGATTTCCTTGTACAAGATTTGCAGCAAAAGTATATTGAAGTCAGAAGGACAACGCACTGTAACTATTACTAGACAAACATGGGTTTGAAGAACTACAAAATACAAGAAATTATTTCGTAATTACTCAAAATACTCAAATATGAAAATAATTTTAAAACTTTTAATTAACTGCCGCTCAACTGAAAATGGACATTAATCATGACTCTGTACATTTTTACCTGACCTAATTAACTATAAAGAGGGGGATGGAAATAATTATGAGATTTAGGGTAGTAAAAGAAAAATTTGTTGTAAAAGAAAATCGATGATTTTGAACATGAGAGATGATTGCTTTGTGAAATAAAATGAGTTTTTCCTGTACTAAAATTTAGTCAAGGCAAAGAGATGATAAATAACACCAAGAAACTGATCAAGGTTTTGTCCCCCATAGTACTTTTTCTGGTATTTATTACAGATTCTACCAATCATTAGTTTTCGATGGGCATTCGAAGATGACTTCCCTTTGAAATTAAGTTTGTATAAACTTTAACTATCATTTGCATTCCCAAGAGGGCACCTACCCTCTACCTAATAGATAGGTAGAAGGATATTACTTAGTGCCTATTTCCTATAAGAACAACGTTATATCACTTTCATCATCATCATCATCATCATCAACAGCCCTTAATTCGTCTACTGCTGGACATAGGTGGCTGGCAGCGGTTGGATGAGGAGAGCCAAAGATCGAGCCCAGTGGCGTGCCATAAGAGAGGCCTATATCACTTTGTCTATCCGAAATTCGAATTTTGACATAAAAAATAGCTCGCTTAACTTGTGGAGTTTACGCCAGATCATGTACATTTATGCAGTGCGTATTAATTTTAAACATTATCTGTGTAATAACAGAAATGACCTATGTGCTACTGACACATTAAAATAATTCCACGCTTCAAGTGGTATGAACTATGTCATCAAAATACAATTTATTTAATCTAAATTAAATGTAGGACGTTTTCATCCGTTGCTTAATTAAATTTTATTTTTGGATAGTGTTTTGTTTCAATTTGTGTAAAACAACTTCGTCACTGGGAGTTTCGCGAGTGTATTTTGCAAAAAAGACGCCTACAAAATTACAGTGAAAACTATTTCTTCAGTACCTTTTCAGTTGTTACGAATGAAAACAAAATTGAATTTGGTCGAATCTTGTCGTTTTTTCGTCGAATAATTGGGAATCTGGTAAATTAAAGTGGTTATTGAAATCGAGTTATTGCGGTCAAAGTAAGTCAACCAATTGCTTTCATAAAATATATTGTTCGATTAAGTTATGACTATAAAACGGCATTAGACTCGCCCTCTTTTACGTCGAAGTGATAAATACATGACAAACGCAATAGTGGATAAACACTCCTGTTTACCTCATCTTGAAGGCAAGCGTGATTAAATCTTTTAAGTTGGTATTTCAGTGGAAACGCACTATCATCTATGAATTGAGAAATATGAATGTAAAATAATGCAATAGAGGTATACGTATGGTAATATCAAATAATCCTTTCACCCACAAAACAAAAAAGCGAAACGAACCGTCCTCATTTTCCAGCCCAAAATTCCAAAAGATAAGCAATATACCCCAAACCCGAAACACTCCGATGAGCAAATACCTCTTGGCTACCGTACAATCAGCGGATATGTGGCCAGCCTTTATTATTTCCCGGTTGAGGTCAGTAATAAATCATCTCGTTGATAAAAGCGCGTTACATTCGCCAAGTTTCGCCTCGCTTATTGTTTTCCACGTATAAACTATTTATGCCTTATTCATCTTCCGTGTAGCTTTTCACGGTTGTTATTTATAGATATATAGGTATATTCAGACCATTATCGGAAACTAAAGCAGGAATAGTTAGGGTGATTACAAACCCACTGGAATTAAAGAAAACTCTGACAAAAAATAAAAATTTTGACGATTTCCATACAACCATAGCTATTAAATATACATATAGCTATATGTGGTTGTTACGAAAACGTCAAAAGTTTAATTTTTTGTCGGGATTTTCGTCGGAGCTGATACTAAGTGATACAGCAAAGTGTTTATATTTGATTGTATACATACACACATACGCAAGCCGTCTATTTTTTCTACTATAAATGCTAACTTGAAATTGAATCTTTTTAATATACTAGTATGCATGGTAGTTTATTTCATGCCCACATAAAATACGTTATAAAATATTAAAAACAAACGTACATTATTTCAGCTTGCTCAAAATCGGCCGCAATATTTTTAACAGTATCAAAAATTTATTACTCGAAAACTACTATAAAAATTTAGCGGCATTTTTAATTTACAACGCCATTGTCACACACTGAAATATTTGTTAGTTCAAAATATTATTACGTCCATAGACACACGTCATTGTATTCGAAATTGTTAAATTTTTTATAAAACTCTCGTATATTGCGATTTGATGAGTAACATGTGCGGCCCAAAGGAGTGATGGCCTCGAGGTTTGGGTGCGCGGTCGAGAATCTCGGCGGTCGCGGGTTCGAACCCCAGGCACACACCTCTCAGTTTTCGAAGTTATGTGTGTATTCACATTGCATGATCACTTGCTTTAACGGTGAAGGAAAACATCGTGACAAAACCTACACACATAAAAGTTCTTAGGAATTTCTTAGGTGTGTAGTCCGCCAACCCGCACTAGGCCAGCGTGGTGGACCTAAACCCTGTCAATGGTAGAGGAGACCCGTGCCCAGCAGTGGGACGTATATGGGTAGATGAGTAACATGTGCGGCCCAAAAATGCAATATCATTGATATTGCAGCTACATGTTGCGAGGATTATGGCGTCTCGTAAACCCTTAAAGGCCACCTTAGGGCAAATTTAACATATGTGAGTAGTGACGTCACAATGGCAGGAAATATCGATGTGAAGGTTTTAATGTGACTGGTATATGATGGCTATTTAGTTCGGAAAGTATGCAATAAGATTAAGATACAGTAAAAACTCGATAATAGCTTTAATAAGCTGGATAATAGGAGTCCCTCATTTACAAGGGGTCACGACTATCCGGAGTACTAAACGCGAAACCAAACTTTGGATTTTCGTTCACAAGTAGGTAGGTATGTGTTGTTTTAATAAACACAAAATCCGCTTTTTTACACATTCAATAAGCAAGCAAGCTAAATGCCCTATGTCAACAATTAGTCCGGTTAAGTGAGTTTCTACTGTACGCTAACATTTCTGTATATTTTTGCTAGGGAAAAAATAATAATCAATAATTTAATAATAGTTATTTCATGTTCCTTCAGCTGTGATTAGGTCCCGAGTTTACGGCTTCATTTCAAAATTCCCTATAAAGGTATTAACCTTTAACATTAGAATGATATTGCCTATAAGCGGTACTAGGTAAGAGTTCCTTCACGTAGTACTTAGGTGTTCTGCAAAATGTATTGCAAATAAAATTCCGCGTCAAAACTCGGAAAGGAAAAATAATGCTCATAATTTACTAAATAAACAATCACGTATCAAACAAAGTAAGTCTCTCTTAGGAATTTCGCGTTATTTAAATTAAAATGGGAGATATACGATGTAAGGCAACGTGAGAGTGATACTCTGAAGATTTAAAACACAACACAACATACCTCACGCCTATATTCCCCGAAGGGGTAGGCAGAGATGCATTTCTGCACCCACATTTCGCCAGGTATGTATCAGTCCCACGTAATAGGGGGCGAGCCTATTGCCGTTTTTCGGGCACATTTCCAGACTCCGTGCTGCTACTGAGAATTTCCTAATGGAAAAACCCAATAACACTTTGCACGACCCGGGAATCGAACCCAGGACCTCTAGATCGCACGGCACATACTTGTACCGCGAGACCACGAGGCAAGATTTCTACAAATTAAAACGAACTCGCTAATGATTTTCTTAGACTGCTTCCTTGTAAATTGCGAATTTATTTAATTATCATTAAAAGAAATTTTAAAGTAATTTAATGACGAGAGATGCACGTCTATCTTGAAGTTACACCACGGCAATCTCGGCATTCGCGGGTTCAAACCCCAGGCACACACCTCTGCTTTTTCGAGGTTAAGTTATATTCACAATGAATTATCACTCGCTTTACAGTGAAAGAACACATCGTGATGAAAACTGTACATCCAAAAGTTAGAAATTTCTTAGGTGTGTAGTCGCCCTACTCGCACTAGGCCAGCGTAGTGTACTAAGACCTAAAACCCTCTTAATGGCAGAGGAGGCCCATGCCCAGAATTGGGACGTATGTATGTATATGGGGTGATGATGATGATGAATCATTTGTTATTATCACATTATTAGCATCTAATGTGACGTTGATTTTGTACTAAAGTTGACCTCTAACAAATATAAAATCAAATCTTTATATCGTTTTTACTCATAACTTACTGAATTTAAAAAGTTATCGATATGTAAGGTCCCTTCCTTGTCCGGTTAACTCCTTCATAAGGGTATGTCATAATAAGGGCATAAATCTTCGAGGGCCGACATTGTTACTACCTGTATGTGTGTTGTGCTGTAACATATTTTTTGTGACTCATTTAGGTGGACCCTATCCCTTTAAGTGAAAAAAGTATGAGCCGGGGAAAGGCTAACACAAATTCGTGGTAGGATTTTTTTATTACGTAGGTCCTCCATGAGAATAAGATGGCCGTAAAAAATGGATTATCAAAAGTCCAGTATGAAGAAAACAGTTTTTGAAGAGTTGAAGAAGGAGACTGGACCCGCCATGTTATCCTTGTGGAAGAATATAATTTTATTATTGAGCAATATAAATTATATCTGTCCATAAACTTTTTCTAAAATTCATGCTGATGATGAAGAAAAAAAAATCATTGATAACATCATCGTGCAGTTAGCTCAGCAGCAGCTTGTGAAACAAGAGATACTTGATGTTTGAGTGATCCAAAAATATTTTTGTTTTGGGTTAGTGTACTTGAAACCGAAGAATCTCGCTAAGTTTCTGATACCCACGACCAAAGACTTGTATCGTAGTATGGTGTCAGATGTATGCTTGACCCTAGACTCTTGGGTCATTTTACTCATTACATTCTTAATGGCCTGTATATAAAAATCAAGAAAAGCTATTGCATATATTTTACAAGTCAACAGAGAGAGAACAAGAAAACTTATTTACTGATGTACAGGTAATGCGAAAGCTAAACATTGTACAAAAACAGCAGATTCGCCGGCAGCGCATCAATCCAACTTTTTAAATTAAACCGGCCAAAGAAACACGGCATAAATAGGAAATGAAAAAGACACACTTGAAAAAACTCTCGGAACAAACCTGAATTATGGATTCGGCGAATTATGTTTGCCGTTAAAATTTCCACAGCGTTCTATTCATCTAATTTACGTTGAAGTTTTGTTGTATTCGTCTCTATTCTGTTGGATGTCAAGTTTGTTTTAACTTTGTTTGGAGAAAAATTGACATAACATTGTGATGATTTTATTTTGATCGAGTTGAATTTTGATAAATTTTTAGATATCCTTAGTTGCAGAAGGGGTCCGTCTCCAGTAGTGGGACATAAAAAGCTGATGATGATAATGATGATGCAATATGAATACTCAAAACTTATCAGATGATAAGAAGGTAGAACAATGAGTTTAGTTTTGATTATTCTATTTAAAAAACGTATTTACTAGGTTCTGCATTTTAGATTTTTAAATAATTTCGGAAGCTTTCAGTAAGGATAAAATCTGATTTGTACTATTTAGATTCTAGTAACTTAGCCTTAGATTTTGTAGTTTTCTAAGAACATACATACTTTACCATTTAAAATACCCACACAAAAGTGATGAATGCAAAGTTATTTAAATGTTGAAATAATTTCGATAAAATTGGCCATATAGCACGCGCATCGCAAAAAAGAAAAAATAATATGTTGAAAATTTTAAACATTTAGAACAATGTCTCGAATATTTCATATAGTTCGGTTGTAAATGGAAATTTATCGGAGTTTGAATAAAATATGTTCTATAACAAAAATAAGATAAAAAAAATCAGTGTTGAATATAAAATATTATGATTGTGGAGGTTTAGTGAAGTTCAAAATGGGTGGAAAAAAGCATTTTTGTCGTAACACCGTGAACTCTTTATTGATGATTTAATTAAAATGTATCACAAAAACGCATAACTGTAACAGTAATCCTTCATACTTTAACTCGTATATTTAATTTTGTCCGTAATAAAACAACTGCTTTAGTATTCAGTTAAGAAAATACAACAAACATTTACATACATAATTCTGAATCTACATTACGAGTCTTGTATCATAGATATCAGAAACTACGGGAGAGTCTTCAGTCTCATGAATACCCAGACCCGAAACAATACCTATTTGTGGATCCCTTAATCATTTATGTAAGTGAAAGGATCGAATTCACAGTGTCTCGGTTTGCGCGCTAATGAGTCAACTACGCCATTGACGCTGTCAAATTTAAAATTGAAAATGAACACAGCTTATAAATTTGGTTCCAAAATACATAACTTCACACATTTGATATAAAATAAGAAAGCATAAAAACACAGTTTTATTTTATTGGACCGGCTCTTTTATAATGAGGTGTAATAAACATTTACTTGAATAAATTGTATCCATCATATTTATGTCATTTTCTTTACAATCAAATCCTTCGATGACATTACTTAAGAATTGAATTCTTCTTAAAACCAATCTTTTGTGTATTAGCTAATAGTGTCGAAACAAATAATAAAAATCTGACATCAAATTTTTATAGCAATCCAAAAGAATGATATCAGTATTTAGAATTTTCTTCATTTTTTTTAGTGCCATCGTATTCTAACATGACATTCAACAACAGCCAACTCTCATTCACGCCCGTCTCTATTACCCATACAAAAATTTGAAAATGGAAAATGTCTGGTATTCCTTTGTTTTTAATCTTCCAGAGCACCAATATCCAAAACGACACAGTGGCTCCATTTAACTGTCCAAGTTCCGTCCATTCCGTTCTGCGTGTACTACATCACATCGAGAAAGGCCCGCGATCCACAAAAGTGTTTTATTATTCGTGTGTCTTAAGAAATTTGACAAGTATCACAAAGAAAGCCAGCCTACAGTGCATCTTTTGTTATCTCGAACAGGTTTTGAGAGAGCTCGGCTTTTTCTGACAATCCCTTTAGAATTCCTTGTGTTATATCTAGGATTCACTGTCAAAAGAACTAATTAAGTGCAACCGAGGAATTGTTTCTTGATTGTACAGACCTACGTGTATGGTTTTACAAACAGGTTTCTTATTCTGTTTTAAATGTTACATATTTTTTAAGGTTTGCTTCTACTTGTAGTGATTTTAGAAGTAGGTCGATAGAGGAAATTGATGTGTGAGAAATTAATGTAAAAAATAAGGTACAAATTTTACCGAATCAATAGCTTTTTTAAGACTTGTCATAGGGTTTTACTAACAGGAATATCTCCGTAGATTGAAAATACTCAAACGATCCTGGTATTGCGGCAAAGATTCATTACACGACCAACGAACCAGTGAAAGAATTTTAAACGAATCAAATTGTTGGACGAAACCTCAGTTCTCGACAAAACCACAGCGGGTTATACTATTAATACCGAGCTCAACCGAGAATTCATGAAATGAGGTCACTTCATTAACTCAAGATCAGTTGTAATTATTAGTCACTCTGCAGTTAGGAATATTAATTAAAAGAAACCGCTGGCAGCGTCATTCAAAGCTTCAAGAACTGCACTGAAATGTCGACCACAAAGTGGGGTCAACAAATTAGACTAAATATTTCCGACGGCGACCGTTGAAAAAGGTCATTCGCTTCAACCAATATAATATTTAACTCTAAAAAGACACTTTGTGCGTTTAGATTAGTTTTTTTTTAAATAGAGAAAGTGTTTTAAAGTTGATCATTTAAGATTGTTCTAATTGGTTTGTTCTGTAGAGGGGACCATAAGAAGGCAGGATCTTGCTATTTTTCTACTGCTACTGAGTGATGGTAAAGAAAAAGGTACTTTTAGATTTGACAAACAAACCAGTGGATCAGTAGACAATTAATTTCGAATATGATAAAAAAGGTTATGAACAGAAAAATATACAACTAGTCTAAAGTAATACAATCTAGTCCAGTTCTGGAGTTAACAAAAAGCGCTCGATATGAACGCTCAAAGATTAGATGGAGCGTTTCTTCTCGTACTAAAGTGCATGGACGTTCTTATAGATACATAAAGAGTTAAAGATTGTATATTTTTAAGACTTGTATGAAGAGTAGAGGTGAAAGGTGACTTACGAAAAATATTTATCAAGCGAAACGCAAATGTCGAACTCATATTTTCTTATTCGAAAAAGAGTAATCAAGGAATGCATGCAAATCAACAAGTACATTGAATAACATGACTGCATTGTGATTATTGACTATTAAGGCCTTATTTCGATTCCCGAACCAAGCAAAATATAATTAGCAAACTATTTTTATTAATAAAAGGGCACAGAAGGAAGCAGTATTGTAATTATAATACTAAACTTACTACGAAATAAGCAAGACGAATTATGTAGAATATATTTAATAAACATACCTATTATCGAAAAAGCTCTTTGATTTCACGCAAAATTCATGGACCATGCATAGAAACCAGAACCGAAACTCAAATCAGGGAACAAACATAATTATTTCAAACTATTGGCCCGGTGAATGCGTCCACGCGATTCCTATTATTTTCTTGTATGTGCGCTTCAAGTACTCTGTACAATACAAATAAAGTTGTCCAAATATACTTGAGGTACTATTTGCAAAGAATATATAATAGGGAAATAGGGAGGTACTTTATTATATAACATTCGATTTAGGTATATTAAATTGAGTTGTTACCAGAAATTCTGCTTTCACAACTTTAGACTTTATACTGTTACTAGCGACCCGCCCCGGCTTCACACGGGTGCAATGCTGATATTTAATGGATGTTATCATACATAAAAACCTTCCTCTACAATCACTCTATCTATTTAAAAAAAACCGCATCAAAATCCGTTGCGTAGTTTCAAAGATTTAAGCATACAAAGGGACATAGGGACAGAGAAAACAACTTTGTTTTATACTATGTACTGATTATAGCAGTGATGGCCTCGAGGTTTAGGCGCACGGTCGAGAATCTCGGCGGTCGCGGGTTCAAACCCCAGGCACACACCTCTGACTTTTCGAAGTTATGTGTGTATTCAAATTGAATTATCACTTGCTTTAACGGTGAAGGAAAACATCGTGATGAAACCTGCACACCTAAAAATTCTTAGGAATTTCTTAGGTGTGTAGTCCGCCAACCCGCACTAGGCCAGCGTGGCGGACTATGGCCTAAACCCTCTCAATGGTAGAGGAGACCCGTGCTCAGCAGTGGGCGTATATGGGTTGATGAAGAAGAAGAAGATGTAGTGATTACCCTTTTTGCCTCAATTTTGATTGCGTCTTCGTTCCTGTCGGTAGTAGCACGTTGAAATTTATACGTAGCTTTTTCAATAAATGGTTTACTCACCCACATTCTTTATCTTTTAAAATTTGTAATTCTTGCGATTTTTGCATTGAACCAAATAACCACATGAACCAACTCTTCAGGTTCATAATAACCATGCGTTGGTATAGTTTATCTATTGTATATCTGAATTTTCGGATATATTTGCTGTTATTCTTCAATAATTAATTAAGTTCGTGGTGCTTATTTACGTATATTTATGGTTGTAACCAATAACTGGTTATCGAACCAAGACCCTAGACGTTCTCATACATGGAGAGACTAAGGAGTAAACTAGTAACAAAACTATCACGTAATTTACAACTTAAATAGCTATGAATGTGTATATTAAGCCCAATTAATAAAAGAATGTGTTATTTCCATACTTTGTTTGAAGCTGATAAAAATCTATCAACATTCAAAATAAATATTCCTACTCTTCCAATAAAATGTGCTTTCATTTTATTTGTAATATGTTATAAAAGGTCGCGGTCACACCTATCGGATACGTATTATCCGCCAGTCCGCCAGTTCATCCGCGGTTATCCATATATCCGCGGTGTTGGTGCGAAAATATTTAACAATATATTTGTGGTTTTAAAATGTTTCGCTTATTTATTCTATAGAATTATCACGCACTTTGGCGATGAAAGATGTTATCGTAATGTGTCTAGCATAATTATTAAGTCTTAAATGGCATACATACTCATTCACGCCTGTTTCTTTTTAAGTAGAGTTAGCCCCTCCATACTCTAAATCTCATAGAGTATTGTCGTATCTTCTTCTTCTTCTTCATCAACCCATATTCGCCCACTGCTGAGCACGGGTCACCTCTACCATTGAGAGGGTTTAGGCCATAGTCCACCACGCTGGCCTAGTGCGGGTTGGCGGACTACATACCTAAGAAATTCCTAAGAACTTTTAGGTGTGCAGGTTTCATCACGATGTTTTCCTTCACCGTTAAAGCTAGCGATAATTCAATGTGAATACACACATAACTTCGAAAAGTCAGAGGTGTGTGCCTGGGGTTCGAACCCGCAACCGCCGAGATTCTCGACCGCGCGCCCAAACCTCGAGGCCATCACTGCTTATATATTGTCGTATGGAAACATACTTTTGGAAATTTTTTCGCTATCAAAAAACCATTAAAATTCTAAGTTATCATTTTTACATAAATACATTAACACATACATATCTGTCTCTCATTGGGGTATGCAGAGACTATAGTGTGCCAAATGCTATGTTCTAAACATTGTTCTTACGCTTGATATTATCCTCTTCATGATTGAACGTCGAGTTCGAGGTCACTTAGGTGTTGATACGTGTGACCATGTGGTCAAAACAATTTACATCTTACTTCAACACAGTAAATCTCTAAGTCAAATCAAGAATTTTCATCATCAGACCCTATATGTCCTACTCCTGAACTCGAGCCTCGTCTACAACTGAGGACTTATCAATCGCAGAGTAGCAATTCCCAAAGCAATACAGGTCAAATCTATTTATAACAAGTCGATATATTAGTTACACCGAAGTTCCTTTTCCATACAACTACGAACTAAGTAATACCTTGAAACAATGTTATTATTTCATTAACGCTATCAGACGCTAGACGAATGAGCAACAAACTGATTTTGATACTGTTAGCTTCAAGAGTTCAATTACCTCACGATTTAATGTTGCGACTATTATTAGTAGAGGTCGTGTATAGGCAGTGTTTGACAGCTATTAAATGGAGGATATACCTAAGCAATGCTGCGTCTGTATGTTTGTAGGTAGACAGAAGTACTTTACTCACATATTTTAGAGTGATAGAGGCGAGTGATACTGGAGATTGAGACAACAAGTAAGTGGGTCTAAGCAGCAGAAGTATGCTCCGTGAGATCTAGAGGTCTCAGGTTTAATTTCCGAGTCAATCTAATGTTATTGAGTTAGTTGAGCGGGAAATTCTCAGTAGCAACACGGAGTCTGAAAATGTGCTCGATTTATCTCCTTCATGGGACTGATTTATACCTTATTTATGCCTTTAACTTTTCGTGGGTATTTTAGAATTACACATTCCCACACAAGTGACTCAAACCCAGGCATCTAAACCCCACACAGTTGAATCTCAGCCGTTTTGTACCATATTCAAGATACCAAAATTCTCCCTACATAAAAACATGCAAATGTAAATGGTATGTTAATACCCGCTTACATTACCTGCTACGTATACCCTGTACCCATCTCAGATGGCTGAGGGGCCGCGTCGGGTGACAGCCCTTGATTACTTCCCGTCTAGCCCTTTAATTCTGTGACAGACCGTCTGGCAATGATATTGAGCTCCAAAATATGCCGGATATTTGGGCACCTGTTTCTGGAGTGTATTATGTCCGGTTAGGGAATTACTATGTCAGGTGAGGTGTGTTCGCGAGAAAACAAAGAAAGATCATTCTTTCGTCCCTCAAATAGCTGCATAAATTATTATTAGCTTATGTCAGGTAGTTTGGTCGAGATGACGTCATGTGTCAATAATATAAAACATTTTGATAATTTAGTAATCAATATATAATCACGAATAAAGGTGAAATCAACATTTATATTGTATAGAAAGTACGTGGAATTGAGTCTTGGGTATAGCATAGGCATGAAAGTAAAATTAAGTCAGTTGAGATGAGAGCGCTGAGAAGCATGTGTGGGGTAAAATTGGCAGATTGAGGAATAGTGTGATAAGAGAAAAATATGGATTGAAAGTCGATGTAGTGACAAAAATTGAAATGGAAATGTTAAAATGGTTTGGCCACATTGAAAGGATGAATGTTTGCAGAATTACGAAAGAGATTTACTGTGCGGGAGTTAGAGGTGAAGTCGGACGAGGACGGCCCAGATCCACGTATAAGGATCAAATAGGTAACCTACTTAAGAAGGGTAATATAAAAAGCCCTCGAAACCGACGTGCATGCGTGAAGAGGATAATGTCAGTGGAGGAAGCGAAAGAGGTGTGTTTGGACCGTGGCAATTGGCGCTCTATAGTCTCTGCCTACCCTAACGGGAGACAGGCGTGAGTTTATGGACGGAGAAAGTACGTAGTGAATGATATGAAAATAGTTTGGTGCATTCCTAAAATGTCAAATAAATCGTACAGGGTGTCAAAAGACAGACAAAGATAACTAAACAGGGGCTAGTTTTGGTCAAGAGAAACAGTGACGCTAAAATAATTGGGACAAAATAAATACCTTTTCCTAATCACCATTACTAATGCCTATCTTAGTTTTCGATCACAGCCCGTGTACACTCTGTATTAATAAGTATTTTTTTCTTTTTATTTCATTTGGCATCAAATTCTAACCCTGCTTGCATAAAAAAGCTTTCTAACAATTCATCACCACACAAAAAATCTTGATTTCACAATCCCATAATTAATCATTTTAATTATTCAACATAAAAACATAAAAGTTACAAAACCTATAACAAAAGTTTTTCAGTGGTAAAAGTTGCTAAATTCTCGGACATTGAACCATTAATAAAGTATCTCATCAGAATCCGAGCTTGAAAATAACATTTGATTCTCAATTTTTAGACGAACGTTATTACGGCTGTCAATGAACTGACAACCTTTATGACACTCGGTGATATGTGTCCAGTTAATGTGCCGTTTTTGCATAGAAATACATCGGTTTAAAACGGTTGTGAAGGTATTTTTGCCTGCATATTTGCGTCTCAATATTTTACTTGTAATGATAAAAACATCTACATAGTTACTTCTAGTTTTCATTTTTTGAACAGAGCTCTTAATGTATGGAGTTAAAAAAATTGTAATGCCGTGCCCCACATTTCTTCTCTTCCTTAGGCTTAAATAAGATTCTAAAAAGGTGGACATGCTTACTAGTTTTATTATAATGTCTGTGATCGCAATGGTCAATTAAAGGGGTATAAGAAATAAATAGTGTAAGAAAGTAGAAAAATATCGAAAAAAAATTAACGCACTGAAGAATTTTACGCAAAAAAAATAAGGTCTCCAAAGTCTATCAAGCATAACTACTGTGTTAGTCTTAATGCCTTAGATAAGTTTAATGGCTCGAAATAAAAGGTATATTGACATAAATAAATAATTAAAATAAAACCACCAGAGACTTACCGAGCAGAAGTTTGAATGTAGAACAAAGCATAAACATATTCCCAGTTCTCTGTCCCTTTCGCACATATGAAGTGTGAGTGAGAAGCACGATCAGTTCGAGTAGCTTTAATTTCAAAAACAAAGGCCATTCGAACGCGACAATGGACTGAAAACGCGTTTTGTCTAACACGAGTGTCAGACGCTGATAAACTCTCCACAAACACAAACTTAGTCTTACACATGTATGGAATTATAAAGATTTGTGCGCGCGATAATAGTTCACAATAGACTAAGTCGAATCTTTTGTGTAGACAGCCCGTGAATTCGACAAGGCAAATATATCAAAGAGAACTTAAGTTTGACGTCATGTTAAAATGGTAGGATTTTTATCTTTTACCTCATTTTCGAAGAGAAAGGCAGAGGTGCATTTCTACATCCACTTTTCACCAGGTTTGTATCAGCCTCACGTAATAGGAGGCATGCTCATTGCATTTTTCTAGCAAATAAACAGACTCCGTACAGCTACTAAAATTTTCTAATGAAAAAACTCAATAACACTGGCCGATACGGAGTCCAACTTGGGACCACTAGATAGCACAAACAGTGATGAAGTGATGAAGTAGTGATGGCCTCGAGGTTTGGGCGCGCGGTCGAGAATCTCGACGGTCGCGGGTTCGAACCCCAGGCACACACCTCTGACTTTTCGAAGTTATGTGTGTATTCATATTGAATTATCACTTGCTTTAACGGTGAAGGAAAACATCGTGATGAAACCTGCACACCTAAGAGTTCTTAGGAATTTCTTAGGTGTGTAGTCCGCCAACCCGCACTAGGCCAGCGTGGTGGACTATGGCCTAAACCCTCTCAATGGTAGAGGAGACCCGTGCTCAGCAGTGGGCGTATATGGGTTGATGATGAAGAAGAAGAAGATAGCACAACACATATATACTTGTGCCGCGAAATAACGAAGGGGACTTTAACACTTCTCCACTAATGTATATAAATATAATAGTATTACTCCATCCCACTAATGAAGAAAAAATATGTTAAAACACCAAACAATGACTCAATAGTTTTAAACCACCATAGGATCTATAAGTCTTGCATCGTGGGTAGAAACAACACACAAGTCCATTGCAGTAAATTTCACAAAGCAATGCAGAGAAAAGAATTAATCAGTCAGAAACATCTACAAAACAGATTTTAATAAAGTTTTTGGAGCAAAGCGTGGCCGGTTCGATTCACCGATCTTTTATTGCCTACAATTTCGGGGCGTAAAGCCTTCAGATATATGATTTGGTGCTGCGAAATACTCTTTATTAACGTCTGCGCTGCTTGTTTGATCAAATGGGCTGGCCTTATTTGCCAAATGAAGAGTTATGTATGTATAATTGATATTTGGATATTTACGAGTATACAGAGTGTATTCAGACCGTGATCGGAAACTAAGGCAGGCAATAGCTCAGGTGATTACAAACCCTATGGTGTTGTACAAAAAAAAATCCGCATTCCATATAAACCACATACATTTTTACCACCGATTATTTTATTTAACACCGATGGTTGTATGGACAATGTCAAAATGTTCCTTTTTAGTCGGGATTTATTTAGCGCCCATAGGTTTATGATCGCCTTAGCTATAGCCGTTTTTTTTTTAAGTGGCCGTCTTCGCGCCAAGTAGGGCGACCACGGTAAGTGGGCGAGGAACGCCCACAATGGTTCCGCAGTCGCCCAGTGCGCCTCCGAGACGAGAGCGTCAAGGCCTCCTCAATTTGAGGAGGTGCAGTTGCAACCCCACTAACCGGCGCCCGGAACTAGATCCGGCGCCTCCTTCTTCGACGCCGTTGGCGACATGACATGTTCGCAGAAGGAGAGCATCGCTCGCCACGACCATCGACATGACGACGGCCGGGAGTGAGAGGTCTCCACCTACTACAGCGCGGAGAGCGCTGACCTTAGCTATAGCCTGCCTTAGTTTCCGATCACGGTCTGAATACACCCGGTATGAAGTATATAATATATAATCGCGTTGGCGGACTATACATCTCAGAAATCACGATGAACATTTGTGTGCAGGTATCATCATGATGTTTTTTTCGCCGTTAAAGTAATACAATTCACTGTCTTTCTTCTTCTTCATCAACCCATATACGCCCACTGCTGAGCACGGGTCTCCTCTACCATTGCGAGGGTTTAGGCCATAGTCCACCACGCTGGCCTAGTGCGGGTTGGCGGACTCTAAACCTAAGAAATTCCTAAGAACTTTTAGGTGTGCAGGTTTCATCACGATGTTTTCCTTCACCGTTAAAGCAAGTGATAATTCAATTTGAATACAAACATAACTTTCGAAAAGTCAGAGGTGTGTGCCTGGGGTTTGAACCCGCGACCGCCGAGATTCTCGACCGCGCGCCTAAACCTCGAGGCCATCACTGCTGCAATTCATTGAATACACATATAATTTCGAAAATCAGATATAAAGAGCTGGGGTTTGAACTTGCGAAACCATCACTACCTAAACCTCGAAGCCATCACTACTATTCGTCACAATGAAACATTAACAAAATCTGTAGACGCGTCCACTTCCAAATCTCGTTTGCCTAATTGTTTTAGTGATAACTTAATTTGTCCTCGAAAATTGTTACTCGGTCAACCCTAATTCCTTCGCTCAAATCGAGTTCGATCTGATTTATTTACTTTAAGTACTCGCCTCGAATGAGATTTGCTAGAAGACTAATAAAAACGATTCTGTTCGACAAGCTAAAGGGTTTCATTAGATTTTTATGTGGCAATTGTTTTATTGTAAAAATATTACATTCAAATATAAACCATATATTTTTTTTCAATAATAGCCTTTAATATTTTCGTCCAACGTAATATGGGGTAAGGCTATTACCGTTTACTGAGAATGTCCTTATGGAAAAACCTTATAATATTTTTCTTCACCTTGGAATCGATCCCGGCTTAACGGCTAGCTCGGTCGGCGCATACGTGAACCGCAAAATATCAAGCTAGTCAGAAACAACTATTGAAATTACAAAAATATTTTTAAAATAGGTTATGTTGGAATTATCTACCAGTAGGTATTATAAAATATTATTCAATTTATTTAGACATTGAACTTCAAAAAACAAACTGTATCCAAACGTACCCAAATCGCGCTATTTCACCCACCCATACAAAACGAAAAATACTAAAAATTCCATGAAACCCCATCTAAATCCGGTTTCACTACCCAAAAACAACATTCAATCGCCAGTCAGTTTATTCCAGCAAACCACTATCAAAATTTCATGCGACCAGCCCGATTCCGTGATATTCATAAGCCATCTAGTTATCAATCTTGTATAAAACAAAGAGATGTAAAGGTTCCACAAAGCGGAATATACGAAGAATATAAAACATGCAAAACAGCGAATCGATTTCGTTACTGCTGCGGTTTTGTTCCGATACACTATCACGGCTAGGCGGACAGTTGCAAATTGCTTTGTATTCATTGTGTATTTGCATTGTATACAATTTTTGAGTGTGATGAAGCGCTGCCAACAATCACTTGGATAAAAAATCTAGATAGCTAAACCGCTTTGCGTATTTATTCAGTAGGTTAGGAGCGGGACTTTTGAAGGTTTTATCAGCTATGGATTATAGGCTTTAGATATATTGATATGATAACCTCGTTGCGCAGTTGGCTAGACACTAGTTTGCGAAAGGCCGCGGGTAATATTTGGTTCGGGTTTGGGTGTTTGTGAGACTGAAAAAGTCACTCGTAGTCTTTGATACCCACTACAGAGTATTTGTAATCTAGTGTAGGGTCAGTCTATTTATTATATTTATAAGATGTTATGGTAAGATTATAGTCAACCGTAAATATTATAACAAGATTTAAAATATATACAAACGATTATGTTGTAATATTCTTGGAGTAACAAAAAGGCATTTTAACGCTTAACGTTTGAAGGGGTTTTTAAAAAGCTCCACTGAATTTAGTGCAAATCCATACTAATATTATAAATGCGAAAGTAACTCTGTCTGTCTGTCTGTCTGTCTGTCTGTCTGTTACGCTTTCACGTAAAAACAACTGAATGGATTTTAATGATACTTTACAATAATATAGCTTATACATCAGAATAAAACATAGAATACTTTTTATCCCGGAAAATTGCGGAAAATCCCGTGGGAATGGGTATTTCTGGATCTGCCAAACCGATTCGAATGATTTTTGGTATGTGCATAAATAGGACTCTGAGAAGTAAAATAGACTAAAACTTATTTTCAGACGAATTCGCGGGAAACAGCTAGTTAAACTATAAATATTGAGTATGTTTGTCGACTTTTAGTGCTTTGTTGAGGAATTTTAATTTAGGACCTAAAACAAGCATGAGATCTTTCGATCAAGCTGCACTCTAATATTTCGCGTATAATATGCGTACCTAAATATGCATAAGAATGTATTCTTGAAATAAGAAAGTTTTAGTCACTGCAATCTGTCGCCTTCTGGACATTGAATAATAAAATATTAACCCTTGAATGAACAAAAGCCGTAAAAAAATTAAACTATCAGTTCACACTCCACGATGTCAAGCTCCTAGTCTATCTGAAATTTGAAATTCGATAGCAATCGTGGGACCGGACGCGATGCAGACGTATCCGGCAAGTGGCCGGAACGTCGCCGTGTCGGTCCGGTGTCGGGGTGTGCGAACGAACCTCCATTTCCACTAATTCGACGGTGATTTACAACGAAATTAGATAAATGGTTCCGTTCTGCTGCAATTGTATTTCAATGTGAAGATTTGGAGAAGAACTGATAAGAAGAAGGAAAAATAGTGTATTTTTAAATAATAGTTTATATAAAACAGAATAGTAACTGTATTGCTAGTTAGTTTATATCAGTCAAAGAGTTCTCATAAGTAAACATTGACATCTTATCTAAGAACAGTATACATTTCTGAATTTATTGAGTTCCTACAGCGTCTTCCTTGCTTTTGCTTTATGTATGACGATTAGTTGAGAAGGCTAACGGTAAAAGTCTAACTGAAGTACATAGGTACTTTCTCATCAATATTATCTTGGACGTAGCTGAAACCGCCTCAGTACCTTGCATTAGTTGCCTTTGAAGCAGAATTTAAGTACCGATTAAGGAATCAATTTTATTTATTACCGCTAAATCGATATTGGGTTTGATTCAGAGCTCGATCAAAATATTATTGATCTCTTTTCAAATTGGAATTCTAAGTACCAGTACGGAGTTTAAATTTATTTTTTGATAGTTAAGCTCAGCTATCGAAAAGTGGTTATAGAAATACATTTCTGCTTACCCTTAAGAAGACACAGGGGTGATAGTATGCAGTTTATAAAATATCTTTATTTCTGTTCAAATATGAATTTAAAACCACACATAAATGAGCTCGCATTTCAAGGAAGCAATTTAGCCGCTGCCAAAATTATTCGAATGCCCCCTCAAGGTCATTGCATTATAACTTGGCACCAAAGTTGGCGTAAATTCAACAAATATGTATATAGCTAAGTAGAACAAGACACACATAAACACCCACACAAACACCCACACTAGAAATCGCTCCAGGACCGTAGGTGGAAGTGAACGCAGATATCTAGGTTATTAGGTAAGTTGCACCGTACTTATACCTCGTGTATTAGGAAAATTTCAGAGTCAGCATAATGTTTTATATACCATAAAATTTTTAATATCATTAATATTGGCAGAAAAACACACTCATCAATAAAGCGGGAGTGTCGTTCTAAAATATTTTTAGTACCTTTCTTTTTTAATGAGAAGATCACAAAACGGCTGAATAAGTTTAGCAAACTTATGATAGAAATCGTTGATTGGGTACGCTGGGTATGCTAAGATTTACTTTCTAGTCTTATTTAGTTATTCTGTGGAGTGAATCCTCTTAAACTCTTTTCTTAGGACCTGGAAGAGGTAGTAGACTGGTTGTGATGGCGTAGGCACACTTTAAGCTTACTTAGACCTCAAATTTTTCAAAGTTATATGAGTTTTTACCATGAACTGTCACGTACTCGAAGAAAAATATCTAAAAAAAAACTTTTAAACATTCTATGTATGAAGCCACCAACCTGCCTTTTTGCATCGGCACCATGTTACACGTGATCCATAAATTATCCCTAAGAATTTCTTAGCAATGGAAAGTATAGAAGCTGATAAACAACTTATCAAATTTGACAAATATTTCTTAAAACACACAAAATGTTAATTAACAAAATTTACACTAAATATTGAAATACATGTATTGATTTACTTTTGAAGTCTCGATACTTTACGCTACTTAAGATCAAAAAGACGAAACAAATTTTGATGTCATAGAGTACATAATAATAAACCCTTATTTCTAAACTCTGTCAACCGTGTACCATCCCTTGACCCTTTATGTCCGTACAGCACTTTTAAATAGATAATTATGGCCGGAGGATGTTTATCATCAACAAATGGTTGACATGCCCTTCCTTTGATTCAATTGGCGAGGTCATTAATTTTGTTCGTGTTTGGACCATTGACGTTTAAAATAAGCGTATCCGCTTTTAGAAATTCTATTGGAACAGGAATCAATGTTTTGGATTTCATATGTTTCATTTAATTACATTCATAACCTCCCGCCAGTATTTCACGAAAGGGTAGGTAGGGGTGCATTTCTGCGAACATATTTCGCCATTGAGTAATAGCGTTAGGTAATGGGAAGCGAGTATATTGCCATCTTTCGAGCACATTACCAGACTTCTCGCTGCTACTGAGAATTTCCTAATGAAAAGAGCCAACGACACTTTGCCCAACTGAGAATCAAACTCGGGACTTCTAGATCGAACAGCACATACTGGAGCCGCTAGCCCAGTTTACACGTAATTGAATTTATAAGAGAATTAGGTAAATATGGTGTGGTGCCTCTCTGAATAGATTTCTCCCTTTTGTTGAAGTTATGTATACACATAACATAATATGTTTGTATTAGGTCAGATTAGCGGACTAAGGCTGACTTAATACCCTTTCAAGTCTAACGTATATGCTTCAAAATTGTAGTCTCTATAAAGATTTATGACTGTACTAATTTCAAAACTCTACGCCAGTAAATATCATAGCTAAAGGTAATACTTAAAAAAATTGAAACTCAATTATATTCAAGAGATATCTGATGTGCATTTCTTCACAAAACCTAATGTGAGATATAAATCGAAGTGTTCTGTCCAATCAGTGCGCGGTGTAATGAAACGGCCCACAATGGGCGAGCTGTGGACTGAATGAAAGAATCTGCCCGCGCAGCACTTTTACACTGAACGGATTTCTGGAGAACGCCAATTGGGGGCTGATGCTCCAAGATTTTGATTGAAAAACCCTTCAACATTACATTATACGAGTAGAGCGTGAGTATGCTTTGTGTTAGTGATAGGATGATGAAGTTTAAGTTGGTGCTATATATGAATCAATTAATCAATCAATCAGCCTATCACCGTCCACTGCTGAACGTAGGCCTCGACAAAATTGCCTCGACTTGGAGCAGACAAGTGTTGGAGTGGAGACCGCGCTTAGGCAGACGTAGCGTGGGACGTCCTGTAACACGATGGACCGACGACTTAAGAAAAGTGGCGGGAAACGGATGGATGAGGGCTGCTCAAGACCGGGATAGTTGGCGCTTTCTTGGGGAGGCCTACGTTCAGCTATATATGAATATGATTTTGTAATTTCAAATGGCGGTTGGTTAGACACCAGTTTGTGAAACGGAAGGCCGCAGTTTTGCACTAACACTGTTTTCGTTTGTTTCGGGTCTGGGTGTTTGTGAAGGAAGTCTTGGCTTTCGTACTGTCTTAATAAAAGTTTAAACTGCGTATGTGACACTTCGTTTTTTTATTTATCTTTTGTGGGTCGATGATTGTGATAATAAGTCTGTTAATATGAAATAAAAATCTAAAGAGTGTCTTAATATATAGTCTTAAAGTAATAAGTACAATCCGCTATTCCTGCCTAGGCCAATGTGGTGGACTTAGGCCTAAACCGTTTCAGTTATAAAGGTGGTTTCATGCCCAGCTATGGGACGTATATGTATGACTATAAAAGAAATATATCCCACGGAACCTTTATCGTTCAAAATCCCCGCAGAGATTTTTAATTTCAATTCAATTTTCTTATTGTTTCCCCTCATTTCGGTGAAAGGGTTCGATACTACAAAACTGCAGAGGTCACATTAATTCGACTCCGTCTGAGCTCGGGGAAATATTTGAACAATTCCTTTTCTTTTATGTCAATTCATTTTTCCACTTTCGAAGATTGTGTCAACACTCCCCCGTATAGGGCTCCATAGATTGCCGGCAGAATTTTAAGGGTATTAATAATGCTGAACATGGATTCCGAACCGAGGACTTAATGGTCTGTGAAGTTATTTATTTTTGTAACGTTTTTCCATCTTTTACATATTTTCTTGACACTTCACTTGACACAATTTTGCGTGTGGGCTTTTTTTATTTTGTTTCATGTGTTCGTACTTTGCTGTTTATTTTGCTTTGTGTGGCTTCTGTTTAACCCAACGCTATTATGCACCGTATTTATAGGTATACCGTAGACTATATAAATACAATAAAATATAGTGACATAGCGATGGGGTAACTTATTGCACATTATGTTATTCTCGTTGGTTGTATATTTAAAAGCTAAGCTATGACTTTCAGGGTGTTTAATTATTGCGCCTTTTAATAGCAAAACATTATGAACGCGTGTTATTTCAGAAAATGGTGTTTGTATTTGAGCTATTTATTATACATTCAATTCCTCGACTAGATCCTTTATAGCTTCGTTTCATTCAAAGTATTTTTTTGTTGGGTGAATATGTATGATATTTTATTCAGAATTTCTTATTTGCCGTTAAATATTTCTCATACCGAACTGTGAAATCTTATCTATAAAAATGTACAAACTTTCGCAAATTCCGTCCCATTTTCTCCAAGAAATATTTGGATAAAATATTTCTGCCACATATTCAATGTAATTTATGTTGTACAGTAAACGAAAGTGTATCATATCCGGGGACTAGTAAAATATGGGAATGGATAGCATAATGTTTCTACAAAATGGACTTCGCTTGTTTTGCAGTTAAGAACATATATTTGAAACTTCCTTTTGAGGTCGAATGCAGTTAGAAATGTATATTTTTATTTATTTCAATTAATCACCATCAGCCTAAATTCTCCCTTCTGTTGGGTATAGACCTCCTTATGTAATGCCTTCGTTGATCATTCTTACCTAGTATGAGTTGTCAGAACACGCATCCAAGAAAATTATAAGAAAGTTTAAGATATGCATGTTTCCTTGCGATAGCTTCCTTTACCGTTAAAGTACGTGATAATTCATTGGGAATTCTCCCATAACTTTGAATAGTCCGAGATATGCTACAGATTCGAAGTCGTTACAACATTTCATTGGTTTAGTTGTCTTTAATTCAATATCGATGTTAATACTGAAAACATTATTACCCTCTGCGACACCTAGGCTTATTAGCTTATCTTCTCCAAAATTTATATCTTTGGATCCCATTTGAAATCCAAACCGTACTAACAAAAGCTAGTGAAAGGCCTTTGCCATTATTCAAATTTATTTACAAAAGTTATTCAAAGATATAAATCACACGAGCCAGCCGCGTTTTAATTTCGCCTTTACATTTTGAAATTTTGTTTGCGAGTACAGAATTTTAATTAATGTTTCTTATTAAATTTCGTACGCATTTCGAACTGTGACAATTGAAGTCGTTAATTTCTAAGATACTTTATTTTCGTTCCTCTCAAAAGTTGGGTGATGTGACATCTGTCATGTCAGAAAGACTTTAAATGATTTCACTTTTACATGCACAGTTTCTGACTTTTAATTGAAGTATAATGTTTAAAAATGTTCGTTTCCTGTATTTTTATAATCCCTAATTGACTAGGAATAGAATTATGCTGAGAACTCATTTCATGATTTATTAATAAATAAGAGCTAATATATAGAGTCTTCGAAACGGACGTGCATGCTTTAAGAGGAAAGTTAAGGAAATGAAAGTTGTGTCTTTTGACCGTAACATTGGGAACTCTATAGTATCCATATACTTCGATAGAAGATAGGAGTGACTTTTTTTTAAAAGTGACGATGGACTTTCTAAAATCTACACTTCATAACAATTTCAGAACCACGATCAGAATTTAATTTTTTTATACTCTGTACAAATTTGTTTGTGACTGCCATTAAACATTGTATAAGAACTCGAAAAATTTCTCTCAAACTTAGAAGGGATTCAAGTATTTTTGACTATAGAAATACAAATGCCAGTTAATTAAGGAGTTTATTACCCAAGGGTCCCAAAATGACAAGTGGCCATGTTAGTATTAATGGTTCATACAGAAAGGATCACGGAAGACCTTACGTCTGAAGTTATTCAATAAATCGAATCAGTTAATTGAGGTGTTAAATTAATGGATTTTGGGACCCCAGACGGTTTTCGTTAATCCCTTTTTGTTTTTGTGATATACGAGCGTGACGGATGGGTTTTAAAGTTTAAATTGATGTAAGGTCCCAGGTTCTTAATCGGGTCGAGTAATACATAATTATAAAATAATTAATAAAGTGCAGAAGATCATTTCTGGCTGTCCTTTGATTGGTAAAAGAATAGGTAATGTGAATACAAAGTTCTGACCCCGATAACTAAGAGAAACATTTCAACTTTGCAGAACGCCAGATTCAAAAAAAACTTTTTAGATCATAACAATATTTGAATAATTGCGGAAAGTCAACTAGGCTACAGACGCATTTTTAAACTAATTAAAAAAAATCACTGCCTCATGGTTTCGCGGCACAACAATGTATCGTATGGTACTGTCAGGAGGTCTCGGGTTTGATATCCAGGTCGGGCAAAGGGTTTTGGGATTTTCCAGTAGGAAAATCTAAGTAGCAGCCCCGAATCTCGGAAATGGTCCACTAAAAACGGCAACAGGTCCGCTATTATGGATTGTGACAATTTAGGTTCCCTTAGATTCGCTGAGCTTCATTGCTCGGCGCCAATACTGTGCGTGCCGCTGTTGATCCTCTAGTACAGGAGTTGCAGTGGCGGGTGTGTGGTGGGATAGGACCAATAAGGTCAGCTATTATGTGGAACTAATACATAGCTAGCGAAATGTGGCTGCAAAAATGTAACTATACCTACTAATTAAGTAAAAAGCAATTGTGAGATTGTATGTTGTATGTAACAAAATAAATGTTGAAATCCATCACGTTTCAAATTACGCATACGTTTTAAAAGCCCGTGTGTCCCAAGGGGTCGCGTTTCAGACTTTTCGGATAATGACCAGTTTTCGCTTTCGATTCCGAACAAATAATCGAACTCGTATTAAATAGACCTATTAAAAGTTTCTCCACTCGCGAACCGATACGAAAATGGTTTTATTATTTTTGTCTTTTACGAATGTATTTGGGATTTTGCGGGTACCCCGAAGGTTGCGTGGAATCAATAATTCCATTTTATTTTGTGGCCAATAAGGTTACGGAGTAGGCGTTCGATACATAATCAGGTTTATTATACAGATGATCGTAAAACGCAGGGTAAATATTTGCGGGAATAGCGATCTGATACGGGGCAGTTTATTTCATTTTAAAAGGCATATGGTCTTGTTTTGGGTATATCTAAGACGGCTGTTTGATGTATATTTTTATAGTATTTGTAGATGAGTTGTGAGAGGTAGATATGCGACTTTATCAGCTCTTATACGTTCCAGAGCTGAGCAAGGGTCTGCTCCACAACTGTCCATCACGCTGGCCTAGTAAGGGTTGACGGACTTCACCTTTAAGAAATTCTTAAGATCTTAATAATCGTGCAGATATATCGTTAAAATAGATGATAAAATTATCGTGAATAAACACATTACTTCGTAAAGTTAGAACCTGGGGTTAGAGCCCGTGAACTAAGCCTCAATAATATGAAATATAGAAGCAAAAAAAAACATTTTTTCTTAAAATATATCTACCATCACGTCTGCAAATTCTAATATTTACACTGAAGACTGTACTCAAAGTTTACCTGACACATGTGTACATTGTAAACACAGCGCATTGTTTTAGGACGACCTTTACGTCTTTTGTTTTGTGATACAACACACCACCGCCCACATTGCTAATGATAATAACTCGACAAATGAGTGAGAAGCAATCAAGGGTGCGAATCAGGGGAGAGAAATCAAGCAATCAAATATGGCGTCCTGAAAATATTATAAACAAGTACACAGTGACATACATAGTTCTGACCCCACATTAGGATACAAGTCCTGTGTCGTGGGTATCAGACATATACGAGAGACTTTTCAGTCTCACAAAGTCTCTTTTTGTAATCACACAAAAAATTGTCTCGATGCAGAAATTGAAATCGCGGACTCTCCTTTCGCATGCTGGCATCTACTCAGTTGCGCAACCAAGCTGACAAAATATGTTAAATACATTTTTTTGAGATGTACTGTAGTTAATATGCTTGAGAAATAAGTGATCGGAATCAGAAAGAATAAGAAATTATGAGGAGAATAAAACATACATAAATGTACATACATACCTCACGCCTCTATTCCCCGAAGGGGTAGGCAGAGATGCATTTCTGCACCCACATTTCGCCAGGTATGTATCAGTCCCACGTAATAGGGGGCGAGCCTATTGCCGTTTTTCGGGCACATTTCCAGACTCCGTGCTGCTACTGAGAATTTTCCAAATGGAAAACCCAATAACACTTTGCCCGACCCGAGAATTGAACCCAGGACCTCTAGGTCGCACGGCACATACTTGTACCGCGAGACCACGAGGCAGTCGAGAAAAATAAAAATCAAAATACATAAAACAGCGAGTGTGCTGCAATATTGTGTTCAAGCATATTGACATGGTCAGCATGGTGGACAAAGACTTAAACCCACTCAATGGTAGAGGAGGCCCGTGCCCAGCAGTGTGACGTATATAGACTGATAATAATGATGATTTTGACAACTACATCAGTGAGCCTGGAATAGCTGAATTTAAAAAACTAAAAAGTTTCTCGTGAAGTACTCTAAAGCTAGCAATTTTCACTACACTTCCCGCCAGCATTAAAGGGCGGGGTTATTCATTATAGATTATTAAGTGAATATCAACTAGCTAAACCGTTTTCAATAACCTCAAAGCATTATGTAATCTTCGCAGCAGTCTCTTAGATAGGTGGTAGGTTAATGCTCCTTTGATTCCCAAGAGATATGTGCGGTCACTGTGCACTAACGTACGTGTATTAGCAAATGAGAATTTGAACTCAAAATTACCGAGAATATGGTTTTCTCTGCAGTCTTTAGGAGGAATTTATGAAGAACGTCCAACAATATTTATGGGACGCAAACACTGTAAATTATAAGACTGACTTTACTGACCCACATAAGAGTATCGCGTTAATTTTGAAGCATATTTAGCTTAATGTTATATTCATACTATTAATTACCTTTGTTCAAGATCTTAGAGACCGAATACCTTCCTTAATTTCTGATTAACGAAAGGTACTGAATTCTAAATTATCGTATTCTAATTTTAGTTGGTACTCAGACTGTCAAAATCCGCTGCTAAATGTATATATGAAGGTCTCTTTAAGTAAGTTTACTGCTAAGTCAAACTTCTCAAACCTTAGGAACCAGCCATTTTACACATCTACCACTTTTTTAATCCTTCTTATAATTGTGTTTCACTCAAAGCATGTTCAGTTAGAATAAGGCATTGTTGTACTGGCTGTTTGACCTAAGTCTCCCCATTTCTTATATCTATTCATTAAATATATTTACTACCTGGTGCCAGTAGCTAGCGTCTGTAAAAGAAATAACAGTACATCATCTTTCAAGGTTAACAAAACAATAACAGTTATAAATTTTCGTCCGAGTAATGGAGTTTATTCTCCGTAGTATGTAGTCCGGCCGTTGTCTTCGCTAGGAAGTTTGCTAAGCAAGCACATTGTTTCACAACTTACAAGTGGCACTCCGCCAAGGCGTGCGTTTGCGTTTTTGTGTAACATGAAGTCATTTCTGCGGATATTATCTTTATATACTACGGCTTTTTGGTTGTTTTTGCTTCGTTGTGAAGTAAATTTGTTTTGGTAAACAATTCGATTGGGACCACATTAGATCTCATTGTTAGTAAGTAACACATCTAGGCATATTATACGCTCTAGATTTAAAAACAGAGAAAGTAAGAAATGAATTACTACTGACAAAAAACTAAACCTTTGCGACATTTAAACTTTTATCGATACATAGAAACATTCTTGCGTTGAAACCTGTGTATCCTAGTGGGATATATATCTACACCATTTGACTCCGGGTGTATTTTTTGTCCCTTGTAGTAAGGAACGAGTCTTTTGTCGTTTTTTTGGACTTATTACCATACTTTGTGTAGATAAAGTAATTTAAATCGAAATAATACATTTTTCATGCTATGATTTTAGTAAATGAAATACATATTTGTTTTTATATATCAAGAGCTTCTTTCGTTAAGCGTATTTTCGTTTCTTAGAATCGTTGAGTGTTTTTTCTCCGTAGAAACATTTTAATGTTTTGTAATAAACTCACATAGTAATCGCGATTGCTGTGTTTTATTATTTTATTAAGGAAAAAGAAATGTATTTTTTTACTCTCAAAAACTACAGCAATTTGAAGACTCAATCCCTGGCAATTTTTAACCAAGAACCGACATACGTTTTTTATCCCTTTTATAATAGTAATGGATGAAAAAAGTACAGAAGAAGGTTAAGAAACACCCACGTTTCGTGACGATCCATTCAAACACAATTTAACAGGTTATCGACGGTTTTTCGTTTAAATTTCTAGATTGCGCGATGTGACTAAAGCCTTCTTGATTTATACGTATACTTTGTCCAACGCGAAAATCTAACTGAATATCTGTATACCGCGACACCAAAAAAGCAGTCTGATTACAGAATCACAAAATGTTTTCTAGAATTTTGACATTATCATCATCATCATCAGTCCATATAAGTCCTACTTGCGTTCAGGCCTTAGTCCACCAGGCTGGCCTACTGCGGATATGTTCACATAGTCTTAAATTTCTAAACTTGGCTCTAAAACCACGAACAGAAGCTAGCAACTCCGAAACTATGGTCTAAACTTGGAAATGATCGTTCAACTTAGCATTGTTACTAAGCGAGTTGAGCTAAAATTATTCAATTGTGCATCCGTTACTGTAATTGAGGGTATTGTGAGGCAAATTGGCATCGTCTGCCGGACAAGTGCAATAGCAGGGCCGCTGCAACTCTTCCTTTTTTGTCTGCTCTCATAACCGATGGTTTGTTGGCAAACGATATTTCGATTGGTACGTTTGGGTTAGAACGATAGGGAGACGATATATGGGCTTCTTTGAATTATCCGTTTGGAATTAGTATCGTTTACTGAATTAGTTGTCATTTTTAGTCAAAGATAGGTGAAAAATTTGGAAACTTTGAATATTCAAAACAACTAAGCGAATGGAAATAAAACTGTTATTGTTTATTTAAATTGAAAATCTTTATTTAATTAAAACCACATGATGACTGTTTTTCAAGTAAACATCAAAGCTAATACTACTAAGAAAAAAATCGACTCAAAACGAAACATTACGTACACTAAAATGAAATCAGAACATATTACATAGCTAGGAATAAAGTTAATAAATAAAAATGTATAAAATTAACAAAACTCACATAAAATTTTGCAACTTCACGCAAAAAACGATACCAAGCGAATCAGAGAAAGCAAAACAAAACAACCCAAGCAAACCTCGCGCTGAGAAATAGGTTAATTCCTTTTGCATCGCACCAGTGTCTATTAGGAAATCAGATATAATATTTATCACGCAATCGGATATCACTCCGCAAAACAAACATTGGTCTCGAGCTCATCCCATTTTTCCTTATTCACCGTCCCGATTAATGAAAGGACCAGAAATTCGTACGAAATGTAATCCATTTAATACCTCAACTTGGGCAGAATTTCTCCTGAACTTGGAACCTTTGGCGCTGAACAAATTCCCCTCTGATTACGTCTATACATTAACGCGATAATCGTGTTAGGTCTTTTAATTAAATTGCTGATATCGGGGATATTTCAACGGGTATACTTGAATTAAGCGATGGGTTTTAGATTAGCATGATTGTGTTGAGTGACGAATGACGATAGTCATTTGTTTTTTGATACGGTAAATATTCTATGTATTTCTTTTTTGTATAGATTTTGATGTGAAGTATTGGAAGGCATTTCTCCTATGAACGATGAAGAAGATTTTTTGAATTACAATATTCAGGTACTGATTTTATGTTACCGCTGACTTATAATATTAATTTTTTTATTTAGAAAACTTGCAGTTGTATCTTCAATAGAGCACAAAAAAAACTAACAAAGAGCCAACAACAAGTCTTCACTTATAGCTTCAATGGACTGAATAGAAGCAATACTTATCTTGTTCTTGGCATCATTTTTATCTGTACCTCTCTATGCCCATTATACTTTGAAAAGGCGAGTTAAGTGGCTATTTTAATGTTTTAAAGATGCGAGTTAGTCGATGTATGTATATTGACAGAATTAGCTGACCAGATCTAATTAAAATATGAATACTGTAAAATTGCCTTAATGAATAAAATAGCTACCACACATCAGCCAATTTATGAAACCCTAAAATATTTATCACACTTTAATGTACACAAAACATACAGAAACATGAATTAAAAATAAAATATTTTTTCCAAATCCGAATACTCTCGAAGTACGCAGTAACCGGTCCCAATATAGTTCCACCGCCATTGTGCGAACTACTAACTCATTTATAACTTCTTGATAGATGAGTGTTGGTCGACACTTCTCGCTCAAACGGCTTTAAATGTGACGATTGAATAGATTGTCCCCCAGACGCTATCAATTCACCATCCTTTATTCTTAAACACTGAGAAATGTTGTAGTCTACACCTTTTGGCAGGCAAGGGGCACAAGATTGCAAAATATAATAAAAGGCACCTCTTGTGGTGTTTACCCCACATTCCCAAAAACTTACAAACTTAGCTACTTCATACAAATTTCTTGTATGTTTGCTGTCATATTTTTAGTTGCCATTCCTAAAATGTCAATCAATCATCTGCCTTACGAGGAACAGATAATAGGTATTTTTTGGTGGGTTACCACTGATCAACACTATAATTCAATAGTTTGTGACATTTTTTAGGCCATACTGGGGGACTAAGATTTAAACTCTCTCAGTTGTTGAGGAAGACGTATATAAGGGCTGATGATGATGAGATAGTGTTCAATAAATGAGTGTCAGAATATTTTGAAATGTAATCTTGTAAAAGAACTACATGTCTATTTGTCTAAGGAAATATCAAAAATGTCAACCGATTTCTGCCTGAAACTAATAGCTGCTAACATAAATAAATAACCTTTTGCCATAAAAATGTAATCTTTCCCAAAACACTTAAATATGGATCATGTAAAAACTATTTGATGTAACTGCATTGAGGTCGTGTCCGATAAACAGCGAGTTTGAATTTTCAATGGAACAAATAGGATAATCCTTTAAGAGTATTTTACAGTATCAACGACTCAACGTACCCTTAAAATAACCCAATATAATAACTTGTTTGTTAAATATACTTACTTCTATCTTTTTAGTCATTATTATGCCCACTTACGTCCTTTCTTCACCGTTAAAGCAAGTGATAATTCATTGTGAAAACACACTAACTTTGAAAAGTCAATGTGCCTGGGGTTCGAACCCGCGACCGCCCGGATCAACCATGTACCTAAACCTCGAGGCCATCAATTCTATGTTATAGTACTTTTATATAAAACAGGCCTAGAACCCGCTATCACTCATACCACAGCCTACAGAACCGCTCCGCTATCCACCCTAGTCAGCGACGCGCGACCGAGCCATAAAGTAAAATTGACGACGTATATTACTTTATGTCGTAAAACCGCCGATTTCTAATGCACCTGATATTATTTTAGGCCACGTGCCAGTGTGCGGGTCTTTAAATTATTATAATGGCGAGGGGCTGTAGAAATTGCTTCACGCGTCCTTTAACGAAGGCGGGAGTAAGCGATGCGAAACTCCATGGTGCAATTTCGGCCGTCCTTTCCGTCGTTCCTTCTTTTTTTAAATTTAATGTTTTAAAAAGCTAGGAGTGTAGCGTCGTTCCTACTTATTTTTTGAAACTTAATTTTTCAAACAGCCTTCTAGGGGTGTAGATTTGGAATGAAATGATCCAATGATGCCTCAATGAAGTATCATATTATTAATTTTGTAACGATAGAAACCTTCCAGTACTCACGTATGCTAGTGTAGATATAATTGTAGCTATGTAGCATTGGTTCAATAAGGGACCTTTATGTATTTATTATACCTAAAGTAGTATTACAGATGTTATATAACTTCTAGGCACAGGCCACCTCTCCAAGGGAGGTCTTAGATCACATCGCCGTCCTAGTGCAGATTGACGAACTCTATGCCTAAGAAATTACTAAGATATTTTTATTAATTGCAGTGTATAGGTTTTCTCATTATGTAACCTTGAACCGTTAAAATATTTTGCAATTTATTATGAATACAAAAAATACATTGGAGTGTCAAAGGCAGGTATATGTTTTAGGTTCGCACTAACTAGTACCAAGATGATAACTCTACCATTCTCCTTAGCCTCTAGGCCGTCATGACTTTAATTGTTAACATTTCGCGCAGTTTTTACGTTATTCAATTAAAAAGACTATAATATTATCAACGATGATGCGTTTTAGTTGATTTCATTCTGATTTTTATTTAACGCTTTCGCACTAAAAGGTTCTGAGTAAAAGTGCACCAGAATATTTAATATGTTCTTCCATTTTCCCGCTTTCTGATTAGGAGCAATCAAAAATTCATTAACAATTTGCTTCCGACGTAATTTTTTCGTTTTTTTTTTATTATAAAATATCGTTGAATTAATGATGGATCTCAAAATGAGGAAAAATCGCCTGGTTATACAAATCCTACAAAAGTTTATTATGGTTACTGTCGTGAACTGCAATAGGATCAGTTACATTATAACTTATAAAATAAACAAAAATAAATTTGGTTTATTTTAAACTAACTAAAAAGCTATGTTGGATGGAAAAAATAAATAAAAAAATACCTAACAGTCACATACATAGTAATTGCCCAACATTAAGATCTTGTGTCGTGGGTTTCAGAAACCACGAAAGATTCTCGGTCACACAAACACATAAATACAAGAGATCACACAAACACCTGTCTCGATCTGGGAATCAAACCCGCAGCCCCGCGTTTCGAAAACTGGTATTTAGCTTTACCCTACGGAGGCTGTCAAAAAAAACTAAAACAAACTTTTCTAGACGTTACATAATTTTACCAATAAATAAAACAAAAATTAGAGATTTAATATATATATATATATTAAAAGCACACCGAACAATATTGCACCTATAATTCCTGGGTTTATACTAACAGAAGACATCAAACTTGCTGGTAAATCCAGTATTATCTCGGTACCGATATCCAATAGTCGACTATTACATAACTTACAATTCAGAAGCTTCTAGTTCGACAAGTAACAAGGCGTGTGATCAGTCTTAATGATGCGGGAAGAAAGACAATGAAGCCAGTAAATTGGCGGTCCATTCCAAGTATTTAAGAATGAGGGAAAAAGTCGACCTTAATTCTTTAATTTCTTATTTCGCTAATTCAGGATTTATATCGTTTAATGTCTTTTTACCTTACAATTGTTCTTAGTGCTTCAATATAAAGGACTAGCATGAAGTGTGTCTAGTCTTTGGTAGTCTTTTGTCTAGTTTTTGATAACACCTGTTTGGTGCTACCATTCCAATTGTTAGTTTATTATTTTTGAGAAAAAAATATGAAACATTATTTTCGGTTTCTAACATTTCTCCATAGGTTTACCTATATTTTTGGGAATACATAGAATTTTATAACCATCTCTAAAATTCTAGTTGTTTTGGAAGCGTAATAAAAAGCTAATTATTAATGGTTTCTAGTAGCGTATTTTCCAGCAAAGATTTTTTTTTAAAAACGTATTAAAAAAAATAGCTGCTTTCAAAACGCTTTAACTTCATATTTTGCCTATCAAAACTTCCATATAGATCCTAAAAGATAAACGACGCCTCGATTGAAAAATAATTAGAATTACCAATATTTTAATACAATGTAAGTTATTTTGAGCGCGTCCGAACTAAGCTGTGTACACGACAAAATAAACACAAACTCCATTTAATACTGACCATTTTAAACTAGCCTTTAATGCGTTGTAATAAGGTGCAATAGCTGGGGAAAATTATTGAAGTGATGGTAAAGTTAACGTGGTATAACAAAGTGGTGTAGGAAAGTTTGATGGGTTTATCCAGTGAAGTACAGAAGTTATTACAAAACGTGCAAGGTTCTTTATCTACGTTAGTAAATATCGTTCGTTCGCGTTGTGCATATTCAGTAACTGAGTATCTGAAATTTCCACATGAATTCATATCAGAAGTAGTTTGGAATAGTCGCTTTTGTATATGCGTGTTGCAGGATAACTGTAATTGTAACTGCAACACCTTTATACTAGGAATTCGATAGAGGTGAAATTTTACAAAGCAGTGAATGGTAGTACTTTCAAAAAGCAGTGATGGCCTCGAGGAGACCCGTGCCCAGCAGTGGGACGTATAATAATAAATACACCCAACAGTCACATACATAGTCATGACCCCACACTAAGATTCCAGTCTTGTGTCGTGGGTATCAGAAATTACGAGAGACTTTTCGGTCTCACAAACACCCAGACCCGAAACAAATATTTGTGGATCACACAAACATTTGTCTCGGTGCGGGGATCGAACCCGTGGCCGCTCGTTTCGCAAGCTGGTGTCTAGCCAACTGCGCCACGGGGCTTTGACCTTAACTCAACTGCGTGATTAAGTACCTGTGATAGACAGTCTCTAGTCATCATCGTCTTGTCTCGATTGCTTTATTGGTCTCACAGTATAAGAGGCCATCATGCGATCTCTATACCTGATTTTGTCTTTGTGTTTTTAATTACATTACATTGGCAGCATAGTGTCAAGAAATTTAAAATACTGGAAAAGGCTCAACCCTTAATAGATATTAAAACAGCTAGCGAATTAATTAAAGAAATGGACTTCTTTTTCTTCTTCCATCACTCTTTGAGTATTGACATATGTATGTATGTATGTATGTGCATAAACTCACGCCTGTCTCCCATTAGAGTAGGCAGAGACTATAGAGTGCCAAATGCCACGGTCCAAACAAACCTCTTTCGCTTCCTCCACTGACATTATCCTTTTCATGCATGCACGTCGGTTTCGAGGACTCTTTATATTACCCTTTTTATGTTTATGTTTCTTTGAGTATTGATTGGATTGCATAAACACAGTATGCGTTTGGGTGTATACATAGCTTCAATCTCCAGTCATTCTCCACTGGCCGCTCTCAAACATCAGTATAAGCTTTACAAAACGTTCCACCTTACAAAGTTGTATGTAGCGTTCACAGGCTATTAGTCCCACCACATTTGAGCGTCGTCTCCGTCCGAAAACACATTTGCAACGTCGGTTATAGGATCGGCAACAGATGTGACCAGACCACTGTAATTTCCTTAACTATTTAATACAATGCTGACGGTATAATGCTTTCCAATTATTCCCAAGGAATTTCACGCGTGTATGATCTCTATATTGAGAAAGGTGGCGGATAAAGGATGGATGAGAGCTGCTCAAGACCGGGATGGTTGGCGCTATCTTGGGGAGGCCTACGTTCAGCAGTGGACGGCGATAGGCTGAGTATATACATGATCTCTATACAGGGATTGTTATCTTACCCCTGTCAGCTGAAGGGGTAGACAAAGGAACATTTCTTCACCCACATTTAACTAGCTATGTATCAGATCCAAGTAATATGGGGCGGGCCCTTTTTATGGTAAAGGAGGCAAACGAGCAAGTAAGCCACCTGATGTTAATTGGTCAACACTGCCTATGAAAACCCACAATGCCAAAGGAATCATCGGTGTATTGCTGGCCTTCGAGACCTATTTCCGTTTGTCGGCTACATTTACGGACTCCGAGCTGGTACTGAATATTTCTAAAGGAAAATCCCATAAACATTTTTCCCAACACAGGAATCGATCTCGGAATCACTAGGTCGCACGGCACGTGCTCGAAGCGTGAGACTAATAGGCAGTCTTCGACTTGATTTTTTTTGTACAAGGTACATTAATTTATTCGACACGGACATCTTTTGTGATTAATACAAGTAATACATTTACTTCTGATTTTTAATATCCAGTTTTCCAACAAATATTCCAATCGCATTTCGTACAATAGTTGCCCAAACCAGCGCAGTTAGACAGCTCTTAGATTTAATCTCACAGATAAAGTTGCATAGACTTCGAAACACTCGAAGTTACACTGCATGTTTCGGCTGAGATTCGGCTTGCAAACTCTCAGTCATTTCTTGAACTTTGTAAAAAACTTACGCGCAGAATTGGTTGGCTAATGGCTTAGAAATTTCATATCTATTTAAATGATTTAGAAGTACGTGATGTATTTGTAATGATATTTTATCTGTAATAATAAATTTTGCACATGAAAATTTATTATAGAAGACATCATCATTTATCAGCATCAGTCCGTATACTACCCACCTATGGGCGCGGGCCTCCTCTGCAACTGAGAGGGCTTAGACTTTAGTCCACCACGTTGGCTTAGAGCGGGTTGGCATGTTGATGAAACATGTCAGTGACAGTACATCCATTGACGCCCAAAAGCCTAGCTAGTCTTACAAAGTCCCGAGTCTTTCAACGTTAAATCTTAATTTAACAAAAGCAACTTGGGTTTCTATAGGAGTACTACTACTGGCATAATGTCAAAGATTTGATCACTGAGATGTTTGTTTCTATACAGTAATAGAAACCTCAGCATCTTGAGATGCTGTGACTCGTTCTTGGAGTGAAACGGTTCCATCCATTTTGGTTAATAACATAATTATAGTATGGAATACCTTCAATTTAGTCAGCGTTCATTGTACTTATGGAATTGAAAACAATTAAAGAACATAACATAATAAGCACTCGCGACTTGAAAACGAAAATATTTGTAATAAGTCCTCGGAATAGAACAGACTGGTTCCACAAAGCAGGGTTTACTTAAACTCCTACTAAGACTTCGGATCGATATCCAAAGTTCATAACAAGGTTTCTTTGAACAAATGTTTTCATTGTGGTTTGCATTTATATAGCCCTGCTTCTTCCCACGGACGAAGATCTTGAGTTCCTCGTATACTAGAATAACTTTCAACTAGTAGGTACATAGGGTGTTTAAGTGCCTAAATGTTTTTTATCACGTTTCACCAGCTACATTTTTTACTATTACTTTTAAAATATAATTAAACCTCCTGAGTGTCTTTAATTGAAGACACCTTACAAACAAATATCTTTGCACAGTTATTAGCAGATTAATCCACTTTTTACTGTACGAAACTAAATATTTTAAATAATGTATTTTTTCCTAAATTGTTTATCATACCTAGAAGTACTTTGCCAAAAATCAGAAAGAAATTCGGAAAAATCATCATTTGAAACTCAGGAGGTTAAAAAAATAAAAAATACACCTAACAGTCACATTTCTCTAACAATAGAAAGAACGTTTTAATGTTGTGTCTCGAGTAACGGTTAAATAACCTGCGGGTTACCTTAAATAACCTGAGGGTTACTTACCTTTTCTACCATAATTGGTGCTCTAAGGCAATCACTCGATTTCTGATATTTCAAAATGCGATCAGGTTCTTAATAAAATACCACGTCGTTGAACAAAACCTGTTACAAAATGTTACCGATTAATTCACAATGTATTCCACGCTAAGAGTGGCTTAACATAATTTCTGCGCCACTAAATGGTTTTAATGCTGTACTGGACTAGTGATAATTGTTTTTTAATACGTGTGCTGAGAGGAAATGGAAGGTTTTATACAATTACGAAGAGCTTATATTGTGAATGGAAATTTATTTTTGTTACTTTTTCAGGTGTTGATAACTCAATCGATCATATTCTTAGGTTGTTGGATGTAAAGAAAAGGTAAACTGTCTGTGATATAAAATAAATCTATTTCAGGTTTTTCAAATAAGATAGATTGAAGCCTTCGATTATATTAGTGACACTTTCAATTACATAAAAAAAATCACTGGTTTAATATCTTTTTGTCTTATTCATGGCAGGATAAGGTAGAGTGTGAGACGCGTGGTATAAAGTTCTAAAGTTCGATTCTTCCTGGTTGCCTGGTAGAGATCGCTATTAGCGATAAGGCCGCCAATTTTTATGTGCCTAATCTGCCATTTGTTTTTGTGATATTGTTACTTTATGTTTATGGTGCTGTAAAATAAAGAGTTATATTATTATTATTATTCTCAGATCTGGCAGTGTTTAGATTCTTGATACCAACATCTTTTAATGTACATGTGCTGTACTAATTTATTTATTCTTTATTTAACACCACTGACCACATTATAAAATAATACAGGTGTTAGTAACATTTTGAAAAGGAAGTGTCACAAATGACGACCTTATCGCGATTCGCTATTTCTTTCAGGTAAATATCGAAATTATAATTGAATATAGATGGAATAAGGAATTACAAAAAATTATGAACGCAAAAACTTAAAAAGAAAATACAATGATAGTAGCTCCTGCTGAAGCCAATTCGAGCACATTTTCACCACTAACAACGGCCAGGATTAAAAATTTGAATCTCGAAAATGATTCCAAAACAATTGAATATCAAAAATTAATTCAGTCACGTCGCGCCGAGAGAATTAAATCCAGTCTAAACTATGTATCCCTGTTTATTAGTCAGTGCTTTTGTTATAATTACGTTACGTAACAAGTTGTTATCACGCCACCTAGGTTGCGGACTTCGAATACATTGTAGGATGGTTTGGATGTGGCATAAAGGAATATTGAAACCAAATATTTAGCGTAACAGCAGTCTATATACGCAAATTTTTGCTCTACTGAATTATTATAGGATTTGGTATCTTAACTTTAGAAATCGTTTAACTTGCAATAATTTCTTAGTTGAAGATTCCGTATGCAGTATCATAAAACAGCAGGGATTTTTAAACGGTTTGGATATGTGAAAAAAGGGAATTCAAGATTATGAAGACAAGAAAAAAACAGTCATTTTTCTACTACAAAAGTTCTATAACCTATGGTAAACGTATTAGAACGCTTGTGTCGCTATGTATCATCTTATCTCTTCGTTACAACTCAAACTTTAATTTGTCAAGCATTTTATTACTAAAATACTTTCCCTAACCAGACTTTCTATGGAGGCATAAAATTTTACAAAACCTGACAAAATACGTGCCCCAAATACCTTGAGACCAGTGTTGATAACAGCCAGCGGTTTGTCGTAAAATTCTCTTAATAGCAATCTATAAATTCTCCGAATTTTCCGATACGAGGTACAGTAACTGGTGAATATTTCGCTACTTTCTAATTTGTCCCTTTCGTCGCAGACCCCGGGGCGCGTTTAGGAGTAAGTCCCTTATTGAACACATAAAGTTGACGCTTTATGCGATTTATTGTTCAATTAATTTAATGAGGGCCTAATTTCTTATTGATCTACAATTCAGCGTATTACACTTTATTGGTGATTGGTGCGAGTGAGTTAGGAATTTGGGTTCATTGCTAATCTTTCATATTTACTCGTGCTTCATCTGTTTGGCTCTTCAGCTTTAAATCTGATGGTAATGCCTTATCTTTATCTCAAAATTTAATATAAATAAGGGACAACTGTTCGTAATTTTACCTAACCTTTTACTTTTTGTTAATTTATTTGAATGTTTAAAGCAATCTTGGATTCTATAGAGTTTGGTGTTACTTCTTTGCTTTTTCAAACGTATTATGAAATACTCTCAATTCTGTATGTGCCATATACAGGTTGCCTCATGATGTTCTCATTAATGGAGAAGGTATCTGTAGTAGAAGTACTTTAAATGCTAGTGTTTGATATATCAGATTTATCGTATACCACATCAATTGTTTCTTTCCTCACTACGCTCCCCCGGGCCGAGCCGCTCTTCGAATAGAAATGTGTTGATTATTTACAAATAGCGCTATTCCGTGATTCGTTGCCGGGTATTGTCCGAGTGTCCGATTCTCGGGCCGTTCCATACCTTTTTTGTTGTAATGAAGTTTTTGAAACTGTCCCATTGCAAATAGATTTTACGTGGCAGGTGGCTTGGGTTTTGAATTGGACTTTTTGTTTGAAAATCAATACCAATAGTCCTTCGCTCGCGTAGAAATACAGCTCTGTTTACTTTATCAGTGATGGTATCTTCTTCTTTTTCGTCTGGCCTTTTCCCTTTTATAATCACGGTCTCAGATTCTTTTACTTTTCCTCCAGAGATATCTATTGTAGGTCGTCGTGGAATCCAGTCTCTCTTTCCTGAAGTCTGTCCTGATGGCCAACATTTATGTAGGTCGGAGTGTGCCACGGTCTTTTTGTTCTGACTTTGGCATGTGAATGTATCAAAAATATTTACACAACAATATTGCGATTCCAGCAGCACTCAGGAAAAATAAATGACGATTTACGTCATATCGTAGTAGGTTTGTGACGTCAGATTTTAAAATCCTTGTTACAGAACTACTTTATTATAGAATGTTCTAGAATATTTAAACGTAGCTTGAACGTGTCAGTAGACATGATTGTATTGAGGGACGAGGTATGGTCCTCTAACGAAACTTTAAGCACAAAACTATAACGTCAAACTAACGTTCAGCCTCCGCACCGGGACAAATGTTTGTGTGGTCCACAAATATTTGTTTCGGATCTTGGTTTGAGTAAGACTTGAAAGTCTGTTGTTTGGGATTACAGTTATTATTACATTAGTCAGAACTAAGCATATGATTGACGCTGTATTATTTCTTTTATTTATTGGTGCTAAAAGTAACCATAAAATAACCATCGAACCCACAATTTTAAAAGCTAAAAGCATCCATTAATGACCGGGTCGTTACGCTTGTCAAAAAAAATGTTATGAATGTCGAAATAGTAATAAATCCATATCAGTAAAGAGAATAGCATAAAATTACTGCCCTACGTGTACATTACACGATTAAATATTCAAAATGAGCCCGCATTACGCATCATTAGTGTTTTCATAATTATTGTTTTGTTTTTATTGGCCATTCCAGCCGACTGGGCTTGTTATAAAGAACATGTTATGGACGAAATAGACCCAAAAAATATATACAAAAAAGTAAACTATATGGCTTTTACAACTTGTGACATAAATATGTAAAAATGGGGAAAATAATAAGAGTTGTTAATGCGTCGAAATTGATTGAAAAATGTATTAATTATTATTATTATTGATAGTCCTGTAAGGCAGTTGGCTAGACACCAGCTTGCGAAACGAGCAGCCGCGGGTTCAATTGTCGCACCGACGTAAATGTTTGTGTGATCCAGTTTTCCGGGCCCATATACAGACTCCGTACTGCTACCAAGAATTTCTTAATGGAAAAATCCAATAACACTTTGCCTGAACCGGAAATCGAACCCAGCACCTCTAGATCGCACGGCATATGCATGTACCGTAAGACCACGAGGCAGTAATACACAATATGTTTGTATGTATTGTTATTACGTCATCCTTACATAAGATAGGATAAGATAGGGTCTGCACTTCCCGTTCACTTGTCTATTTATATCTCCCCTAACGTTCACGATGGAAATATTCAAAGTAAATTATTTTAAAAATCTAAACTGCGGCCCTCTGCTAAACAATGGGTATCGGAGATTGAAGCGGACCTCTTGTCAACGAGGGCTCAGATTGGCGTTATTTGAGTGCAGATTAATTTATAAAAGGGAGCGGTTTGACTGAATTAATCGTCATTTTATTATACAATAACTGTAAGAGAATGCCTTAAGCATTAAGCCTAAATAAATAAATAAATTAATTAATTAATTAATAAATACACCCAACAGTCACATACATAGCTCTGACCCCACACTAGGTTACAAGACCTGTGTCGTGGGTCTCAGACCCTACGAGAGACTTTTTCGGTCTCACAAGCACCCAGACCCGAAACAAATATTTGTGGTTCACACGAACATTTGTCTCGGTGCGGGGATTGAACCCGCGGCCTCTCGTTTCGCAAGCTGGTGTCTAGTCAACTGCGCCACGGGGGCTGTCGAAATGTATGAAGGGTAAATAAATAAATGGTTCCTCAGTCTAGATCTTTCAATATCGATGTTTTGAATGTTGGGTCTTGCCATCGGAAGTCGTTAATATCATCATTATCATCATCAGCCTAAATTATTCCACTGCTGGGAACGGGCTTCCTCTACAACTTGGCTATAGTGGGGGTAAGAAGACTATTACATTTAAATATTCCTAAGAATTTTTAAGTGCGTAGGTTTTCTCACGGTGTTTTCTTTCATTTTCAAGGTAAGTGATAATTGCTGATGCGCATATAACTTCGTAAACTCAGACTCTCGATTAGTATTTTAATTAAAATTAGAACAAAAATTTTTCATATTTTCACACACAGTATATAAGTAATACTTTCATCTTCGCTAATACCCGCTTGTTTCTTCTAAATCGTTCCACACCCACTCAAAACTTTCGAGGGGGTTTTTGTCTTTCAATATTCCTTGAGGTTTGGCATCGGGCCGATTTAACCTGTGTTCCGCAAGTATTCAATTTAATACTCTCGTTGAAATTATCAGCTGCTGGAAACCTTCGACGATTTCTATCGGGTTTGAAGTTATTAACTTAAATATCATATTTAGGTGACATATTTCGTTGTAGCAGAGACATCCAGAGATATTGACTTATTTTTAGTATGATGGCTACAATTTAAATATAGTCTAAACAGCTACGATACATATTTTCTGGTGTTGTCAGCAGCTTACTGTAATGTAAGTCTTTTGTTTATTGGGTGAATGTAAAGAGAATCATAACTATTACATATATTACAAGCGATTCGGCCCATTTTGTTCTAAAATACATATTCCATGGTTTTACATGTTGTGTACAAAATGTATAAATATACACATACTCTAGTTACGAAAAAATATATTATCTTGTTTATAATGTAAGTCTAATTTATAAATATAAATGAACTTAAACATTTAAAAAATAAACACTAAAGGTTTTTAATATAAATTTTAAAAGCCAGTGCACATGTTAAAAGCTTTGAAATACTAAAAAAAAGACAGTTTTCCGCAGCGACCTCATAAAGTATGCGGTTCATATAAATTCCTTACTAGATAACTTAAAAATGGTCATTTATTTTCAAAACATTTTTATAAAGTTACAAAAGAATTTAGCAAAATTCTCTCGAATTAGAGTTTTAAAAGTGTTTTTTTGTTTTTATCATGTCATAGCTAAATGACTTTTTCTAATATGATGTTTGCAGACAAAAATTAAAATAATTTTACGAGGCTGGAACCCACACTTTTTACACAATTTTACTTATACCTATGTTTTAAGTAGTTTCATCCTTCCTTCCTCAAAATTAACAAAATTCTCCAAAATTAATTCAGTTATTTTCGCAAGATTAGTAGAAAAATAGAAAAAACTGTAGCATTTGTGACCTCGACATACGCTTCCCATCCCCCGCCCTCCAGGGTTAGCGGGATTTAGAGCTATAATCAGCTTTCCCCTCGAGGAAAAAGGATACTAATTATTCGAACTTATTGCGGAAATGAAACGAACAAAATAATTTTGAATTCTGCGAACTTAATCTACATACGAATTAATTACCGCTCGGCTACTATAGATGTGGATATATGTATCTATCTGAGCCACAAATATTTATTTAAATTTGGGTATTTCTGAGAAAATCGCTTGTGATTTGAAACGCTAGAGGATGGTTTAAGTATGTACATGTTTTCGATTTCGGGACATGATTTCTTTCATGACTGTTTTGGAAACCGAAACCTCTCGTATAAATACATAGACAAGGATGTTTGATGAATTTATTGAATTTCTTCATTCCATTGTGTAGATTAAACGGTTTTTTTAATCCTGCCTGCATACGAATAGCGCAATGTACGTTGTTTTTTATGAAGACTGAATTTTAACATTTGTATACCTGGCATACACTACTCCAATTTAGTTATTCAGTACAGGTTCTCAATGAGACAATAGAAATACCCTTACAATGGGGGCTCAGTGTATAGTTCCTAGCTGTTTCTAGCCACTAACAATCACCCTGTATGTTAGTAAGACTGTGGCTTTGGTTGTCAATCAAAGCTTTACTATACAGAGTGTTAGTACGGCAAGCCTATTTAAAGCCTGTTGCTCTTCTTGACGCTTATAGTCAAGTCAGTCACAATTAACTAGACTGAAGATTCCTTACTTCAATTAATTTCTATTAAAGACAATAGATGGTGTTTGTTGATATAGAATGGGATGATTATGATGATGGGATCTCATTTATGATTTAATCTTGTAGTATACAGGGTGTATTTAGACCGTGATCGAAAACTGAGGCAGATAATAGCGATAGTGATTACAACCTCCCTGGCATTAAAGAAAATCCCGACAAACAATAAAATTTTTGAGGTTTTCCATACAAACCACATACTTTTAACACCGATGGTTGTATGGAAAACGTCAATTTTTTTTATTTTTTGTCGCGATTTTTAACATCGCCACTGAGTTTGTGATCACCCTCGCTATTACCTGGTTCAGTTTTCGATCACGGTCTAAATACACCCTGTATAAGAGAAAGGCAAAAATATGATTATTTAGTTTTATGAGATCAATGTTACAAAACATCACAACCGGCTGATTTAAAAGGGCAGGTGTGTTTCTACACCAATATATTACCAATCATGTTACAAAACATATGCGGTCCTTGCACTGGTGCAACATTTTGTATTTGAGAATCAAATCTAATAAAAAACGCTGACTTATAAAATTGCAGTGTACAAAAGAGTAAAGAATAACAAAAGTGAAGAAAAAATATTATTCTACAAACAAAGTGTAATGTCGCGAGCCATTCTTAGAAGCAAAATGTCCGACAAGCATTATTCGATAATCATGACTTGTTACGTCTGACAACTAAAAATTACTTCAACTGCAGATACGCTGAATGTACTTTGCATTTCATTGCGCGCTTATTTCACTTTCTTCGCAGCATTTTCTATTCCAACCGCTCATGCATCATTAAATCACTAATTTATAAACAACTAATTTGTATTGTAACATTTGAATAGCTCAAAAAATATTCGTTTTCGAAATTCGAATAGCGCATGCGCCGCGCGTTTCCCCGGTTGTGCCACCCACACAAGCGCAACACTAGGTGTACACATACATTTCGGTGAGCAAATCTGACACAGGAGTTACAGGCAGCGTCACGCACACATCCACGTCTCATATTCGGAGAGACTTTACGTACGGCCCGCGTACGCACACACACAAACATCAACCCTGGAGTTTCTCTATAAGTACATTAGTTGCCCGAAAGATACCGTTTGGGGTGCACGTGTTTTGCGCTCGCCCGTCCCTTACGTCCGACGTAAATGAAGTGTGAAGAAATAATAAATTTTGAAAGATTTGTGAGTGGGTATTTAACATAAAAAGAGAGAATTTGTGACACAAATTTAATTGAGAAGTGCAGTGAATGTGTATGTGTTTTTAAAAACGAGAATTATTTATTGTGAAGTAGTGCGTCACTTTCTCGTGTGATTGGAAGGTAAAGTATGCAATTAATAATTAATTTGACATTTTAATGATGTTTTAAATAATTGACCTGTGATTAATTGCTTTTGGATAAAGACATCGTATACGTGTTTAGGAAATGATCATGAAATTATTTAACAAGATGCGCATAGAGGTTTAAACACGCGAAAACCATATTTTATGGAGTTATGGATGTTAATGGTAAAAAATAAGATCATGGTTTTGTGTTATTCTAAAATATATAATTAAATAAAATGTAATAATATAAATCGAATTTACAAATTTTAATCGCCTGGCTCTAATAATTAATTAATTATGTACGAGTAATAGAAATTAATAATAATATCAATACTTTTATGGAAATAAAATAATCTCAAATGTGTTATACATATATTACTTATCTTATACATATTAAAATTCAATAGTTTAATTTCTGAAAATATTAAGGAGGTTTATTGTTGACAGTAGTTTAAATACTTGTTTGAAATGTTGGCAAATACCTTCATTTTGACTTTTGTTTAAATTACAAAATTATATATGGAGGGGATTAATGATTTTAATTAAGGTAGATTTTAAATTTTATCTTTAAAACCAAAATGGTTTAAATCGCAACTCATACAGTGTACATTAACTGAAAGGATTATAAAAGTATAAACGTTAAATTTGAATTTAAAAATATATGTTTTATGATAAATAAATTCAAAATTGAAGCGTAGTAAAATAAAATTTAAAAAGCAATATCAAAATAATAAAGAATTATAAATGATTTCTCGAATACTTTCAAATGCTTTGAAATTTAAAATGAAGAAAATTATAAAGCTGTGCTCACAAAACACAAAAATTTAACTCGAACCATTCTTAAGCTTGGAAAATTCTACTGCTTTCTTAAAGCCCCCGCGTTTCTCTCGCTTTATCTTTCGCCTATTATCTACCTTTTCGTAAGTTCGCAGTTGAGTACCATTATGTTTATAACAGACACAGTTCTTTTGATATGATTGTATTGTCTGATCATTCTATCGCTGTACGTGGAATCGTCACGTATTTTCAAGCACTTTTAGATGCTTTGCAGATAATAATGAGAGGCAGTTTAATTCTAGATTTTATTTCTTTTACAAGAAAAAATATTTTTATAAATTCATCTTTTAATTCTGAGTTAGATACGCTTCCGTATTAAGGGTTAGAATAAAACTTAAATAGTAAAAATAATTTAAAACGTAATTAGTGATTTCATCACCTTTAAATGCACATTGCGTTCGAAAGGAAAGCCGTGATTTTTTATGTATCGTGTTTTTGAAGCATCAATTATTTCTTAGTGTTTCTATACATTTTTATTCTTTTGTCTTAGACATATCCTGTTAAGTTGTTTATCTGATAAAATTATGATTCTCTGACTTCGACATTCTGACTCTTTTAAAGCCCTCCCAAACCAATTAGCGGTAGTAGTAAGATTGAACTGCCACATAATCAAATTAATGATGAGATTCAAACAAAGAAACACAAGCTGGTAATTATATTTGAATCATCTTCAATGACCAGTCATCGTGGGATCAAAAAACATCTGCCTGTCTATCTAGGCTTACTAACAGGCAAGCAAATTCCAATTTTAAATGAGTGTTTATCACAATCAATTTGAGTCAATTACGACAGCTCATATACGTCACGGGGCTGAGCACGAGTCTCCTCTACAACTGTAAGGTTTCTTGTTAGTTTATTTTGTTTATTTCGATTGTTCTATTCAGAGTTCGCGTATTCCTGGGTTGAGTGGCGAGATCGGGCAGTGTTAGAACATTTTTGTGTAGGAATAGTCTTACTAACGCTGATGTAACTTGATTGCATATTTATCTATTTTTAAGGTATATAGATAGTCTTTTACATAGTTGATTATGTATAGGTATGAATACTGATTTGGAAAAATACTTGATTTGTTTTAATAATAGGGTACATTATATTTTATGTGTTGTAAATGATTTTAATAACAATTGTTTTATTGAAGAGTTTGAGATTGAAATATCTGTAAAAAAATATAGTAATACTTTTTACTCATAGCATTCAGAAATCGGAGATGATTTATATCTTTTGGGAAAATATATTTTAATAATATGCAGTATATATTTTATTAAATTATTCCTATAATATCTCTATCCTATTTTATTTCGTTCAGTGACCGAAAATGCCCAATTTTATTCGCGGACAGAAATCATCCGAAACAATGTAAGGCTGATATAGTAATTATCGCAATTGAATCGTGTTTCGAAAAGACGATAAGTCTATTCGGTTAGCATCTGGCCGGCATAATTGTTTCGACTGGCGAGGTATGACCGTAATAGTTCTTAACAGTTGTCTCTGTTCGGACTGCATTGCATTTACAAATGTAAGTATAGAATGTGGCTTGTAGTGATAGCTTCAACGGTTAGTCGCGTGGATGAGAATCTCGTTGGTCGCGAGTTCTGACTTCAGGCACACACCTCTTACTTTTTAAAGTTGTTTACAATGAATTATCGCTTACTTAACAGTAAGCACATCGTAAAGTAACACGTGTACCTAAATGTTCTTAGAAGTTAAGTTAAAATCTACTACTTATAGAGGGAACTGTGCAATGATGATATTAAGCTTATTCGTGTCTATGTAAAAAATTGCCTCAATAATTCCACCATTTACATAAGATGCTCGAGCGCACCTAGATATGTTCCTGAAGAGGCAGACAGAATGCATTTTTATAACTCAAAATAAATACTTTAAATCATAAAATTATCCAACTTTTACTCGCATTAAATGCGTCAGACCGTCGTTAATATTTCACAGACACGTGGAACAATAGCTGAGCCTTTATTCATACAAAATGCTCGGGAGAGCATGCACATTATGACATTCATGTCGACGTGTTTCAACGGCGCTTTTACATCTACAGATAGAATAAGTCTGTTGGACATATCTTGCTTTGTATCACCTAGCTTTTCTTTAGTTAGTTATCTTATTCGTCATTAACCCATATACGTCGCACTGCTGGGCACAGGTCTCCTCTACCATTGAGAGGGTTTAGGCCATAGTCCACCACGCTGGCCTAGTGCGGGTTGGCGTTATCTTGTTAATAGTGTAGAATAAATACTGTCTTAGTTATGTATCCTAGAACGGGTAGGCAAATATCACCTACATGTGTACTGTGTAGTCTGAATCCCCCGCTAAGATATGACTTTGTGGATCACACAAACATTTACATATCTCGGTAACAAAAATACATTACGAATGTATTTTATATACATATGAATTAATTATTTTATATAATTTATATTTATACATATATTTCATATGAATCTTCTCTCGCATCGGTATCAGAGGTTAGGCAAATCGTTATAGCTATTTACGGGAAAATTTTCCTTAATTGTATTGGTTTTAAGATCTTTGTATGCTTAGTCTAACTTGACCGTCATCATCATCATCATCATCACTTTGGATTGCTCACCTGTAACGCAGATTAATTTAACTGTCACAATAATAAACTAATGTTTTTTTTTTTTTATAAGAATTCTCTATGTTTTCGAAGTCCCAATTCGTAAAATCCCTTAAAATGGAATCCTTCACGATATCTGATACGGTATAAATAATAAGAACAGAAAATCATCCCCGTGGTATTGTTCGAAGCGAACCTCAAAATATTCTTGTCATTCGTAATCTATTTTTATTTTCCAGGTATAAATACAAACTCTCTAAAGTTATTAAGTTATTTGGTTGTTAGTTGTTAAATTTCTCAAAAAAAACTTCAAAAGATGAATTTTTTGACACTGTGTAGTTTGTGCCTAATAGCATTTAGATGTTCCAGATTTGATTACCGAGTCATATTACACATACAGGGTGTATTCAGACCGTGCTTGGAAACGAAGGCAAGCAATAGCAACAGCGATCATAAGCGCATTGGCGTTTAAAAAAATCCCAACATAAAAAAAAAGGTTTTTACACCAACCATATACATTAATCAACCGATGATTGCATAGAAAACGTATTTTTTTTTAATTTTAGTTGGGATTTTCTTTAACGCCCCCCTGGCGTTTTTTTTTGTAATCACCTTAGCTATTATCTGCCTTAGCTTCAGATCACGGTCTGAATACATATAATATATACAAGATATGTTACATATGTTATCGTCCTTATCATAGCTTAAGCTTTAATACATAAATTTAGTATATAACCGCCGCATAGAAGTGAACTATGAACTAGAATTTTGGGTCGGGTCACTTACGTTGTATGAATAATTTAAACGCCATAAGTAGCCCAGGATTACATAATTCTTAGTCGGAAAGTTATACGGTTCTGGGAATTTTAGTATTTGATAGCAGATACGTAATTTATTTACCTTTATATTATGTGAAAGCGGACTTAATGCCTGAGGAATTCTTTGATAAAAGAACTTTAGGTGGTGAGGATATGAAAGGCGTGGGTTCGTAAATATATTATGAATAAATATAGAATAAAAATCGTAAATGTAAACCTGTATTTCTCGAAGGGGTAGGTACCTAGATGACCATTCGTGCACCCACATTTCGCTAAGTATACATCAATTTCAAGTAATAGGGGGCGAGCCTATTGCTGGTTTTCAGGCATAATTACAGATTCTGTGCTGCTACTAGGAATTTCCTTTAAAAAAAAATTACACCTTTCCCGACTCTGGAATCGAACCAGTACCTTCTAGATAACGTGGCACATATTTGACCCGTAGGACTACGAGGCAATAATGATTTGATTAAAACAAATAGCATGAAACATGATTAGCGTCAGTGTGAAAATAAAAAGTAATTATTAAAGAAACTCATTTTAAATATTTAGATTATATTTTTCTCTATAAATACTTCGAATTCATTCCTCGCTCATCGATATAAAATACTGTTCAAATAACATTGAAGAACCACAATCGAAAAACTTTTAAAACACAAATAAAAACAAGCAATGAATAGTGTTTTTTATAGAAATTCACACTCTATTGATGAACAAAGACTAAAGTACAGATTGCTCTTTCAACTGCACCGCTGCAATTGATATTATCAATCGTGCGATATTTTGTGGACATATTTTAGAACTGCTCTATTCTGTAATTTTATTCGAATTTTATTTTTATCTAAAATGATATGATATTAGTACCTTTTTATAATGTCATAATTATACCTACTATCTTTTTAAGTTCAGTCATAACCGGTCTGAATATTCGTCAATGTAACCAGAAACATACGTGTAGCAAGAAATAAAACGAGTACTATTTTAGATATTATCACATACCAGTGAAATATCTGTAAAATCGGTATCGGTATCGGTATCGGTATCGGTCTAGGCATGTGTAACATTAGAATTTACAATAAATACTCACGCAGAAAGTAAATATATACTTTTTCATAATTACAGCGTATATTTTCATTGTTAATTGATATCGGTTTTGAATGAGATTGAAATTATGACAGTCGGCACACTGACACCTGTATCCCCAAAAAGATATGCAAAGGGTTCAATTCTGCCGCGTTTTTTTTTGTTTTTATTAATATCATAGACATAAAGAAGGTAGCAAAAAATTCAGTCTCCTTGCAAAGCTTTTTATTTAGCGTATCGAACAAGAAAATACTTATTCGGTTTCACAAAAATGGAAACCCGAAAAATCTCTTTGAATCACACAATATTTTTGTCTCCAATGCATTCTGTTCACAACCTAGTTTTAATAAAGAGGCTCTCGCTTACACCTCTTAAAAATCAAAGCCGCCTGGTTTTTTTAATTCAATATCTAAATAACTACGATTTTGCACGGTTTTTCGGCCTTCGAGGTATTTGAATCAAATGTTTGATTTTCCACAAAAGACTGTGGGGTATTTTTTATGAAGAATTTATTTTATAAATTCCGTTTATTTGAGGTTGATTGGGCGTCCAGTAGAGTTATATTTGTTTGTATGGCTTTAATGCCACTAGAGTAAAGGTATGTACTCTTAGAGTCACTCGCTCTCTTACTTATCAGCCGTTGTTTTTTTTTATAATTTACCCACATTCATTTTCACTAATAAATTTTAATTATGTTTATATTTGTTACTGCTCCTGGCTGATTAAAACTTATTAAAAAAAAAAAAAAACAATTATTATTCTCGTTTTCTTAATATGCACATATACATCACGAATCAACTTGTTTATCTTCAATTTTGTGCCTTAGTCCACCACGCTCGCCTAGTGCTGATTCCCAGACTACACACCTAAGGAATTCCTAAGAACTTTTACATGTACAGGTTTCTTCACAATGTTTTCCTCTACTATTAAACTATGTCATAATATATTGTGAATACACATATAACTTCCAGAAGCGTGTCTGGGATTTGAACCCGAGCCCGCCAAATTTCTCGATTGTGTCTCTTGATTATCGAGACCATCATGATTTAATACTGAATCTATGAAGTCCAAGTCTATAGTTTAATTAATCTATAACTAAATTTATAAATAAAGCCGCATAAAAAACTAATGAGATATATGTACATTTTAATAATAATGTACATTCTACTACAATTCCGAATTATTTAGTCTAAATAACTCCATCATTTCGCTCGTCTGCGGCGAATTAATTCAACATCCTTTAAGTATGGCATTAAAAAGTTTAGTCCTAACGTTTATGTATTATTATAAGCGCCTGTATAATGTACTGAGTAATTAAAATTTTACATCTTCATACTCCTTTGCAAGCGTTTTATATTTTACTTAAAGAATTTTAATCACTTAACTTACTGTTATGGATATTTTATAACGTTGAATATAGTAGAAGTAATATAGTAAAATATAGTAAAAGTAATATATCGGAATGGATTATCACCTAGTTTACGGTGAAGGAAAATGTTTTTAGGAATTTGTCATTTCCCTATTTGTCATTTCCTCACTTATTTTTTTTATGAAAATTATTAACCTTTTTCCGTTTCATAGAAAAATACGTTTATAGATGAATACTGTCTTTGGAAACTAAAGCTATTATTTTCACCGGAAATAAAATAAACTAAAGGGATAATTTTGGGTCGTTCGGATATGCAACTGTAAAATTATTTCTTCGTGCAAGTTTTAGAACCGTGGTAATACCCCGGTCGAGCTGGTAAAACCGTTTAATCTAGCAAGTCTATTCATAAATTTCTCAACCTATACAAAATGTATTCTGGAATTTCCATAATAATAGCCTACTAACGCCAATATTGTGTTCTCGGTATTCATGTCTGAATATTTTAAAATACCGCTGTAAGGGAACTTTGCGGTATGCATTTCCAAGAAAGCATGCTTCATATTGATTTTATGCAATGACGGTGAGTTAGAAAATATATGGAGTATTCAAATAGTTCTTCGTCGATTACAGCTACGACATTACTTTTGTATCTCGCTCTATTATTCGGAATAAAAAATAATGTCATCCAAAATATAAGAAATATCGTGATTAATCCTCCATTGTGATTAATGCCCCTCAAATTGAAGGGCCGAATATACAAGTCCATGATAAGACCTGTCGTTATGTATGGATCGGAGTGTTGGGCTACGAAGAAGACGGACGAAAGACGACTGCATGCAGCAGAAATGCGAATGTTGCGATGGATGTGTGGGGTAACTCTGACTGATAGAGTGAAGAATGAATACGTTAGAGGAAGTTTGAAAGTAGCTCCTGTGATTGATAAGCTGAAAGGACACCGTCTGTCGTGGTATGGGAATATTATGAGGAGGGACGAAACATATGTTGGTAAGAAAGTAATGAGCATGAAAGTTGAAGGATGGACAAGCCGAGGAAGGCCAAAGAAAACATGGATGGAGTGCGTGAAAATAGATATGAAAGAGAAAGGCTGATAGGGATGTGTGGAAGGAGAAAACATTCTGCGCCGACCCCAAATAAAAATTGGGAGCAGGGCAAGAGAATGATGATCGTGAGTAATCCTCCAAAAATTTGGCAAAGTCCAACAGCCTGGTATAGTGGACTTCCTATAAATAGAAATATCTCCGGGGTATCTTAAACTCCTGAGCTACATTCTCTTTTTTTTCGGTTTTTTCGTTATGAAATTCTCTTGCAACATAAAGTCAAAGACTGCATGAAACACGGTGATAGATGTTCATATTACACGGGACTTATATATGGCAGCGGCTGATGATTTTAATTACCTTCACTAAAATCTCATTGAATAGCATTCCTCGATTTTATTCATCATACTATATATCAGACAAAAGTTCATCTATATAAAACCCTTAGGGTATTTTGAATTGTTAGTCGTATTCTAAGTCCTCGTAGAAATATATAGAGAACAGAAACTAGTCTTGAATAAGTAGTCCTTGGAGACTAAGGAAATTTCTGTTACAAAGATATTTTTGTCATGTTACGTAACGACGCCAAATTTTGAGATGTAAGAAAGGAATCTCTTCAAGGAGTTTATTATATATCGATTCAATAGAAGTTCTGAAGTTGAGAGCTCTCGAAACTGAAGTGCTTTCCGTAGACTACTTTCGATTCCTTTGTGAATTTGAATGTAAAAATACTTCAACGTTTCGAACTGCGATTTTGTATTCAGGTAAGTAGTAGGAATGGATAGTTGTTACCTACTTTCTACTTTTTGTAAATGAAGTGGGTTATGTAAATTATAAAATATTTTTTTCAGAATTTTGACCGCGTGGGCTTTTGAATTGGAATTGCAAAATGGACATATAAATGAGATAGCAGGATGCTCTGTTACAATAAAATATAACAATAATGATTAAAGTCACAGCTTCACAATGGTCTATTTTCCTGTTAAGTAAAAAGAACCCTTCGTTGATCTATTCTTTGGTTGATAATTCGGATTTTCAACACCTATAGAATACATCGTATTTTAATCTTTGGTAGGAAAACCCATCCTTATCCGAATTAAAAGATTCGTAAATGCATATATTTTTCGTATCACCACTCGAATGTCTGATGTATCACAGGCCATGATTGTAAAACTTAAATATATTTTAACCATGAGAAAGGTTCTTAGTAGACCAGCATTACTAAACCGTCTAACGAGAGATTGACATCTCACTACTTAATAGTCTATGCAGCCAACATCGTCCTTACCATCAGGTGCAGTCTTTTTATTTTGTATAAAATTGAAATATCCTTTCTACCCAAGCTATCTGTAATGAGTTTTTAATTGCTTTTATATTATTCGCTGCATATTCCTTGGCTGACCGCTTTGAGATCGCTTACTGAATCTTTAAGTGGAAACCACTGTCTACGGTTTCGTGTTTGCATATTAAATTACAAATTAAATTAAGAAGCACCAGCAGTTTCCAGTGGGTTTAAAATTGTTTTTGGTCCTGAGCTTGTTGCAACAGCTTGTGGTTTTCTCTCTATGTAATAAGATGCTTGCATTTAAGTCTATCGCTTTAATGAGTGAAGAATCTGGGTAAACACCAGTTTTGATCTCCACACTGAGAATTTTTTTGCGTGATCTACAAATATTTGATTGGGTCTGATTTTTTTTGAGGCCAGAAGTCGTAGCTTCTGATAAACTCGACTCGAGACTCGTATCGATAGTGTGGGATTAGGATAAGGTATGTGATTGCTTGGTTTTTATTTGAATGTGTGGGAATTTGAATGCCGTTCTTTGTTTCTCCGTCAACACCAATTTTACTTTAAGTCTCTCCTTTCCTCGTTTTTGCATGGATTAAATTTCATTTCTTTATCCGAACAAAATTGATATTTTGACTTAAGTAAAGTAATCCCTAAGGACTTAAAATAATAATAAAAAATTCTGCGAAATATTGCGTTAGTCTAGACATTTTACGAACTCTCTGTCATCACAAAAGGCAAATCCCACTCGTCCAAATCTGGATTTCTTTAGAATTTAAGAGAAATTCCTTACTAATGCTAATATCTCTCGGGAAACCCATATAGAAATCGTTTGATTTTATTTAAGAGAAGGTAAAAAAATCAAGTTTTTATTGATGGAGCGAAGCTTTCGAAATTTGAAGGTCCTCTTTCATGCTTACGAACTTTTTATGTTGTCACTGCCTCTTAAAAACGAAATATTGTTTCATGTGTGCGAATTATAGTCGAAATTTTGGTTCAATTTTGACTCAGTTAAAGTTGGTAGTTTTGTCAAAAATTTTTAGTAGCGTGGACTTTATATATGAACTCGTCATATCACAATAAAGTTTAAGACATATTATTTCATCAAAATTGTCTTATTATTTTTGGTACCTACGAAACTCGTCTCTTAATTATAAGTTGTTTCTAGGAAGTTTTATATAACATTTCAAACCATAATCCAGGCTTAATGTGGGTCAGAACGATGAACTATTTTTACACTCTAAATACTGTCACCACAAAGAATTTTATTTTAATACAGCTTGGTACAAATTTCTGAGCACTCCGCATTTTTTCCATTTCCCAGAGGATAAAAAAGTCTAGTTGATCCGACGGGAGGAGGACTGTTTTAGCGTAAACCTTTAAAGAAAAGACAATAATAGTAAAAGCTTTGAACAAAACCCCAACAGTAGAGTTTGCGTCATACCTCCATAGTATTTGTTATCATTTTGAATAACGCCAAACCGTCTCAGAACTTGCGATGAGAGAAACTCCGACCAACTTTTTCGCTTTATTTCTAGTACTTTATTGTAAGGATTGGAGTTGGCTGTGTACGTTTGTTTCGGACAAGTTTAATTAAGTATATTTTTAGAATGTTGCCAATTAATGAATTAGATTCCGGACGGTATTTTATGAGAGTAAGAGTTGGGAGGGAAGTTCAAATCCCTAGTAACTTCTGATACATATAACACTTTACATTTTAAACTGGGCTCTTCTTCTTATTCATCAACACATATATACACTCACTGCGTAGCACGGGTCTCCTCTACCATTGAGAGGGTTTAGGCCATAGTCCAACACGCTGGCCTAGTGCGGATTGGTGGACTACACACCTAAGAAATTCCTAAGAACTCTTAGATGTGCAGGTTTCATCACGATGTTTTCCTTCACCGTTAAAGCAAGTGATAATTCAATGTGAATACACACATAACTTCGAAAAGTCAGAGGTGTGTGCCTGGGGTTCGAACCCGCGACCGCAGATTCTCGACCGCGCGCCCAAACCTCGAGGCCATCACTGCTTTTTGAAACTGGGCTCAAAAGTGTATTATACCTATGTGTTACGTACAGTAGACTAGCTTACATTGTATATCTATAGTATTACCTGCAGGGTGTATTCAGACCGTCATCGGAAAGTAAGACAGGTAATAACTGCGGTGATCACAAAAAAATCGCAACAAATAATAAAATTAATAAAGTTTTGCATACAAATCATGTACATTTATTACCCATGGTTGCATTGAACACGTCATTTTTTTTTTGTAAATAACATAAATCTTCTCAGGGCTAAATTAGGTGTCTATAACATTATCGTCATAATGTCCTTAAGATACCGAGTTTAGCTGGCTTGGCGTATAACCAAAGGCAGGGTAGAAATCACATCGAGAAACCACCCAAATGATATGTTCCCTGATTCATAACAGCAATAAACCGTGGGATTAGCGAAATAAATCGGTCACCCGTATCGCGAGCGCAGTCAATTCAAACTGTCATCTTGTCTCGTTGATAGAGTGGAGGAGTGGACAAAAAATGTATCTTGAACAATCGCAAGCTTCCTTTTTCGGTCGTGACGGGCGCTCCATCACCCGAATTTGGTTTTGGGAAAGTTGAAATTGTATTGTTAATATTGGATTATAAATTGTATTGGGACCTTTATTTGGATTATTTAGTCTATAAAAGCAAAACTATGGAAAGCGCTTCCTCTATGGTTGACAGTAATTACATATTAATCTAAGTATGTAATCTATGTATGGAAAAAAATTCCATTGAAGAAATTTGTTGATTATTGCATCTGATGTTTTCCTCCACCTTTAAAGTTCTTGATTATTCGTCAAAGATAAGTTAGTAAACTCCGGAGAAAGGCTAAGAAAAATATATTATGTATAACATTTTGAACGGCAATATCGATGTAACTAAAGATTAGCACTCAAATATTCCATTAGCTAATTTAACAAGCAAGCTTCGTTTATTCTATGGAGTAATAAAATCCACTGTTTTCAACACGTTATTTTTCTCTAGGCTCAATTATAAAATTAATTCCTAGAAACAGAAATTAGTTTGTAATATAACAAGGATTAACAAATAAATTCGTCGAAACATTTCATTGATTTAGCGAGACCAAATTATTTGAATAATGAGGTTGAATTATGCAGAATTGTTATAAATCATACGAATGTATTTCCACATGACAATTTACTTTCAATACGGAAAAGCAAATGAGTTGTTTCGAAAATTTCTCATTGAGTCTATTTTCGCGTGTAATACAGCGTGGTTAATGAAATATACATTCATATAATTATATGTCTTTATTTCTTATCTATATTATTATTACTCAACAGTTTTTAATAAAACAGCATAAATATGTATAATGATTTTATGGTAAAAGACTGCACAAGCACGCGTATACTTCAATAAACTATAAGCAAAAAAGCAGTTAAGGCGAAAAACGATTATTTCTCAGCAGTCTAAAAACCACGCCTTATCAATGAATCGAATAATTTTTAACTCGTAGCGATCGAGTCTGTAACTTTAACCTTTAGAAAATAAGAATAGATTTCATGGAGAATTTATGCATATCGTGAACACGTTTAGTATGCATTGAGCTTTATCAATCACTTTTGCGTACATAAATAAAAAAATATGTTTGGATTTTTTAAGAATTATCACGAACACAAAGAGTTAGGAATAAAGAGGGAAGCGTGTTGGTTGGACTTAGACCTAACCCCTCTCAGTTATAGAATATGAGGCCTGCCCCAAGCAGTGGGACGGATATGGGCTGATGATGTAGGGATTTAGACCTTAGTCCTCTACGCTAGTCTAGAGAGTAAATACCTACTTTTTTTAAGTGCGCAGGTTTCCTAACGAAATTTCCTTAATCATTAAAGTATTATTATTTTTCATGGGACATTCACTGGCTGAAATAGTCGAATATTTGTCAAAATCTACGCCAAGCTCACAAGTTGATCTGTCATCAACTCAGCCAAGAATACTTGTTGAAACTGCGTCGAAATCTAGCATTTCACATCTTTGACAACAAACACAATCACTGTATGCTTGGGATTGAAATGCACGTCATTCCACAAGCGGGCTGTTCCAGCCACAATGTTATTTGATATTCACAAGTCTAAACACTGCTCGTGGAATCGGGTGATTACTGCGAACATCTATGGGAGCTCTCCGTTTACTGTTTACAAATAACTTAACATCAAGCGGTAGAATAGTATTTACCCTGTTATATTTTTGAGTAATTATTTACTCTTTATTTTAAAAAAAGAATAATTTGCAATCTTAAGCCCTTAAAAGAAATTTTTAGAAGGGTTTAAGGAGACGAGCATCATTGCATTGAGTAGTGAATCAAAGTCGTCTGGGATTTAAGTCTGTGGCTTAAATAAACTGAAATGTAAGAACACTGTTTATGATTCTAAATATATTCTTCGCACGAAAAGGTTTTATGGGCACGTAAAAATGTACTAAAATAGTTCTGATAGAACTGGCACTGTGTGTGACCGCGGATTTCTTCAATAACTTGTATATACATAATTACAAATATACATATTTTGTACGTTGACGTTTTCCATACAGCTGTCGGTATTAAATATATGTGCTTTGAATGGAAAACGTCAACATTTTTGTATGGACTTTCTTTAATGCCAAGGGGATTCTAATTACTCTATCTGTTATCTGCCGTAGTTTTCGATCACGGTCTCAGTACACTCTACATACCTGTAGGTATAAGAATGGTTTTCATATTTGGAATCAGAAATACCTAAGTTTTAAAACAATATTAATTTAAATAAAACTATACTTAACCTCACGAAATTTGATTAAGTTAATAGAATTTTTCAGCCAAATACCAAAATTGTCTCCAAAACAACCTAACTTTGTACATTCAAAGGAAAGTTTATCTCGTATTTAAATGATTAAACTGATGCAAGATAAATTGAATGTCATATCCAGAGAGACAGAGCTTGCGGTCGGTGGCCGATCGTAAAAATATAAATGAGATCTTTGTATCCTTAGGGAATGGTCGGCTTGCGTGGGTGGTTACTGGCGAAGTGGAAAACTAGGATTTTTGGTAAATTACCTTTGGGTGTCATATAGTGTTTCAGATTAAAGACCACGGCTTGGCAAAAGTAGTGTAGGATGTCCTTTGGCTAGGTGGAGTGACGATATTCATAAGAAACTGGCAATGGTTGGAAGAGGAGGGCCCAATGTCGTCCTCCTGCCAAAAGAGACCCCTACGCCCAACAGTGGACGTGAAAACGGCTGGTGATGTAAAGTCACAAACATATATAACTTCATAAATAAATGTCTGTCTTTTATTGAACTTGGCAGAGACAATAAAGCCGTACTTTTTAATTTTTCGATCTAACATTAGCTTCTAGGAATGTTTCGAAACGATACGAGCAAACGTATTAGTAACGCTGAAAATTCGTGAGAAAACCTGCACACAATTCTTAGCAATTTCTTAGGCTTGTAGTCTGTTAACCCGCACTAGGCTTACGTGGTGGACTAAGGACAAAACATGCGACTAGTAGTGGAGCGTATATGGACTGATGATGAAGATATGTAACAGAGTTTTATATAAGATACACAATTACGTTAAGGGTACCAGAAAGTATGGGAAACGATTAGAAATTTTTGTTTTCTACTCTTCTCATTGTTTATCTAATTTCAATTAAAAGTGGACAGATTTCGGAGTAGTGTTTAATTAATTAAGCATTGACATTTTTTCTAGATCATCATCAAAGACAATGGCATCAATATTTGGTTTATGTACTCAGTTTTTTCACTATTTTGACCGAGCTGGAAGGAACCAAAGCAGTAAATTTTTCAGAGTTAAAAATAATGTGATGTAATATTTAAAAAAAACTCGTCTAGACTTTTAATCAAACGTCTTACTCGACCGTTTGACGGTAACGCAGACACCGTTCAATTTTCCGATTGAAGCTCATCGCGGTCATAAATCAAGAGTGGCTAAAACATTTCTCTTGGTGTGTTACAAGATTTTGAATTCAAAATCCGATGTGGTAATAGATCTATTGTAATTTTTACGTTTGGATTTAAAATGTCAGTCTTGGAAATAATGATATCTTAGATGTAAATGTCAGGGCATAAATCTTATCTATAAGACTAGATGCGAGACGAGGTAAACCTAATTCGCCATTAAAATCAAAATAATAGTGATGGCCTCGAGGTTTAGGCGCGCGGTCGAGAATCTCGGCGGTCGCGGGTTCGAACCCCAGGCACACACCTCTGACTTTTCGAAGTTATGTGTGTATTCAAATTGAATTATCACTTGCTTTAACGGTGAAGGAAAACATCGTGATGAAACCTGCACACCTAAAAGTTCTTAAGAATTTCTTAGGTGTGTAGTCCGCCAACCCGCACTAGGCCAGCGTGGTGGACTATGGCCTAAACCCTCTCAATGGTAGAGGAGACTCGTGCTCAGCAGTGGACGTATATGGGTTGATGAAGAAGAAGAAGAAGAAGAATCATTATTCAAATAGACTTTTACAATTTCTGTTGAATCGTCACCATTAAACTTTTTTTTAATGTACAGTCATTGTTATCATAATCATAATCTATACTGTCTTGCGACTATACAGGTCATTCCTCAGTCATAGGGGAGATATTTGATGTTTCAGATAATTTGAATTAAGCAAACTTTATACCTTAGTATCATATTGTATGCGTATTCTACTCTTCTCTTTGTTTATTTAATTTCAGTTAGTCATAGACAGATTTCAGAGTAATTTGTAATAAATTAATGCGTCGCCAATTTTCTTATATATCATCGTTTTAGACAGTGGTGTCAATACGGTGGCGAAACACAACTCTTTCGCGCTTATAAAAATGGAATTTTCAAATAGTACAGTCAGTCATAATCCAAAATATTTTACCATCACTGCACTTACCAGGTGCCAGTCCGTCACTTACCGTGTCAATATAAAAACACGAGAGAAATCGGCTCAAACATAACGCGCTGAGAGAAATGTGTGATCCGCAAATATTTTTCCGCCAGTACATCTCGGGGGATCAAAGTATTTTTGATTTCTTGCTGCGTAGGGAAGTCGGTTATGGTATCTGAGAGTAAGCCAAAACTATGTTGGCTATAGATTTTTCTGTTGATGTTTTCATTCACAATTTGACTCAACTTCGCCCGGAGCTTAGTATTTAGATGTTGAGAAATCTGTAAATACGAAAGTTTACTAGAGGAACTATTAGCCCTATAAACAATCGTTATCAATGGTAACAGGCCTCCAAATACTGTTTGGAGATATGGGATAAAATATCTTTTAAGGTCAAAAAGTGCTTGGATATTCCGATTCGGGCAAAGTATTATTGAATTTCAATGTCATTAGTAGCAATGTGGACTATGGATATCTATGGAATAAATAGCTTCAGCCTCGTCTCTTTTAACGTGTAACTTTAAGTATACTTGGTCCAATGCGGATGCAAAAATGCACCTTTGCCTATCCTTTTACACATATTTAGTTTCTCTATAATACTTCATCATGAAGTGAGCAAAAATATTTCAACTCATTCAAACAATGTACCAGGCTAGCATAAAACTAAGCGAGTACATTCCACTTAAACAAAAAGCCACGCAACACGAGACAATCAACTTACACAATTGATATAAAAACTTTTCTCATAACACACGATCGTATTCAAAACGGATCATTGGAGATCTCACAAAGCCCCGAGACGGAATAAAAGTGTAAGGAATAAAACGCAGATATTTAGATGCGTCTGTTTGTTATCTCCGGACTTTACGACTCCGCCGAATGAGATTACTAAAATATGCTATGTGTCTATGTATACTCGGCTTTATTATTTACTGGCTTTCGTCGGCGTGGACATCTGGGTTTGAAGTGATGTATGGACAGGATTAGTGTATACGTCCTATAGGAACTATTTATAGGTATTGCTTAGAATACGCATAAGGTAAGGTAAAGTAGAAATGGCCTAGAGGTATAGGCGCGCTGTAGAGAATCTCGACGGTAGCGGGTTCAAACCCAAGAGACACTTTGGCTGACTCAGAATTTTTTTAATTATGTGTGTATTCACAATAAATTATAATCGCTTGCATTATCGGTGAAGGAAAACCTGCACACTTAAAAAATTCTTAGGACTTTCTTAGGTGTGTTGTCCACCAACCTGTACTCAGCCGGTGTGGGCTAAGACCTAAAGCCTCTCAATGGTAAAGGAAGCCCGTGGCCAGCCGTGGAACGTATTTATACATATTATATATGTCAGGTAAAGTGGACTAATAAATTTCTAAATCCACGTTTTGTCATTACATTCCTGCTTTTCATGGATATTGTAAGGACTTGAAAATATATTTTCTTACCTGGGAATCGAATCTGAGTTTACTCATTCGAATCCCGCAAATGTATTGTAGAATTACCGAGGGAAGTCTCAAAATTCGGCGCAAGCTTCTCTCTTTCGTTTCGAATTAAGTTATCATTCAGAAGTTATCCACTTAAAATATAACTCTAGATTAATATTAAAATGTTATTACTATTGAGTAAGAGGGTAAAGCAAAAGTCAAGCCTTACTTTAGCATTTCATCAAAAACTTTGTTAAACAAATTCCGTCCACGAGTCAAGATTGAGAGGAAAATTTTAATTTTTTGAAAGTCTCCATTACGGATATAGATAGAATTTCAAATTAAAAATCTGGTTACTAATTGCAATTAACCTTCTTTTATTTATATATTATGTACATACATTTCTTTTATACACTTTATGATATGAAATGAATATTACTTTCACATTTGATTTATTTACGAAGTCACTTCTTTTTCAAAATATATCACCTTAGGAATCGAAAAGAGGACGTTTCGTTCGCAAATCTCTGTTCATATTTCTGGACCAATGATACAAAATATCGTTGCATTATAACATTTTCTGCGTTTAAGTACATAAAACAACGTGTGGTGGAGTAACGTATATAGGCTGATGATGATGATCAAGATCATGATGATAGAAAACAAATAAAAACACCCTTTATCAACGTTCTCCAAGTTATAGGCAATAACTATCCTTTCATTCCGATCCGTTATAAATAGAAATGAGTTACACATGCCATTTATACATAATACACCCAATTTCTTAACTACAATGAGAGAGCACAATAGAGCCTCAAAAGAACTGAAGAAATCCCGCCTGTCAATGTAATACTGCGGCCAATAAAGCTTTCTTACAATAATACTATGATATCTTTTATTACAGTAAATGACAGCCGAAAGGAACATGTGTATATATTTCTCGGATTTCGTCTACTGAAGCGTGATATTCGATGTTTTTGTGAATAGAATCGATATGAATTCATATACCGTATCATATCGATGCCTTGTTCTCGTGGTAAAAGTGTTCGCTAGACGCACTATGTAGTTTAGAAATGTGTTCGAAATTTGACTTAAGAAAGAAGAAAGAAAAGAGGTTTTATTTTTGGCCAATCCACGAAAGAATTAATAAACAAAACAATTACGTTTTTCACAGCCAATAATGATCCATATACAAAGCAGAAGTAGAACTATAAATCTCTTCGTACCCTTTCGGTTATACAGGCGTGAATGTATGTGTGTTTCTTTTTATGCAAAAGTTAGAGGAGCGAAAGAGCTACCCACTTTTACTCATTCATCATCGCCCACTACATTACATAATTTCATTATCCACACTCGCCGCGTGAAGAACACACAATCACATAATATAAATTTTAATTATTCTAACGCATTATGTTAACAGTGAGCCGTATCATTTTTTCATTGAATTCATTCTTAGTATAATCATCATCATTATCAGCCAAACCTGGTCCACTGCTGGACATAGGCCTCCCCCAATGACTTCCATCGGGATCGATCGGAAGCCGCCTGCAGCCAGCGACGTCCCGCGACCTTGACAAGGTCGTCGGACCACCTTGTCGGGGAAGTCCCACGCTGCGCTTTCCAGTACGGGACCTCCACTGAAGAACTTTCTGGCCCCATCGGCCATCAGTTCTCCGCGCCATGTGGCCGCCCCATTGCCGTTTCAACGAGCTAATTAATCCGTTGAGCTATGTCGGTTACTTTAGTTCTCCTACGGATCTCCTCATTTCTGATTCGATCACGTAGGGAAACCCCGAGCATAGCCCTCTCCATAGCTCGTTGAGTGACTCAGAGCCGTTTAATAACGCCTTCAGTATAATACTTTTGTAAAAATTGCAACGTACCTAATCTAATTAATGGCAGACTTGTAAAAAAATTAAACATCGAACAAAATTTGATTTTGACTGACATTAGTAGACATATTAGGCTTTGAGAAGTGACTTAGGCTATAATGCTTAAGATAATGTTATTATATAATTTTGACAGTGAGACTTAGAACACTTTTAAAGGCACTAAGCCTTTTTCCTTTAAAAATAGCTTGCAACAAAAATACAACGTAAAAAGCTAAAATATTCGAAAACAATAACAGAATACGATCTCACTCCCTTTTATGAAAGAGAGAAATTCGTGAATCTTACCTATTGTTTCGAATGTGGATTTATAACTTGTACATTTATTTCTTTTGACAGGTTTGTCAGAGAATGTAGCAATAAGGGGAAGCGAAGTATTGGTAAATATTGCAAAGAAATGTTTTCTATAAAAACAGCCGTAAAATATATAATAATATATTTGTTCTTCTAGTTGAGTTTTATTTAAGTCTACGTTCAGTAAATACGTCTATTTTAAGAAAAAGGGATAAAGCCTTAGTCCACAATTTTTAATCGTAGGCTTTTGAAAGATTGATCCATTACAAGTGTATTTTTTTTAAGTTTAACTTACATTCAAATTGGTGGAAAATACTCCATAATGACTCACGTATTCCTTTACATGTTTCTTATCAGGCGAACAAAACTGTGTCCATTGGAGAAAAATAATATAAGTCTCTTTTTCTAATTAGGACTTCCTCAAAACCGTACTACACTAACCAAGCAGTATAGTTATGCCAATTTGAAGTGCGAGAATAATGATAAAACTTCTAGGAAGTAGATCCTGGCTACATCTTTCCAGCTTCTTGTCCTTAAATATCAAAGAGAATAAAACATTTACACGAGTGGGGGCAATAGCGAATTTTGTCGCCCTTACAACACTCAAGGTCTATCTCGTATTGGATTTCAAAAAAACTCGATACACGTTCTTATCACCATGGGACAGACATTAATCTGTTTTATTACGAATCGCAGGACGATCAAAGGGATGAAGATTAAATACGTTATGTGACGAAGTAACAGGTTTATTGCGCCATAAATTTTTGGGCAATATCAAGAAGAAATTTTATTAGAGCGAGCAAATAAAACTTATTACGGAGTTATCTCCGCGGCAGTAAATACAAATTGATTCTGATGTACCGACATACTTTCATAGGTTTGTAAATGAAAATTCTTCGCGGAAGAATTTCAAACAAGGATCGTTTTTAGATGTCAAAACATTTCCATTTGTAATCGAACTTGTTTCTGGGAATTTTTAAGCGGTAAAATAAATGTCTGGTTAGAAATAAAACTATGCAAAATATAATATTGAAATGTTACTCCAAAAGATACCTTAATAGCATAGTAATTAGTGTTAGTTATTCACGGGTCGATGCACTGAGAGTAATAATGCTCATGTTAACAACGTTGCGGTTGTGCGACTATTAATGATTCTCAGAATTCGTTCAAATTACAGAGTAATAACAGAACTAGAAATATTAGAAGAAAATGCAAATTGGTAAATTATATTCTTTAAATTTCAAATTTTTAATCAGCAATTACTTTCACACCTAAAAGTTCTTAGAAATTTCTTAGGTGTGTAATCCGCTAAGATGCACTAGGCCAACGTATCGTACCTCTCTCAGTGAAATGAAATGAAATAGAAGAGGCTCATGCCCAGCAGTGGGACGAATGTGGACTTATTATTAATTGCTCCTTAAAGATAATATTTCGCGCGAATTATGTACAAAAACATATTCAAAGATTGTCTTTAGTTGACCCTTCTTACTTTCTAAGTACTGGATGTAAAAAAATATTTTAATAGGAATTTAAGTTAACACTTTAGTTTAAAAATAGAACAATTCTAATACCCTAACCTAAATTTCATCATCAACCAACCCCAACCACCGAAATGACTAACCCAAACCTCGATACCTAAATAGGATTTCTTCCACGCCTGACCCAACAAATATTAATAATCTCGATCAAAGAACAACAGAGCGGCCGAGCCTGTTTACTCTCGACTTACACAAATATTTTCCCTCTTGCTCTTGTTTGCTGAGAACCGACCTACTTGTACCATCATCCATCAGTCTGCGATATTAGTGATTAATTCGCTGATTGAGTTCTTTTACTTCCTCCTAAGTTATTGCTGTTTCCAGTGTATCTTTTTTTGGTGTTTTGTTTAAGTGAAATGGTAGGTCTTGAGGATAAGTGTATTCTAGTGATACCTACGTGTCGTAAAAGAGGTACTAAGTTTTTTAATGAGAAAGTTAAAAAAAAATCACGGAGGTAAAGTTTGGCTAAGTTCGCCCACCGTTGCTAAAGGTAGGTGAAATGCACCTTTGAACCACATTTGAGCATATTTTGATTTTTAGTAGTATGATTGACTTTAATAGTATCCATATGTTTATTGTGCACGAGCATATGAAAATGATGGCGTTGTCATAAATTTTCACTTGAGAAATAAAATTAATTCAAAGATACAAATTTAAAATAGAGAACCTATAAAAATTATTAATCTTACAAAAAGTTAATCCACGCGACAAAAGTCTAATAAAAAGCACTCTCTAAGTAAATGAACAGAAATGAAAATACTCACCGAAAAAAATAAGGACATCATTAAAAACAAAAAAAAAATCTGATTCATTGCTTCTCAAAAAACAAATATTTTCAATTATTTAACTTTTCCATATATTGTAATCTGTTCCACCCATCTGAATCATTATTAAAATTCCCCTCCAAAGCGTATGCAACCCACACAAGCCAACAGCCGTTAGTAATAGCAAAACATTACAATGCGTAGATTAGGCCTCCCAAGCCACTTGTTTGCATAATACCACTGCATACTAACAAATCATTATAACCAAACTTCGGGCGAACGCGGCCTTTCGTTCATCACGACGTGCCTCGGCAAAATTTGAAATTCAATGGCCAACGTATCTGCGAAAACAAAAGGGCTTGCTGGAGAATCGATGGGCCGAAATAATAGGCCCGGTCACTGCTCCACCGAATGTTTGACTGTCATTTTTGGGCTTATTTATGCCCTTGGGGTATTATGCTCGACTTATTGTCATGTTTGTTACACTTTTAATTTGTGTGGAGGAAGGAAAGGTAAAGTAAGTTTATTTAAGCTCATTTTTTTCTTGGAAATTTGTTCTTAGTCTATTCTATTCCCTGATGGACGGAACTTCTTTTGTCCATAAGCAAGCTAAATCGTTGTCTGCTTTTAAAAGAACACCCAAAGCACACTAGTCTAAATTTTTTCATTTATTATATAAACAAAATATTTGCCTATTTTTTATTTTTTTTTTTTTTTACAGATATTATATCCACCTCATTTATATACACTTTTATTTTCTGGGTTATCTGGTAGATATTGCTTATAGCGATACTACAGCCCCTTGTGGGTGGTGGTGGGACATAAGGTATATAGGACATAGGTTATAAGGTAGCTTTATTTTCTTTTCCTTCTTCCGTATATGCAGTGTATAATAAAGCATATAAAATGAATGAACAAATATGATATATTATGTCATCAGTCATGACAGTTACCCCGCAGAATAGGCATAAACAGTCTTCGACATGATTATCTATGGACTCTCTGAGGTTACCAGATTCAATGCTGCTATTGTGAATTGTCAAATATTATTCATTTTAATAAAAGGCGGGTTGTACAACGTTGGCTTTCTAAAGACACTAATACAACCAATTTAACAGAGTGTTCGTACCACAGTCTATTTCGATACTTAAAAGTAACCTCACAAAATAACCTGCTTGTTTCGATATCATGTTTTCGAAACCACTAAGAATGGCCAAAACTAAATTACTACTTTCGAGGACATGTTATCTAACTAAAGCCACTTTGGGCATAGTTAGAAAGTTGTAACGACAAGAAGTGATCTAGTCTTAGAAATCACAAGATACTGAAGTAATAAGGTAAAGATGAAATGTCTAGAGATTCTTGGAAAAGGTCAGAGGTTTTTACGTATCATTTTCGGCCTCTTCGATACAAGTATACACGGGTTTCCTTTCAACAATGAGACGTTGAACGTAAATTATGATTGTATAGTTCAGTTGGGAATACTAAGATTTTGTATACTCAAATATGGTTGGGGGTAAATCAGATTATAATGCGTGTTAAGGCAGCCATTAAACGGTGAATAAAAAAGTTTTGGAGGCTCGTTAAAGTTTTTTTCCATAACTCATTATATTTCGAAGTGTGGGTGCAGAAATACATACTATATGTCTGCCTAACCCTTAAGGAACCGATTTAGAGCACCCGTTATTTTCTTTCAGGTATAAAAAATGCAGAATAGTACTAAATAAAAAAATCGTTACAGAATTGAGCAAGATGAAAACTTAAATATTATTCCGAAATTCAAAATATTTATTTCGACGAATCAGCTTAGGAATTCGCCAAAGCGCTCCTTTTATTTAATACCTGAAAGCCAAAACAATTCCACAATGCGGTGGTAGAGAAACTTTCTTATCATTATTAAAGAAGTTTAAGACGGCATTATATTTGTACTACTCGAGAATGCCTAGTGATGTCGTGGCATAAACATGTGCATAATCTAGAGGTCCCGGGTTCGATTCCCAGGTGGTACGCGCATTCTGTTTTTGATATATATTCTCTTAGTTGTGCAAGTCTGCTCCTAGCAGTGGGATAGTCAGGAACTAACATAAATAACTATTTCACATCCCATACCAGTAAAAGAGTTATGAACCTTCAAGAATACCTTATCTATACTAAATCAAGCGGCGATAGATAATTGCAGTCATTAATTAAGAACGACCTCATTTCTCTATACAGCCTCACAATAAATATAATTAATATCGCCTCAGATATTATATACGGTGGCTCAGGTCATTATTATGGTCGCAATAAATCTTCACTTCTATTGTCTCAATTATTTTGGTATTTGCTTTAATATCCTTCGAGGTATTATGAGTATGTCTGATGTTTGAAACGAGGTCAAATTTTGTGTGTATTGGTGTATCTGTAATGAATATGCTCTTTGAGTCATATAATAATGTAGTTTAATAGAAGGTATAGTTTTGCGAAGTTTGATGAAAATTTATTCGCGTGATGGTGTTGGATACAAAAGGTGAAAGTTATTGTGTAATTTTGGAAGCAAAGTTTAAAAAAGATCTATTATTTGTGGTGTAAGTGTAGTAATTTTGAAAAATAATTATAGCATCGAGTATAAACAGTAGGTTAACATAAGCTGTATTAATAATATATTTTTAGGAAATATATTGAGTATAAGAGATAAAATATATTTTCATCGTCAGCACATAACATCCGTCTCACAGCTGGGCACGGATATCACTTATAATTTAGAGGATTTAGCCATTAGTACATGCTAACCTACAAAAAAATCTAAGAACTTATTAGAGTAGAGGTGTCATCACGATGTTTTTCTTCACCGTTAAAGTTCGTGACAATCCGTTATGAATTTACAATTAAATTCGACCGTAAGAGATGTGTCTGGGGTTTGAGCCCCCGACCGCCGAGATACTCTATTTAATGCTGATCTTCTTTTATTATTGACAAATCAAACGTTCCTGCTCCCTATAATAAGTAAATAATCTAACTGAACCCAAAACAGTTTGATTACGTTCTAAACAGTCATTTGTTGCACACAAAAGTGTGAAAACAAATGAATTTAAAAAGTTTCATGTCTCGAATTAGGCGACGTAATTTGTTTCAAAACTATAAAATTAACGTTTTATGACCTGTAACGGCGTTGTTTCATTCTATCCACTGAAGCTTACAACGGCAACTATGAAAAACAACAAAATACATTGGAGTTAATTAAAGTTTTTTGCGATTAAAGTTGTTCACTTTATTTCGACTTTCTCTCAGTTTCTTATGGTGTTTGGTACTAGTTGTAGACTTGGAGGGTTTTGTAAAAGTTTCATGACCTAGTTTGTAAGGAGTATTTAAAGACTAGGAAGTTCGAGGGTTTCATTTCCAAACTGAGCTATATTTGAATTTTGTCAAACATTCTTTTGGAATTTAGTGTTTTAATAATTAAACAATTTGAATTAACAATAATGAACTACGTAAATAATTGTTACGACTACTCACGTTGTTTCGAGAGACACCATAAATCGTCTTTTGTTTCTAGATTTAGTATTCTTGCTTTGTGATAGTTATCATCCAAAATATTACATTAATGTAAGCTTTGAAACAAAATATTTAAGAGTAATGTTACAAATATTTTTAGAGCACTCCAAAGTCTTAGTAGGTACTCAAGTTCCACACCTAAAATAATCGCTTGCGAAACAGTCAATTAATTGCAATTGCCGTAGTGCAGACAGAATGTAATGTAGCGAAAAACAACTTTGTAAATACTAAATATTCCTCTAGTCTTATTTCCTTTGTTAGTTCCCTAAGTACCCAAGTAGAAAATACTAAGGTTACAATGTAAACGAACAGCAAAGCGGTTACATTAGAAGAGAAATTTAAAGTAAAATATACTGCCCAGCAGTGTTGGGCAAATGTTAATTGAACTAACAATTAAAAATTAACAATTAATTAATTGTATTTGCAGTGACAGCAACTAACAACTGATTAATTGTTAATCGTGGTTTTATACAATTAACAATTGATCAATTTTTAGTTATTTTGCGAAAAAAAAATTGACAATTAACAATTAACAATTAATTTTTTACCAAGTATTAGTTTAAGTATTGGGTACATGCGTGTGCGGATTAAGCCTCTTAATACATTTACGGTACCAAATAGAACTCCTGAACAGCTTATAGAAGGGGTGCGGCAGGAAGAATCTTTGGTAAAGTTTATAACTGTATGGAATCACATAGCAATGCGCTGACGTTTGTTGCTACATTGCAACAATATGACGCGCAGGCGTTCTAATTGCATTACTTAAGGGTTTAGGTAATTGCGATGAGTGTCGGTGCAGCGCCGAGCGCGCGCGCCGGTGGTTTTGAGCCTCCAAAATGACCCTAAAATAGCATAAATGTGACAAGCTAATTACCTTGTAATTTATCAAAATTTGCATCATAATCATTAAATGTTCTTTGAAAAGTACTGTTTTTGCACCTTTGAAAATACAGCTTGGCGGAAATATGTTAAAACAGGTGGACAAGTTTAAATACCTCGGCAGCTACATTACAACTAAATGCAACCTTGATGCAGAGATCAATAACCGAATCTGTGCTGCGTCGGTTGCTTTTGGTAGACTACGCGACCGCGTCCTCCGCTCGCACGATATCAAGTTGACCACCAAAGTCAAAGTTTACATGGCAGTAGTTCTGCCGAATATACTGTACTCATCTGAGACATGGACTCTGTACCGCAGGCACATACGCACGCTTGATAGGTTCCACTTGAGGTGCCTCCGCAACATCATGAACATCCACTGGTCCGATCGCGTAAGGAACACAGACGTCCTTCGCCGGGCCAATGTGTGCGGTATGGAAGCCTACCTCATGCGGCGTCAACTTCGCTGGTGCGGACACGTGTCTCGGATGCCCGATGAGAGAGTGGCGAAGCGCATTTTCTTTTCTGAGCTGGAAAATGGTAAGCGGAAACGTGGTGGCCAGTACCTTAGGTACAAGGACGTTCAGAAAAGACATATGAAAAAATGCAAGATTGACCACTCCTCTTGGGAATCATTGGCAGAAGATCGTCTGCATTGGCGTGCCACCATTCAAAGCAGCGTGAGCGAATTTGAATGTGAACGGAGGCGCGAACTTGACTCTAAACGTGACCTCATAAAAAGCAGACCACCCGCTTCTATATGTTATAATTATGTCAATGGCACCTTGACATGTGCACGCTGTTCACGCACGTTTACTGCCAAAATTGGCTATATCAGCCACACATGAGCATGTCAACTACGCTCTACCTGAACAGAACTGAACTTATGCAGAAACAGTCGCCATAGCCGAAATCGGCCAGGATGACATCATCACTGTTTTTGCTGAAATTACATTTACTTATATTAAATAATAAAAAAATACCCATTTTACACGGCTTCTGCACCTGAATATTATTATAAATAAAGCTACAAATGGTGTTTTTAATTATAATTCATTTATTCAAGACAACAAAGATCCATAATATGTTAGTAAATGGTTCTTACAGACTACGTTAGTACATAATTAGCAGGGGATTTTAACAAATTAACTAAGTGCAAAAGAAGCGGACAATGTGCACTTTCAACAACAGCTCGTATAATACTATTGGAACTGCCCCGCATCCGGTCCAATAAGGATGCTGCTTTTTTCCTGATGACAGCGTCAAAGCTATCCACATGCGCCTGCGCAAACATTGTGGACGCACTGCAATACCGGGGCAGCCCCAACAATGCCCTAAAAGAGTTGTTGAACTGGACGCGCAAGGAACGTACCGATGCCTTTGTAAACTTAATCCATAAACTGCCTGTGTAAAACGACATACAATATGCTTTAAACAGCGTTATCTTAACGGCATTAGTACATTTGTTGAATTTACGGATCAACATATTCGCACGGATTGATAGTGCCCTGCGCTCCCTCTCAACATCACAATCATCCTTGAGGCTTATGAATTTGTTTGTTGAAAATTTGTTTTATTGAAAGGAAAGCAATTGACATGAGTTCAATTGCGTTAAAATAAATACACCAAGTGTTAGATAATATTCTAACCACAAGTTGAAACCCTTTTTAGGCAGACAATTATTTTGTTATTACGTTTTCAGTCTTAACTGAAAAACATTGAAATAGAGTATTATATAAATAATGATAATCTTTAAATTAATTCAGAAAGCAACACATACTTATATTTTAGGTACTCAATTTTAATGATAGAATCAGATAATGATAACTAAGTAGTTGTGTATTAATTGGTTTTAATTAATAATTAGAATATGAATTAGCCTAAATCATGTACTTGTATGTAATTGTTCTCATATAAGTAATTATATTTGTATATAGCCATGTATAAAATCCTGTTTGTAGGAGATGAAATAGAAATTATTGAGATATCACATGAGCCACTTGTAACAGTTAATTACAAGCCCTCAACTTCTTGTAAATTGTTGTATTGGGACATTATAATAATTAACTTGTAGTCTTTATAAGGTCAACAAACTGAAAACAAGAAAATATGAAGCAAAGACCTCTGATATTGGTGAAATTTCATGTAGGTCAAAAAATAAACAGTACCCAATTGTTTTATGTCATTTTTATAATACTCAATCATATGAACCATTGTTTGTTTTTGTAATTTAAGGTAAGAAGAAGAAAGTTACCACTATAAAGCTGTTAAAACAAAAAAACAATCCCTCAAGGAAAATTATTATAAAACTCAATTGGTCAATGCGCTATTGAAAAGAAGATTTATGACAGAAAAACTCCACCTTTAAATTTCATTATCAAAATTAAAATAAATAGGGGAAATTAAACCATAACCTTTTTTCAAATTTATATCCTAAATGTACACAGCACCTCTTTATGTGTGTAATACTTAGGTACAGCTTTGTATCACAAGTGTCAATAAATACTATTTAGAGTGAAAAGCCCAAAAATGAAAGAATAACATATATTGATGCAGGGAATAATCCCACAGTCTGTTGTATTATAAGCTGGCATCAACCTAGAGTCTGTTGATTATTTAGCATTAAATGAAAAGAAGTTTTCAACTGTAAAATAATTATTATTTATTGTTCTATTTCTAACATATAAATTATCATTATCACCTTGTGACTATATTGTGGATTTCTGGGATAATGATGTTTCAATTATATTCTCATGAATACTTGCATAGTCATTTTTTCAGTATTGAATATTATGTAGAGCTATACCTACACGCCACAGGTAAAAATCATTTTTTAATTTTATTTGAAGTCCAAGTTGGACACATAAAAATTTTTCCTTAAGCATGTCAGAAACTCTTTTCACAAGGTCTCAGCTCTTTGTGTAATCCTGTTCATCTGGTACTCTTTATTCTGGATTTAGTACAGGAGTCAAAAGATATTTCCTACATGTGTCGTAACATTAATTTTGAATCACACACTATTTGAATGTTTAGAGCAAAGTAGCCTCTTCTGTTTCTGTATGATTGACTGATGTAGCCTGCATGATACCTGAAAACATCAAGTTTTAAAGTACAAGATAAATATTTACATCAACAATAGCAAAACTTTATAATACATACCAGGTGACTTTAGTTTGATATGGGTGTCATTAAATGCACTAATACCGGTTTGTATTATTATGAAGTTACTCATCCTTCTTGTAATTGGCGTGATGTTGTCTTTAAACAAAGGGCTAAGCTGTACCTACAATCTATACAATCAATTTGAGAGTTGAAAATTGTATGCTGAATAGTTATTAATGTTAGTCATGAACGTAATATATAAACGTTTATATATTACGTCCATGATTTTAGTCTACTCCTTAAATTTCAACTTGCGAAAAGTCATAGTTGTTGACATATTAATGTTGAAAACATGTTTGAAATTAAGCGTATTTTTGCTTCGTAACGCACGTTTGACATCTTCTCGACGTTTTGTTATTCGTTACGTTAGGTACTTGGTTTAAACTTTTTTAAACTCTCAAAATAGTTTCTGCGTATTTTTTATATTTTAAGTTAGTTTTTATTGTAATACACATATCATTTTGTATGTAAAAGTATTTCTCACCACAATTTCGTTGTGATATTGACTTTTATTAAAGGACCTATTTTCTTTAAAAAGGAGAAGCAAAACGCAACACTAACGACGCGACAAGTAATGATAACACAAACGAAAACAAATTGAAAACATTCAACGACATTTAAAATAAATAATATTTTTTTGGCAGCGTTCTTAACAATATTATATAGTGGCCACTGGCACTGGTAGGTATATTACCGGCAATGTCTTTACTTAAATGAAACAAAATACAATACACATTCATAACAAACGGAAAGATACTTTTTTCCCAAATTTGCTGGAATTGCATGTTCAGGGCAACCAAGATACTCTTCAAGACGAATCTAACGAGTCCAAAGTTGATAGAGTTGCGTCATTTAATTACGAACTTCCGATGGCCACCTTCCAGCTCCATCATCAGACCCTGGTTACCATATGGTATCATAGAATTTGTTAAAACGAATCAAATGAGCCCAAACTCGATGGGGTTGCGTCGTTTAATTGCGGAGTTCCGATGACCACCTTCCAGCTCCATCATCAGACGTTGGTTACCATATGGTGTCATAGTACTTGTTAAAACGAATCAAATGAGCCCAAACTCGATGGGCTTGCGTCGTTTAATTGCGGAGTTCCGATGGCCGCCTTCCAGCTCCATCATCAGACCCTGGTTACCATATGGTATCATAGAACTTGTTAAAATGAATCAAATGAGCCCAAACTCAGTGGAGTTGCGTCGTTTAATTGCGAAGTTCCGATAGCCACCTTCCAGCTCCATCATCAAATCAGCTCTATATCATAATAATATTGCATTGCCATTCAATTTACATATGCATGCAAAATTTCAACTTAACCGGAAACCGGACAGTTGATCAAATTGAATTTGCAATTTTTAATTACAGATACAGAATGGGACAGGCGAAACTAAATAAAAGCTTGTAATTGAAAACCCCTGACCGAAAAACCTACATTCCATTTAAAACGTAAAAAATATCTAATTTGAATTTTTCACTCACGATTAAGTCATCGATATTCCCTTTGCGTGCTCTTTCATTTGACACCCCGCTAGAATATATATGGAGATATTCGGTTATGATTCCCCATTTTAACACCCCACAACTTTGAAAATACCAGATTTTGAGAGATTTTAATTTGTTATGTTTAGTTTCCCTACCTAGTCGTAAAGAGTATATGAGATAATTAACGTTAAACATCTACAAGGTTTGCGGACCACCCTTCCGTACAAAAATAGCAAAATTTAATTGTTAGTTTTAATTTTTTCATCAATCGATTGAAAAAAATAATTGCAATAATTTAATCGCGATCTGCAATTGATGTGCATTAGTTTAAATAATTTAATTGAAACGCGCGATTAATGGTTAATTGCGATTGATTCAAATTCAATTAATTTAATTGCAATTAATTTTTTAGTCGATTGATTAGTTCAATTAAAAGTTAATTGATTGATGCCCAACTCTGCTGCCCAGGATATACCTATATTAAGTGGTAAAGATATTATTGTAAATGAAGGAATTAACATAGTCTTTTAATTACAGCCTTAAGTATTGATGGTTGCGTGGAAGAAATCGATAAAAGCGATGCGTTACACAACCATTATTACGTGGGTATAGAATAATATTCTTTTTGGACATTAAGCTTCATAGACCTGACAAACTTCTAACCTACATACTAAGCATTTACGCTACTTTTACTAAAAGAGTAATAGGCCCGTTTAATCAATAAGGGGTTGTTGTTGCCATTTGCGAGGCACATTTCTAGACTGTTTTGTTACTTAAAAAATTCTCAACGAAAGACCCGACCAAGAAAATGGATCCCGGATTCTAAATTGCACCAAACACATTAGTGCCATAAGGCCTCATGGTTGACTGCTTTAACGTAACATGCCTTTGACATTGCAATAAATTTTTCTTTGTTTTATTTATCTTAACAATCAAAACGTCGTATTGCCAGCTTTCAACACTTTAGCCGCGCTGTGCGGCGAAAACGTAGAGAAATAATTTGGCAACAAGCCAAACTCATGCTATTCCCTCTGCGAATTTCATGTCGTTACACGTCTCAAACAGCGCTTTACCTCATTACCTACCATCGCCTCGGAGACGTTCTTAATCCTTCAAGATTGAGGTGTTTAAATCTGCAGATAAGGCCGCGGGGATTTTTCCTACTCTTGCGTTAAGGAACTGTTCAATTGATGACCTTGTCAACTTAATAGGACTTTTGGGCATTGATATTGTTCTGGGTCTGACTGTTTTAACTGTATTCTTGGGTAAGTAGAGGTGTAGTTCTGCACCAATATTTTGACAGGTATCAGTCTCGCGTAATAGTGGCCGAGCTTATTGTCGACTATCAGGCATTTTTCCAGACTCCTTGCTGCTTATAACTAGTCTTTCAAAATTCTGAATAATAATCTTTATTTATCTAAAGCAATTTGACATAAAAATGACAATATCCCAACCGCACAATAAATAATAATTAGAAATTATAAATCTAACGTGTTACGCCTAACGTGTAACAATGTGTACGTCTATAGAAGTATTGGCACTACATAGTGCAAACTTTGTATTGAGCAGCCCACCAAATTTCACCTGAACGTGTTAATAAACTTTCATGCAAAATGTAGTTATTTTCCACTTAAAATATTTCAACCTTCCAGTTTGCAACGGCTTGGTAATTTATTGCAGTTTCAATATTGGGAACAACAAAAACAAATTAATCGAAAATGTCCGTTGATGTGGGTATGTAGGGCTGTCCCTTAGCCATTATCCGATAGTCGAATTTTCTATTTTGAGCCGTCACCGTGAACATTCCATCTCGGGCTTAAGTGTTAGGGTTTTGGGTATTGGAATGGTTTTAACACACACCTGCAACCCTAATATATTACGTCACATACCACGCGTGTTAGACAGGCCCGTGACGCAGTTGGCTAAACACCTGATTGCGAAACGAGAGGTCGCGGGGTCGATCCCCGCACCGAGATAAATTTGATCAAATTGATCGATCTCGAGGCACAAATAGCTCGGAGTGTTGCTATTAAAAATTTGGTAATGAAATACCCCAATAACACTTTGCCTGACCCGGAAATCGAACCCGGGACAGAGGTCCCGGTCCGTGAGATGTAGAGACAACTTACAACAACAACAACAAACACTTACAACAACAAACTTATGCCGCGAGAACACTTTGCAGTCAATTTGTTTCTTCATCGATGCATATTCTTCTCACAAATGTTCTGCGGTTAAGAAGATCATAGAGATTACCATAAAAGTAAACTATTTCATCATTTCATGGGTTTTCGTTCGTCATATTTGCCCCGTATGTCTTTTTTCGCCATAGCCATGGTTACCACCCAAACCGGAACACAAACTTGGCACTAATCATGGTATTTGGTAAAATCGGTACGTGCCAACCCTACGGTGATGTGGGTCCCAATATTGTCTTTTATTAATTGCCATAATTTATACTCACGAGATCGGCCGAGTTCGTGGTTCCGTGGGTTTTGCCTTGGTATGATTTGTAGCGACTCCCCTAATTTATGATCTGCGCCAACCTTAATGGTAGTTTCTTGCGATGGTGATATATAAATAGCACTTTTGTAAACAAGAACGGATCTAGCTTTGCCGTCAGGAGGGTCGTGTCAAAAAGTCGTGGTCAAATTATATGAATTTTAAGAGATGCAGTTAATAAAGGAGGTGTTTTATCAATATATTATGTTAGGACTTTTATTTAAAAAAAAAAAACGGCCGAATAATATGTTTACGAAAAGCATTATTTTAACAATTTTAATTACTAACTTCATCATTGTTATCATCATCATCATCAACAGCCGAAAGGCGTCCACATCTGGACATCGGCCTAGCCCGAAGACTTTGATCACTGCCGGAAGCTTACTTACACAATTATTCAACTTAAACTTATTTGACCCAAAGTTAAACCGGGAATCAAACCTGAGTTCCATCGATCACTCCCTGTACTCTTATACCATGAGATCAACGACGCAGTTTCTGTCAGTAAATCCGAGATAAAAAATGCTCCCTCATTTCATTACGCAGAGTTGAGTTTCAACCGTATAATTTTTGAGTTATTGCCAAAAAATATGCGACATTGCAGTCCAATGCCTTTTCTCTTTACAAGCATAAAGCCAAAAAGTGCTATTAGTCACATCAGTGTAACCCATGGGTATTTGAAAAATTAAAATTCCACTTTTTAAATACTAGACTATTTATTTTCCCATGTTACGTCATAATCATCAGCTCATATAGGTCCCATTGCTGGGAACGAGCCTTTTCTACCATTTAGAGGGCTAAGGCCTTAGTCCACTACGCTAGTCTAGTGCAAAATGGCCAACTACACACCTAAAAAACTTCTAAGATTTTTTTGTATGGCATGAATTCTCACGATGTTTTCCTTCAATGTTAAAGTTCGTTATATTTTTGTTAAAACAGTATTTATTTGCAATACCATTACTTGCAAAAGGCTTGTATTATCTACAAAAAATTCTACAACGCGATACCAATAGGAAGTAATAAAATATGCAAACAATTTTAAAGTTGCATGTAAGTTAACATGCGGGTTTTATATGACGACCGGCGCCGCTCCGAAACTTATGGCAGTACTGAAGCAGAAATGCATCGATGTCATTCTATTCGTACGTGTGAACTAAAAACTTGTTATATTGCCACTGCTTTGGTAGACTCGGCGCGAGGAATTCAATCGCCATTGTCGAGAATGTATATGAAAAATATTTTATGAAATACTAGTGATATCGTTTGAATTTACAGTTACGCTCCTGTTGCAAATCCTTTTGATATTAAAAATGTCTGTATATTTTCATTTCTGTTAATCTATCGTAATCTAAAAGGAAAATCTTAAGACTATTATTCTAAACACAGATGGACAAACAATTAGTTGTTATCTATACTATTATAATAAAGAGGAAAGATTTGTATTTTTGGATTTTTGGATTTTTGGATGTTTGTTACGAATAAACTCAAAAAGTACTGAACCGATTTGGATGATTTTTGGTATGGAGGTAGATGGGACTCACCGAAGTAACATAGGATACTTTTTATCCCGGAAAATGTAGTATTCCCGTGGGATTGGGGATAAAACGCTATATTTATTTTACGCTTCCACGTCTAAACCATTCGACTGATTTTTATGATTTTTGGTATGATCATAAATCAAATCATATGAAGTAAGATGAAAAACATTTTATCCCAGGAATATGTAGGGTTCCTGTGGGATGAGCATATATTGTAACACGTAAGTGACACTACCTGTGTTATGCTTTCACGCCTAAACAATTTGATCGATTTAAATGATTTTTGGCATGAAGGTAGCTAGGACATACCGAAGTAACATAGGATAATTTTTATCCCGGAAAATGTAGTATTCCCGTGGGATTGGGGATAAAACGCTATAATTATTTTACGCTTTGACCTCTAAACTATTAGACAGATTTTTATGATTTTTGGTATGATCATAAATGAAATCCTATGAAGTAAGATGAAAAACATTTTATCCCGGGAATATGTAGGGTTCCTGTGGGATGAGCATACATAGTAACACGAAAGTAACACTACCTGTGTTATGCTTTCAAGCTTAAACCATTTGACCGATTTGAATGATTTTTGGTATGGAGATAGGTAGGGCCCATCGAAGTAACATAGGATGCATTTTATCCCGGAAAATGTAGTATTCCCATGGGAACGGGTATTTCTGGATCTACTGAACCGATTTGAATAATATTTGGTATGGAGATAGGTAGGGCCCATCGAAGTAACATAGGATGCATTTTATCCCGGAAAATGTAGTATTCCCGTGGGAACGGGTATTTCTGGATCTATTGAACCGATTTGAATGATTTTTGGTATGGAGATAGGTAGAGCCCGCTGAAGTAACATAGAATGCATTTTATCCCGGAAAATGTAGTATTCCCGTGGGAATTATTATTATTTAGATGTACTGAACCAATTTGAATGATTTTTGGTATGGAGATAGGTAGGGCCCACCGAAGTAACATAGGATGCATTTTATGCCGGAAATTGTAGTATTCCCGTGGGATCGGGTATTTCTGGATCTACTGAACCGATTTAAATCATTTTTGGTATGTACATAAGTAGGACCCACCGAAGTAATATAGGACACTTTTTATCCCGGAAAATGAAGTATTCCCGTGGGAATGGGTATTTCTGGATCTACTGAACCGATTTGAATGATTTTTGGTATGTAGATAGGTAGGAGCCACCGAAGTAATATAGGACACTTTTTATCCCGGAAAATGAAGTATTCCCGTGGGAATGGGTATTTCTGGATCTACAGAACCGATTTAAATCATTTTTGGTATGTACATAAGTAGGACCCACTGAAGTAATATAGGACACTTTTTATCCCGGAAAATGAAGTATTCCCGTGGGAATGGGTATTTCTGGATCTACAGAACCGATTTAAATCATTTTTGGTATGTACATAAGTAGGACCCACCGAAGTAATATAGGACACTTTTTATCCCGGAAAATGAAGTATTCCCGTGGGAATGGGTATTTCTGGATCTACTGAACCGATTTGGATGGTTTTTGGTATGGAGAAGGAGATAGGTAGGATCCACCAAAATAACATAAGATACTTTTATCCCGGAAAATGTAGTTTTTCCTTATATTATAGCTATTCTTGAGATCTACTAAACCAGTGTGAATGATTTTTGGCATAGAGATAGGTAAGACCAACCGAATTTTAATGAGATATAAAGTATGTAAATGTATTCCCGTGGGTATGTTTACATCTTATAATTGCAAGAGTAACTCTGTAGATCTGTTACGCTTTCACGCCTAAACCGTTCGACTAAATTATATAATTTTTGGTATGGACATAATTAGGACCCTGTGAAGGAACAATTAAATATTCCTGTACAATAAAAATGTTATAATTGCGAAAATAGCTGTTTCAAAGTAAAACTTATTTGGACACTTAGGAGACGAATTAATGATTCACTTATTATCTATCTGCACTCAACCCTAAAGTCTACGCAGACGGAGTCGCGGGCAAAAGCTATTAAAAATATATACATAAAAACGCTTTCAATGGTAGAGGAGACCCGTGCCCAGCAGTGGACGTATATGGGCTGTAATGTTATTGTAGCAATAATCATCACTGGCCCCGCGGCCGGACAACTCGCCCACATACCGGGGGTCCCAATGGTGCCGTCGGATCTCCCTATATCATTCAAAAGGTTGCAGTTTCCCATAAAAATATCATTTGCCCTTACAATAAATAAATCCCAGGGACAAACATTTTCCATGGTTGGTATCGACTTCAGAAAAGAGTGCTTTTCTCATGGACAATTATACGTTGCCCTTTCTCGAGTAGGATCCCCTGAAAATCAATATGTTTTGTTGCCACCTACAAATACTACTGCTAATATTGTATACAGCGAAGTTTTAAAGTAGAATATACTTACTTAAAATGGATCACTCTATTTCTTTAAACATATGACAGTTACAATTGTTCACAAAAAATACCAGTACCCAGTATCCTTTAGTACCCAGGCGGAGCTGGTACGGGCCGCTATATTAGATATATGTAAGTTATATATACACAGAAATTAGATATGTACTAGTATACGAAGGCTGGCCTAATGTCTATCATTTGGCTTGACCTCGATTCTGTAATCAACGCAACAGTATCTAATCACTATATACTCGATAATTTCATACATAAACTCAATCACATAATAAGGTACAAATCTTGCCTCGACATGTGAACACGGAACCAATATTTTCAACACAAAATATTGTCTCATATTTTTCGAACTTACCCAATTTTATTAAGAACACTACACAAAACAAATTATAATATACCGTATATATGTAACAACTGAGAGTTTTCTTTCGGCGTCAAAGTACGTGATAATTCATTTTAAGTTAAAAGTGTGTGCCTGAGGTTTGAACCCGCGATTGCTGAGATTCTCGACCTCGCGTCTAAACCTCGAGGCCATCACTACTATATATTCATTCATGCTACAAATAACACACACCTTACATAACACCATCAAAACAGTGCTTCTCCAACCCACTATATATTTATTTAAGCCACTAATACCTTACATAATATTTACAACCAGTATCTTTTGCTCACAGTTACATAACAGGTAAATCGCATGTCCATTAAATTCCGCCATAAAAGCAACAATAACTCATCACTAAACGGGGAATCATTAGCCAGAGTTGCAGCCAGACGAAACAGGAAAAGATTACCAAAAGGGTAAAAAAGGCCGGGCTTAATATCAGCTGTCCCCGAAACTTGGCGCGCTGTGTGGCCCACTTGGCAAGCCCGACGTACTCATGTTACGCTTTTATATTTATTGCCATCTAAAAGCTATCGCCTTGCTTGTTCTAGCCACTTCATGGTTTCTGTATAGGTTTTTCGGGGTTAATATAGATTTTGTTTTGGGTATGCGTGTCGTATTACTTAGAAGCAAATGTTATGTAATGCTATTGGATTTCAAATTTGGGGATATTTTATAACCTTTAAAAAAATCTGGTGCCACACTTAGGAGTAAAACGGATATTTATGCCGTGACGAAATAAAGCATGACGCTGTCTTATTTTTAAGACAATGTAATTTACTAATTTTATTCTTTATTGTAAAATCTTCCATGTTCTTGTCTAAATGATAAGAACGAACATCTAAATGATCTATGTATATTTGTATATGAATATGAAAATAATTAAAAAATTGAATATTTAAAGTTCTGTCTCAATTATTTTTTACTAGCGACCCGCCCCGGCTTCGCACGGGTGCAATGCTGATATTTAATGGATGTTATCATACATATTAACCTTCCTCTTCAATCACTCTATCTATATAAAAAACCGCATCAAAATCCGTTGCGTAGTTTCAAAGATTTAAGCATACAAAGGGACATAAGGACAGAGAAAGCGACTTTGTTTTATACTATGTAGTGATATAACTTATGTTTAAAAGTTTCTCTAATTATTTTTATACCGTAAGTCTTTCAAAAACTATCTTGATGTAGTGTTGAAAGTCTTTTTAAATGAAGCGTGGTTTGATCCGCTTATCAAGACAATTAATGTTTGCGTGAAACATGAAAATTTGTATGTTTGTTTATATACTTGAAGTTTTAAATGGACAGGAAGCATTTATTTGATGATATCAACAAATATTACAATGTAACTAGAGAAATAATTATTATGCTAGAACATAAAATACGAGACTCAGAACAAGAAGTATTTATTCTTATTAGATAATAAAAAAATCGTAATGTGAAATACTAATACAAAAAAAAATTGCTTGGTACGGTAATATATTTGTGAAAATTTGTCTCCACTACAAATATACAAAGACGCATATTCCCATTAGATTTTGGCACACATGTTTATATCTAGACTAAAATTTACTCATTTATATATCCACATGATACAGGTCGAACTTATACCTTTTTATTTTCGGTCAAAAAGCAGTCAGGGCAAAAGATATAGGTAAAATTTCTAAAACTAATTTCATTACGCGATTAACATCTGGCCATTGCCAAAATAAAGCGAGTACGAAATAAGTGCTTACTCGGCAGACAGGCACGTCCAGCATATTTCATGTTACCCACTTAAAATAAAATTAAGCTATTAAAAAACATTGGCCCACGCGTGGCTGTTTCATACGAGTGGCTCTGCTTTTATAACGGTTTTAGGCGAATTATATAAAATTAAATTTAGTTCAGAGGGGCCTGTTACGAGCGCCAACCTAAACAAACTTACTAATGGAGTGGGGTCCAAGTTATGAGTTATACAACCATTTTACGAGAGCGTAATCGAATTTGGAATTTTCTGCCAATGTTGAATTTAAGTGTCGGAAATGAAACACTTATTTGACGGTAATAATATTAGAACAGACTTGAAAGGTTTTCATTTGGTTGTTAAAAGTCTATATTAATCAAAAGGGAAAGTGAGTTTTGTTGATAACATAGTCAATATCAAAATCTTTTGATAGTTAAATAATTATTATACCTACATCAAATTTTATTTATTAAATTCAAATTTAATTCTTTATTTTATTCTCTTTTCTCTCTGTCTCATATCGATCTGATTGAAGTTGACGCTGAGTGAAATTTTGTGAGTATCTTAAGCGTCCCCAGTTGAAATTATACAAAAATTAAGAAGATAAATTCATTTATAAATACTTGTAAGAGATATCAAGTATAGACCATTTCATTCAGCTGAATTGTATCCACCTTTTTTATTGCCTGTTTAGACAGACAAGCTAGCATTCCCTTGATGAAACGTTGTTACCGCTAGCGCTTTTGGGTAATACCAGGAGATTTCACCAGCCGCTGCCTCCTTAGACTTGGGCCATTCACCATTGGCGTTTGTAACCCGACTTTATTAAATTACCCAGTCTTGGAAGTGTATAAATTCGACAATTTATCGCTCGGCCCTTCTGTGTGTATGTAATGTTACTTACTGCCCATTTGACGTCCATTTTGCTACGTGTTTGAACTGTGACCGGGTTGGTAAAAATCTGATAATATTCGGGCTTTTTATTCCCTCGATAGGGTCAGAAGGTTGGGCTCTATTAGTAATGGCCGCTAAATCACCGCGCTTCGACGACACGAATCTAGATTTAGTAGGAAAAAGAAATTAGGAAGAGAATTTATATAACTACCGCTTCTAACTGCAATGCTGGTGTTGTTCTTGATAACGGTATTAATTGAACATATGGCTATGAGAAATGACTAAACATTAAAGAGCTAAAAAAATTGTTAAGGGTTCTAAATTGTTTAGCACATGATATAGGAAGTGAGGAAGAACTGAGATCTTTTGTCATTCTCAACTATCCCTCTGATCCATTTGTGCTAAAGTAAGTTTTCTTATATCATGTATCTAAACAGAAAACTAGTTCAAGATTTGAAGACGTCACAGTAATTAGACTTGTCCGTATAGAGTTCCATAGATTTTTTGAAAATCCTACGCTTCGAAACAAAAAAGGGTAAAATAAAATAGAAACCTATACTTTCTTTCTTAAGTAGAAAAACGATTTATGACTGACAAATACTTAACGAGTGCGAGTGACTGCCGAAATGTTCCTCTGCCTGCCTTTTCGAAGAACGTAGATGTGAGAAAGTATGTCTAATGGAGCTCCAAAATATAGTCTACTTTAGTCTACTGTTTATACGTAGCTAAGATAAACAATAAACATACGTCGAATTGATTTACGTTCCCTAACCCACCTAATCCATTAGATGTTGCCTGTAAACAAGAAACTTTGTTGCGGTGTTGCATGCAACAAATATCCAACACATTGTGGTTTCAAATGTTCTAAGAAAACACAAACTCGACCACAATGTAAGCAATACATTGGGACTAGGGTTCTCAAACTTTTCTTCGCGTACAATTTAATAACTCGTTTTATAGTTGTTAATTTGAGTCTGTTGATGAATGCTATCGAGCTGGCTTTTTATATTTTGCTGACTTACTTATATTATTTAAGTATTATAAAACATTGCTTCTTGATAGCAATAAAGGAAATATTTAATAACATTATTCCCAGTCGAATGTAAAAGGTGGTTATTAGATGTAGATAAGACTGATTTTCTCTTTGTAAAGGAAAGTAATCTTAAAACGGTTGGCGAAATGGATTTGTCTCTTGCGAGCACTCAGGAGCTAAGAGGTGCTCAAACTTTGCTGGGTTGACTTGGCATCCTAGATGGCAGTAGATTGCAAAGCCAGATTTGCAGAAATATCCATTTTTCTCCCTACCTGTAGTAAGTAACAGTAACATTCTCCAAGGATTTTTTTTAAATTGCATGGTTTTTTATTTTTGTGTTTGGGGTTATTAGTTTTCATCGTCATTAATTGTCTTAGGATGAATTATGTATTTACTCACAAGTGATCACCAACAAAACTGTTTTGAAAGAATCGTAAAAAATCTAAAAATAAACAAAACCTTCGTTGGTTAGAGATCTGCTTGTGAAAAGTGAGTCCGCGGCCGTTCCAGGACAAATGATAACGTGATCCATTAACTTTTAACATTAAGTTTTTTGCGTCTGACTGTTCGTGACATCGAAAAGTCTCTCGTTGTTTGTGATAGCCACGACACAAGACTCGTATATCATGGGGTCAGAACTATGTCACATTTTATATTAACAGTAAAATAAGTCGGGATGGCTTCGATGTGTAGGCGCTCGGTCGAGAATCTTTGCGGTCGCGGGTTCCCCCCCCCCCCCCCCCCCCCGAGCCCACACCTCTGACTTTTGGAAGTTATGAGTGTATTCACAATGAATTATCGGTTGCTTTAGCGATGAAGGAAAACATCGTGACGAATACACACCTACAACAGTTCTTAGTAATTTCTTAGGTGTGTAGTCCGTCAACCCGTCGTGGTGAATTATTTCCTAAACCCTCCCAAAAAATAGTATAGGAGGCCCGTGCCCAGCAGTGGGACGTTTATGGACTGGTTATAGTGATGAAAAGAAACATAATAGAAAACCTAAAAATTCTTAGGAATTTCTTAGGTGTATAATCCGTCAACCCCTACTAGACCAGCGTGGTAGAAGGCCAAGTCCTATCAATTGGACAAGACAGTATATGATGTTGAATATGATAGCCATTATTGACAACATATCAAATTAGCGACAACTCGTTGAGAACCTCTTACGGCCAAGCCACAAACCAAATGTGCAGTTAAACAAGGCGCCCCGACCCCAACAATGTTTGAAACAAAGCGATATAGTTTCAAAACTGAAACTTGTACAATTATTCAACTTGTTAAAGATATGTTCTGAAGTAGACGAAGTAATTAGTGACGTGCCGCGGAGAACAGTGAATAATATTGCCGGAAATTTGCTCTCGTTAGCGAGTGTTGCCGATTATTTGAATATTACTCTTTGAAAGGATATTATTTGATCTATAACCTTGTTAGTGTAAACTTACGCCTTTATTCCAGGTAGGCAGAAGGTGATTGTTGTTAATCGTTTTATATGGTTTAAATCTGATGTGAAATGTTTGATTTGGACATTTTAGTCTTACTCGTAGTGCTGATATCGAGAATTTGAGTTAAGTATAACCTAAAAGCATTTCTTGACTAGGGACACGAATCTCTTGATCATACTGGTCACGATTATACTGCAAAACTAAAAGTCATAACTACCCGCAAAACAGCAAAATGTACTTTTTAAAATACAAAGCATAAACAGAAAACACAACAAAAAATAGATTTTCACTGGAAAAAAATAGTGTGTCGGATTTTAATGGACTCAGCATGGTCGTAATTAAATCCGTCCATCCATCAGCGGGCATTAGGCAAGTGATGGACTAAAGCTCGAATCTCTCACAGTATGTGGGGACGCCGATACTTGTTAAACTCTATTAACTTAAATAAATGGAATAACTGACATTTTTTTACAAATTTCCGATTGGTAGTTCATTTGTTTCTTTTTTAATTTGTTCGAAATTCGTTTTTTAAACATTTCTATTTAAGTACAGCCCATATTTGAAACAATACTGGGTATAGACCTACTCTATTATTGAGAGAAGCTAGCTTTTAGCTCTTTCGACAGCCTTTTGTAACCGTCGCCACTAGAATGTTCGACGATTCATGAAGTAACAACGGAATAGGTTATCTGGGTTTTTCAACGCCGCCTTTATATTGTCACAGTAAGCACTTTAAATCACCCAGGCAACCGTTTACATCTTAATATTTTTATAGCACATTATTTATATAGTGTATCACAACCCACATAATAATTTTAAATAAATAGGAACAAACGTAAGTTTATATCATCATCACAAAGTTTTACGTCCACTGCTAGACATAAGCCCCTCCTATGCCACGCTACTGGGCTCGATCTTCGACCATTCTTATCAAATCGAATATTGTCACCCCACTTAGCCAGAGGGCGTCCTATACTAAGTTTGTCGAGCCGTGGTCTCCACTCCATAACACGATTCCACTAACGGTCATCAGTTCTTCAACAGATGCGACCTTAATTTTTAGCTCGGAAATAATTTACTGAATGGTATTTTTATATGTTGGCTATCAAAATTGTCTCAAAACCGTACTGCACTTATCATCAACTACAAACACTATCAATTTTAATAAGAAGAATTTAAACAAACAGTGTTATTTTCGCAGAACGTGTACATCACTAAGATACTCGTATGAAAGCCTTGCAACTTACCCGCGATTTACGTCGAACTAGGGAGAGATAACTCTAACAGAGATTGTGAGGACTTGTATGGGTAAAGTTGTCCCTCAGGTCCTCCAAATTAACGACATATTTGTATGACACGAAATATTTGCATGACAGCGTACAAATATTCACCATTGTCTTTGTTACGTTTGTAACAAAATTGTTAGGTGTATACTTTTATTATCTTCGAATAAAACCGTCAGTTGTTGTCAAAGTATCACCGTGTATCATTTACACTTTATACGCCTAGCAGCGCCCAGAGTCATCTATAGGGACCGATATTTACTTTATTAAGCTTGAAAATAATACTTTCATCCATCGCTTCATTAATTAAACATTAATGTTTGTTCAGTATGCTTCTAACCTGCTCCTTGTTCAAGACATGACTATAACATGTAGTAGACTGCCTTGTGATTTTGCAGGAATGTGTCATGCGAACTAAAAATCTCATGCCCCATTCCCAGGTTTAGAATAGTGTTTAGGCCTTAGTCCACCACACTGGCCTAGTGCGCGTTAGTGGACTACAGAACTTTTAGATGTTCAGGTTTCATTACGATATTTTTCTTCACCGTCAAAATACGTGATAATTCTTAGTGAAATGATTTCAAAATGTCAGAGGTGCCTGGCGTTTGAACCCACGACCGTCTAGATTCTCAACCATTGTCTAAACCTCGAGGCCATCACTGCTTTTTACAGGCGTAATATATGTTTGTAATTCACATGTAATCCGTCGAAACGTTTAGTTCTAGCGCGTCGTTTTCCAGTGTTTATGAGTTCCGGACTCGATCGTTAACATAATTCGACTCATGTTTATTGCAGTTGACATGTTAAATGTTCGAATATCCCTTTGTTATGACGTGTGTTATTAAGTCTTTTATTGATAATGGCCTAACTTGTGAATAAGTTATATGTGGTTTGTTTCTTTTTTTTTTTAACTTCTAAGTTCATTAGAAAAAGTAGGAAATAGAATATGTAACTTTTATAATATAAATAGGTAATAATAAATACATCCAACGGCCACTTAAATAGATCTGCACACAAGTCCTTGGGCGTAGTCAGAAACTACGAGAGACATTTCGGACTCACAAACCCGCGGCCTCTCGTTTTACTCTAGCCAACTGCGCCACAGGACTATCATACTTAAATAATGTGAATGAATGACGTAATGAATACATTTTAAACTAAATAAGTACTCTCTCAGTTTAGTCAATGTCATAAATTTTGGGAGGGCATTTTCAGTCTACGTACTGCAACTAAGAATATGATAAACAAAATATAAATACTTTGCTCCTTTCCTACCAGAATACAGAATTCGGAATAAATCGATCACACAAAGGTTACATACTTTATAGCTATTGCGAATAAGCTGGTACGAATATAACACTACTGGCACATATATTCATGTTATAAATACGATAGCGACTGTTTGATTTGCTTTCAAGCCAAAACCAGTTTACAGACTGATGAATCGTAATGTCCAACCCTATATTCCCTATCTTTAGGTCATGGTTGGCTCTTATGATGGCTATAATAATTATGTTCTTCAAATATAATAAAAATAAATAAATAAATAAATACACCCAACAGTCACATACATAGACCCCACACTAAGATACAAGTCTTGTGTCGTGGGTATCAGAAACTACGAGAGACTTTTCGGTCTCACAAACACCCAGACCCGAAACAAATATTTGTGGATCACACAAACATTTGTCTCGGTGCGGGGATCGAACCCGCGGCCGCTCGTTTCGCAAGCTGGTGTTTAGTCAACTGCGCCACGGGGCTGTCAATTAACATAACAACTAACATTTAAATTCTGAAGCCTGTATATGTAGGCTGAGGTTCAATTCTCATATTTTGCACAGATAACAGTCCAATATAATAAGGACCGAGCCTATTGCTGTATTTCGAGAAAATTTCAAGACTTTGCATTGCTACTGACAATTTCCTAATAGAAACCCGAATAAAACTGCCCGATCCGGACATCTAAATCCCATGGCACATACTTTACCGTGAGACCACGAGGCTAACTGCTTTGTTTCGTACGTATTTCGTTTGTTCCCAAGACCTAACAGCATTACCCTGCCAGAGCAAACTCGGTTAATGCACTTTTGTATAAGATTTTATAAGAATACCACCGGCTACAACGATTATTTCCAACCACTCAGGTTAAAATACGTGTTTTCGCCCCAACTTGTAAAAGAGGTGACTTTGTAATAAAATATCCTTTGCTAGGATTTCCTTCGCTCAAGTTTTCACCATTTTGACGTGTCTTTCAAGTAGTCACTTCGTTTTTTCCCTCGGTAAAAATTCCTTGAGCGCTCTCACATTTCCGCGATTTTAAAACCTCGCCATAATTTATACTCGTTAAAAAGACGGAATGTTGTGAAGGATTTAGTTATTTGAGGTCTTATAGTGACACTTTGTCGGTTTTGCGGTATACGTTTTTTTTCTTAGTTTGTTGGAAATTCGTTTGTTAAACATTTCTATGCTTTTATAGTGAAAAGGGATTAATATCGGAGAATTATATACATTCCTGTATTATTCTTGTGGATCACGAACAGCACTAAGATATGAAGGGCATGCAGTGCTATTAATTGTTTCAGAGCCTACTTCCCTACTTACACAAAATGTTTTACATCACGAATGATTGACAAAATTTTGGGTGTAAAATACATTACTGACTCATTATACCTTTATACGGGAGACAAAAGAATAAAAAAAAAGAAATAAATTACCTTCATTTTGCTACACAAAAACCAATCACATCCAATCGCACATTAACTCCAAAAACTAATTAAAGAACTTCAAACAGCTTCCTATATGGAAACTAATCGACAATAAATCGCACATAAAAAGTCTTATTAAACCCCCAATGTGCCAACTTTTCACATCTCACACTATTAACACGCTCGTATTTTTTATTAAGAGATAATTCTTGGCTGAAACTGCTCGAGTATACCTTAATAAAGAGGCTGGGAGGGCATTAAATAAATAACCGAAGACAAAACAAGACTATCAAGCCAAATGACATTTGGTAAACAAGAGCCCGTGGAAGTGACAATTTGTTTTTTATTGACATTACCCGAGGTCGGTTCGGGTAAACTATTGCTTTGTTTAATAATAAAGAAGGTAAATAATGGTATTATTCTTACAGCTACGTTTTTGTTTAGCCTTTACAAAACCTTGTACCTAACTAATTAATTGTCTGAATAAAATATTTATGCTTAAAAAAGCATGTACATTAAGTAGAACGTGAAATTGTATTACCTTCAAGTATTTTAAAAACGTAGGCTGGTTATTTACTCTTTATTTCAATTCCCTCAACTAGTAAGGAGGCGTAAATATATAGAATTTTTGTATGTTAAAATAAATTAGATTATAATATTTTATGGAATGTAAAATAAATTCATTAGAGTTCTTGGGGGAAATGGCCCTGCAGGCTGAGATACAGGTTCGTCCTAGTTTAGCTGCAGCTGTCACCTACCTCACGCATTGGTTGCTCTAAATTTTTTAGAATTTAGCATTACCTGTATTCTATTGTACCATTGTAACCATAGGAAGTGAATAAAAATTTATTTATTTATTTATTATTCGTCTATTTATCACATAAAAAGACTATTATAATGCTGAGTAACTTAAAGTTGAGCAAACAAGAATATAGGTCACAAAAGTATATCCTAGTTTCACTTAACTCAATATTACGCCTCATACATAACTATTGATTTAATTTTAATTCAGAAAAGGTTTTTCATCCTACTGGTCACTCAGATACCATAGTAGTTAGAAACCCAACCCATACTACAATATAACTTCAAAGGAAATTCACAACACAGGCGACTGACAGTCGAGACCCGCCTGTGTCAGATAAACGAATCATTCATAGCCCAACCGTTGCAAAACACAATATTTCTTCGCAAATGTCTACAACTATGCCCATATGCCTCGTTGTCTCGCGGTACAAATATGTGCCGTGCGATCTTGAGGTCCTGGGTTCGATTCTCGGGTCGGACAAAGATTTTCCATTAAGAAATTCTCAGTAGCAGCACGGAGTCTGAAAATGTGCCCGAAAATCGGCAAGAGGCTCGCCCCCTATTACGTGGATGATACATACCTGGCAAAATGTGGGTGCAGAAATGCACCTCTGCCTACCCCATCAGGGAATACAGGCGTCAGTTTATGTATGTATGTATGTCTACAACTTTCAAACTGTTTTGAATATTGCTCGGTATAGGGTATGGCCAAGCATTTTTGTCTCATCGCCAATAAACTAAGCTGTTTCCTCGATACATAATAATGAGATTCTGGCCTATGCTGTTGTAAGCTGGCTATTTTTAAACTTAAGAGGTGTAATGGTTTTAAAATTTTCAGTTTTAGCAATTTTGTAACATATTTTTTAAAATTACATGGCCTGAAAGATATTGCCGGTATTGATAAGGCCGCCAATTCTCATTCTTTCTCTTAAGCATATTTAATTTGAGCTTTTCATTTTTTGTAACCTTATATGGTGCACAATTAACTATATAAAAATACAAACTACATTCGTTTTCGAGATTTTGATTATGGACATAGGTGAAGAGATATTTCCGTGGGATACACTCGTCATCCAAATTTCGAATGCTAGCATTCTATATATCGAGACGTGAAAATTGTTTAAAAACTCCGATCACATTCAGCTAATTTCAATTCTTAATTCTCAATGATAAATTCTGACAAGCCCCAAGCCCGCAATCTCCGTCGCAACATAAAACTTTCCCCACTGTATCTCGCGAACAAACAACGTTTTTTCTTTAACAAATGACACTTTTACTCACAATATTTTTGCGATTATTTAGAAATTTCTCCCCATTTCTTCGAAGTTGTAAGATTGTTCCTCTGAGTTCGTGTTTTGGTCAAATTAATCCGCCTTGTCATATATTTAAGGTTGTCTTTCTACGTTGAATGTTTCCTTGTGTTTTTATTGTAAATTGGTATGAAAACTTTTTGGAAAATAATTAAGCAAACTTCATGGTAAAAACAAGTTCCCAAAAAGATTCTGATTAAAAAGTTTTCACTCCAGTGGAACTTTAAAATTATATCACAGTTCCATCATATTATTCCGACCACGTTTTGAAACTAAAATTCCGTGAACCATTTCCTTCAGGTTGGTAGATAACGTAAGGCTAGTTAAATAGTTTGGAAACTCTTCCTAACAGTATGTTTTCATTCCGGGAATTTCCAAGAATGATTTCGGAGTCAGGAAAAGGGTAATTTAGGTCGTATTGCCTATTTCATCAGATTCCATCATAATATAACAAACATGTTCATTATTTTAAAGATGTAGGTTTTTGTTTTGTTTTAGGAGAAAGTAATTGCCTTAAGAGAAAATCACTCTTACATAACTCCTTAATCAACAGCCCAAACACGTCCCTCTGATGGACACGAACTGCTCAATCAATGAGAAGGTTTACAAAACTACCTTACCATAATGAACCAAATATGAATAATTGAATTAATAATTTAACTAGCAGTCGCAACATAACTGTATAGCAACCAACGATAGATATGGAAGCACAAGATACACAACGTAATAATTTCCTGCTAAAAATCAGTGTATTGATGAACCATACAAACTTTTGCACCATCTGTGCAATTTAATCAAGCAATCAAAATAAGGGTCGTGAGGATTCTAATACTTATGTCAATATTGGTTCACTAAGAATTGATTACTCGGGACTATTATGGGGGCGTCGACAAAGTGTCTTGTTTGCTTTGAATTAAGTTCGTCAGTTCGTTAAAAGATAAACTGGATTCAGGCGGAATTTGTCCAATGATTTTCAATTTCTGCTTATATATTGATATATCTGAACCTTTTATTCCTGGTGAAGTAGGCTAAAGGCTGTGTGTATTCACATTGAATTATCACTTGCTTTAACGGTGAAGGAAAACATCGTGATAAAACCTGCACACTTAAGAGTTCTTAGGAATTTCTTAGATGTGTAGTCCGCCAACCCGCACTAGGCCAGCGTGGTGGACTATGGCCTAAACCCTCTCAATGGTTGAGGAGACCCGTGCTCAGCAGTGGGCGTATATGGGTTGATAAAGAAGTAGGCTAAGATATTATAAACCCCAGGCCCATACGTGAAGCTATTCTCAAAATATGTCACCTACTTTAAAATCTGGAAATCATAACATTTATAGAATTTTTTAGGTATGTAGTCCACTTACTCACAATAGCCCAGCGTTGTGGACTAAGACCTAACTCCGCTCATTTGTAGAAAAGGCCCGTATTCAGCAGTAGATGTGCTGAAAGGAAATTTATATCGTCCTCTGGTCTTGGCAGTATCACGGGAACGGTAAAGTGCGAGAAAAATAAGTGTTATTTGTTATAAAAGGTTTGAAATGAAATTGCGGAAAACTGAAGTCATGCCGCTTTATGATACGGTTGAAAGCGTTGATTAATACGTAAATGATTCAACTAGTGGGAATAGGAATTACAGCTGAATAAATTATGAGGGATTATTTGTTTTCATTTTTGAAAATTGGACAATTTTATTTGCAGATTGTAGTAAATAATTCATAGTTCAAAATAGTATGTGTTTTTATATACGTTTGATTATTCTAAAGTTATTACAAAGGTGTAGTTTTCTTATGACAATTCAATAGTCTTTATGAACTTATGAAAAATTCTAGACTCCAAATTGTTACTAAGGAATGAATAAAAGGAACGTTAATGAACAACCTAAGATATGGATCCAAGTGCCTTGAAAATCGAACCCAGAGCTATAATTCTTCCGCATTACTCTATGCCCTAAATCTTAAAAGTCAAGATTCAATCGGTGAATACTAATTAATCAGGTGTGATAAAGCACATCAATCAGATAAATTAATCTCATTACACATTTACCAAGCAATTGATAGCCAAAAGCGATGTGCCTCAAAGGATTATTACTGTATCTGACTCGCAGAGGCATTTGTCACAATAAGATAGCATTCAGATGTGGCATTAACATGTATAGGGCTATTGAATGTTCTATAGTATGGGTGTAATTCACTGCTTGGCTGTACTTCATAGTGACGTCCTCTTTGACTTGGTATTTAATCACAGTTAACGTTATAGCCTTGAGGTTTATACGCTCAGGAATCTCCGCTGTCGCAGGTTCAAACCCCAGGCATATACCTCTGTCTTTTCTAAGTTATGTGTGTATTGCAATGACTATGTTCTTTATAGGTGATTGAAAACATAGTGAGGAATTTTGCACACGTAAAAAGGTCTTAGGAATTTCTTGGATGTGTAGTCCGCCTCCATGCATTAGACCAGCGTGGTGGACTACGGCCTAAATGCTTTCAGGCTGATGATGATGAACATAAATTATTAGCAAGGTATTTTAAAGATATTTTGGGATTTACCTATAACAAACTTTTCAGTAGTAGCTCACTTTCGAAATGTGCTCGAAAACCAAACAGGACTTTTATTTGTGAAGCGTGAGTGCTATCTGTACCTATTTTTTTGTCTTTTTCTTCGGGAATCCCTCACCAATAAACGTTATTATGACCGACAAATAATGAACAGACTAAATGAACTGATAATGAATAATTTCGAAATTATTACTATAACTGGTCTTTAAAGATTTTCAAGTATTAACTTCTTAGTCAGAAGGTAAACTTAGGAATTGATTGATGAAACAATAGAACACTATCAAAAATTCCATTTGCCTTACTTATATAAAAGAAAGAATTCCTTTTAATACATTGTAAAACATTTTTTTTTGCGATAAATAGTTAATCCAAGCGTTGTCTAAGTAATTTCTAATTAATTAAAGTGACAAACAACACCCATTTCTACGAAAAACATGTTGTGATGATGCCAAACATAAAATTTAGTACAATTATTAGAATTGAAAAATCCCCCTTCATTTTATGAAAATAATTGTTTTTCTGATTAGAGAAAATTGTCAAATTACTTTCGTTCTTGTTTATTTAAGTAATAAAGGTTTGTTAATAACAAAGTTGTTGAATATTACGAATAAACAACCGATGGAAATGTTCTTATTGTTCCGTTCGGTACCTCGAGGTAGGCTGATAGAATTCTATTGAAGTTTCTCTCCTTCCATAATAGCAAGCAGCGACATAGGCTACTTGGCTTGACAAGCATACTGAGTAAAACCACTTCCTAATCTCCAGGCAAATTTTAGCAGTTCATGATGATACAGAACCAGTAGCACCCTTAATTGGCTCAAGCTGACTGTCGACACATTGTCCAAACATTGACCCTTTAAATGGGCAACCCTTTCCAAATTAGATTCTGCCCACCTCATCCTATTATGGACGCTCAGCTGTAATGAGCGTCCATGGAGGTTATAAAGGTATGCGTTCTGCCAAACATATTGGGATCACTTCAAAATTATGATGTGAATTTATCGCCAGTTCTATAGTTTATTTGCTATACAGAAATTCTATACTATATTGGAGAGGAGACCGCGCAGCAGACTTGGTTTAGGATGTCCTGCAGCACGATGGTACGTTCAGCAGTAGACGGCGATATACTGAGTATATGTAGAAAATATATGTACATATATATTGTGATTTTGATTAACATAAGCCCATGTCTAATCGTCTAGCTCAGTTCAATCCTACCTTGGTGCAATTTGGAATTTAATTGGAGTGCCAATCGATTTGTTAGTCAAATATTGGATTAAATGCGTTATTGCACACTACACGGAAATTGGGTAATCCTGAGATGCAATAAAGCTGCTACAGCTGGTTCAACTCCAAGATGTCGTATGTAGACTGCCTAAATTGTTTCAAACGAATGCGAACTCTAAACGTTGAAGTTTAAGGTTGAAATTCGAATAAGCGAGAGTGTATTATCCACACCAAATTCAGAACACGGCTGCAATGTGATTTTTTTTTGTTTCGCGCGTTTGTCGCTCTCAAAAGCCGGATAATATCATGAATTCGTGAGAATTTTATGTTTCAATATACAATTCATATATAGGCCTCGAAAATGACGTTTGAATTCCTGGAATATTTATCTGCAGATTTTTATAAAACGAGAGAGCAATTATAAGTTATGTCATTTTGCAACTATATTAAACGAGACTATTATTCAGTAAATATAAAATAATATGGCGTTCTGATCCCACATTTAGATACGAGTCATGTGTTCTGGGTATCAGACACTACTAGAGAATCTTAGGTCTCACAAACACTCAGACTGCCTCGTAGTCTCGCGGTTCAAATATGTGCTGTGCGATCTAGAGGTCCTGGGTTCAATTCCCGGGTCGGACAAAGTTTTATTGGGTTCGTACATTAATAAATTCTCAGTAGCAGCACAAAATCTGAAAATATGGCCGAAAAATGGCAATAGGCTTGCCCCCCATTACGTGGGACTTATACATACCTGACGAAAAGTGGGTGCATACTGTATAAATGCCCTTCTGCCTACACCTTCGGGGAATACAAGCGAGAGCTTATGTATGCATATGTTTATATACACACTCGATCTAAAACAGATATTGCGGGGATCGAAGCCTCGTCTAGTTTCGCAAGCTGGTCTCTAGCTAACTGCGCCACGGGACTCTCGCTAAATATAAGAATCTCTAGTAGAGTACGTTAATTTCTATACCTTACCTTATTTTCATTGTAGCATGACTATTGTACAAAAAAAACAGGAACGTTGAACTGAAAAATGATTGAACTTCAAATACACTGAATGCATTTTGAAAATGTCACACGGGCGTCAGAGAGCCATCAGGCGTGAAGGCCGGACAACGTTCGAAGGGTTTCAAAAGTCCATTAGTCTGTCTGGCTGCGATATTACCCGTATCTCTCGAACATTCGAGCCGAAATTAAATTTCATGTTACAGATTTTTCACCGACGTCACACGCTCCACGAAGCGTTTGTCAAATCAATGAACATTACATTATTTTTGGACGATGAATTCATTATGAATCGGATTTGGTGATTTTTTGAATTTGTTCTGTTAGGTTTTGACAGATTTATGAAATTTGTTTGAATAATTTACGTTGAGTCTATGCTAATACACTTAGCTTCAAGATTTAAAAAGAAACTAGACATAATGCGGTCATATAAAATAATAAAAGAAACATTTTCAGTCTCGATAAAAGACCACTGATATTAGATCGTATTGTAAGAAAAGTAAGCCACTCATACAAAAAATTTGGCGCTTTATTTATACCACCAAAATGCTGTACTTTTCGACACTCAAAAGTCTCAACATCTCAAAATCAAGAATTGTCAATAGAAATTAGCTAATATGAAAACAATGACCTCAAATGGCACGGGCACATTGTCAAAAGCATTTACTAGTAATATTTCACTTGTTCACCTCTATCAAGCATCTGCTTACATCAAGGCGACATCCCATTATGAGACTCAGTACAGACGGGGATTAAGGTAATCTTTTGGGCGTTGAAAGATAAAATATAAATGTATTGTCGTGAGACATCAATGTCAGATGTTTGATAGGATGTCTGGATTTATTTTTCAAATATAGAATAAAATATCGAAGAAATCGTTTATAAAGATCTTTTTGAATTTGGAATACTTTTTTTAGCTCTTAGAAATTCTAAGCGTCGTTTTACACTTGAATTGTAGCTAAATACAACGAAAAAAAAGGTTAAGCTAAAAGTGGGCTCTTATTGCTAACTTACAATATATACAGAAATAAATAGGATTGAATACATCTCCCCACAGGTGTTACAGAAGTTTTGCCCCTTCCAAAATCATACATACTAGGCCTAGGCGAGCCTTTTGTCGTTTTTCGGACACATTCTAGAATCCGTGCTGCTACTAAGAATTTCCCAATGGAAAACCCATTAACATTTTGCCCGACCCGGGAATCGAACCCAGGACCTCTAGATCGCTCGACTAGACTCGATCTAGAAAGATCGCTCGACCAATGGGTGTAAGGCGAGACCACGAGGCAGTCAATAAAGTGTTCGATACCGTCCTCTATCTCTGCGTTGTGAACAATGTATTCAACGGAACGCATAAAAAGACTTTTCAGCATTCACCAAAGAAATGTTCGCAAAAAAATTACGAAACAGGTTTATTACAGTGGCGTGTAAGTCGGTGTAAAAGTTCACCTACTTTTTCTATTATTCATAGAATTGAGGTGGAGTTTTCTAGAATCTGAGCATTTTTGTGTGTTGGATAGCAACAGAAAAATACTCTGACTTGCATAGACATAGAAACTCGCTTTTATTAAGTAATGCCGACTTATAAAAGAACGTATGAATGAAAAAAAAATATGTGCAAAGAAAGAAAGAAAGATGTTAAATAGACTTAACGAGTGTTTTGAATCGTTAATTTTAAGCTATTTCCCCCTTTAAAACGTAGTATTAGTTGAAGTGATACTTACGCCCTATAAGGGTAGATAGAAGTTAATTTTGATTCTACAAAAACTTTGCCTGATCCATCAATTGAAGTCGGATCACGCTTGCGCTGCGAGATTATAAGGTAATCAATATAGGTACTATATAATTTGTAAGTTATATAAACACTATTAATCCACACTAAAGGCGGACTAAAGGCTAACCCCTCTCTGCTGTAGAGGACTCCCGTGCTAAGCAATGGGACAAACATAGTATGAATGAGGGCTATAATGGTAAACAGTATCAGTACAAGATATTACTATTAACTTTAGTGGATCTATTTCATTTGAACTGGTCAAAAAAGTTACAAAGAAAGCTAACTTTCGTATTTAAATTACTTATTTAAGACTTAACGCCTGGAGTTAAAAAAATATTTTTAAAGCATATAATATATTTTTTTAAATCACAAAGGATTTTTGTTTTTCATTATTCAAAAATCGAATAGATCCTTTGAGCATTGTCTATTGAAACGTAAAGTTTTGTTTCTGTACACTCCAATTGAGCTAAAGGTCACAAGACTAAAAACACTAGAAAGCAAGATTAGACCTTCTATTCATTATGCTTTGTAGTTGTTCCAAAATTTTGTCTAAAATTTCAAACTCAATTAAATTGTTACGCTTGAATTTCATTACGAACTTTATAAAATATTCAGAGCCTAAAAGATTTATTTTCGGGGATGCATTTATTTTAATTATTTTGGCTATAATTATAATTAAATTGTTATTCAATATTATTACAAGGACGAGGCGTAGTTAGGCGTCATCGTTAAAACGTATACTGAATAATTTGTGGTCTGCCTTACCATTCATTACACATCATCTCTACTGGACAGGAATATCATCCAAATTTGTATATTTTTAAGTGCCCAAATGTTTGTAATCATCGTAACTATAACCAGTATTACTTTTCGTTTACATCTGTTTGTGCCCTAAAACAAAAATATATCGCAAAACATTTTCCTACTAAATTATTTCAACGGCGAAAGAGATCTGCAAATGCACATCCCATAAAGATATATAACATAAAGGACGCCGAAGTCGGATCCAATAACCCGTCCTTTGTTCCAGCGACGTCTGAAAATCGTCTATAATAAAGGGGCTTACCGTTAGATCAGCCGGAGTTGCCGGCTGCCTTGTGAATTCATTTCGTTAATCTTCCAGCCAGGATTGTTTCTTTAATCAGTAACCGTGTGTTGATTAACCAGCCTCTTTGGTATTTTTTTTTATATTTTTAATTTGGACTCATATGAGCGAAGGAGTTATGCAGTATTACGTAGCTGATATTTTGAAAGAGATCTATGAAAACTGAGAAGTTGCTTGTGTCAAATGCTTGTAGTGCAAAAATGACATGTTATTTATTTTTATACATATTATACAAAATCTAACACCCGTAGTATTGAAAGGGTAACTCGACCCAATTATTGTTAATAGGATACGAATCCAAAATAAATGTCGCAATATAATCACAGTTAAAAAAGTAATAGCCCCTTAGTATCTGACACAATTTTAAAATGAATTAATGTAAGTATTAATTAAATTATTTCGAAAATAGAACACCATCAACGTTTCATTTTTCTAAAAAGCTTTCCGCCTCAGTCTACGCAAATTCCACGAGTATATGCAAACAATTCTCAGTCTACGCTTGCCTGACGTGTCTTTTAAAGAAACCAACGACATTACGGACATAAATGCGGTGACACCGTCAGCATATTTTACTAAAATACTGCCGACAAAAGTCTGACGTAAATATGCGTCGACCTGAACTAAAGTACTAACTCAGTCACTACAAAAACGTAGCACAGGTCGTAGCAAACCGCATCCGTTGCTACGCCGTAGCGGATACAAATTTTATTGCGCTACGAGACTGGCAAATTTTACTTTAGGACATAATAGTAAAAGGTTTCGGTATTTTTGGGTAATACTCATTTTCAGTTTTTAGACTAATGTGAGATATTTTTAAAAAAAACTATTTCTATAAAAACATGGCTTGATAAATTCTGACACATAAATAACATAATATTAAGGTACATAATATATGGTATAAGGAAATATATATAAATTAATGTTAGTATTGTAACTAGTGGCCCTCTACACTTTCTGCCTCTCCTTCAGCTACGCATGTATGTATGTAATTTTGTAAGAACTAACTACGGGAGAGTTTTCGGTCTCATAAACACCCAGACCCGAAACAACATTGTGAATCACACAAACATTTGTCTAGGTGCGGGGATCGAACCCGTATCTTCTCATTTTCGCAAGTTAGTATCTAGCCAACTGCGCCAGGGACCGTCAAATTTGCTATTCCAAACTCTCACTTTGTACACATCAACGTTATCCAAACAAATGACTGCAAAATACCATCTGTATTTTGATAAAAAAAAACAAAACACGCTCTGAAATTGATCCATAGCTTCACGATTCGCGCCCGTACATAAATCAAATTGATTATTCCGATATAACCTTGAGCGCCTATCGGTACATAAAACTGTGGTTAACGATAACTGCAGACGCCGGATCGGGTTTATGATATAGATTTGGAGCGAAGATTCCGACTTCGACTGTTCTATCCGTGTCTATTTATGAGTGCGATGGGAAGTAACAGTTCTGTCGGGATTTTGAATTAGCTAGGGATTCTGTTATTTTCCCTCATTCGAAAATCGAATGAGAGTTCAATGTACATATATTATATAATTCTGTATAGAGTTTTGATTTTGCGTAGGTTTGATCACGTTTCTAGAGATGATTACTTTTATTACTCTTTTTACATATACCCCCTTCATTTTATTTCCAAAGGGGTAGCCAATAATAATAGTATTTTTTCGCTAAATAACTCTACACTCACATTAATTAAACACATTTGTGTTGATTTCAGGTTAATAGAGAACATAACGTTTGTCATTTTTGAACACATTTATACTCCATTATCTTACTGATATAACAGATTGCCTCGTTAACAAAGAAGTTTTATCCTTACAAAACGAATTATTTACTGACAGCGAGACCGAGTAAATTATATACAAATACAGACATTCATGCCTATGCTCCATCAAAGGTAAGAAAGAGATGCATATGTACACCCACTTTTCACCAATTGTGTTCTATCGAATATTAAATAAATAATAATAAATAAATACACCCAACAGTCACATACATAGTCCTGACCCCACACTAAGATACGAGTCTTGTGACGTGGGTATCAGAAACTACGAGAGACTTTTCGGTCTCACAAACACCCAGACCCGAAACAAATATTTGTGGATCACACAAACATTTGTCTCGGTGCGGGGATCGAACCCGCGGCCGCTCGTTTCGCAAGCTGTTGTCTAGCCAACTGCGCCACGGGGCTGTCAATATTAATAGGTACATATTTATACCGTGAGTTCACGCAGCAGTAAACTATATTAACATAAATAAATACATTTCCCCAACACCCTCTAGCTCCAGTAAAAGCCCTTTTGAAGCGTTTCAGTCTTGATTATCATTCAACACGGCAGTTCGAGCGACCCTGCCATAACTCATTAAAGTCTGCGCTAGCCAGTTGGCGTTTTGACCGTCACGCCATCCTTAACATTGCCATACAAACGAGTCTTGTCATGAACTGTGAAAGGAGGATATTGATCGTGGAGGTTTTATAACCGTTTTTTTATGATTTTATACATATTACATTCATAATGACACATCTGCATTTTCATAAGGAAGAAGATGTGCGTTTCAATACCTACATTTCTTCTTCTTCTTCATCAACCCATATTCGCCCACTGCTGAGCACGGGTCTCCTCTACGATTGAGAGGGTTTAGGCCATAGTCCACCACGCTGGCCTAGTGCGGGTTGGCGGACTACACACCTAAGAAATTCCTAAGAACTTTTAGGTGTGCAGGTTTCATCACGATGTTTTCCTTCACCGTTAAAGCAAGTGATAATTCAATTTTGAACACACACATAACTTCGAAAAGTCAGAGGTGTGTGCCTGGGGTTCGAACCCGCGACCGCCGAGATTCTCGACCGCGCGCCTAAACCTCGAGGCCATCACTGCTAATACATTTACCACCTACATTTCGCTAGGTATGTAATACTGTACTTAAAGGGGTGAGACTATTTCCATTTTTCGAGCACAATTCCAGAGTTCGTGCTGCTATTGAGAATTTCTCAAAAAGCGTTGTCATCAAAACATAATTATATTCTACAATTTCTAGATTCAAAAATTCACATACGCGGGTTGATTACTATTTCTATTCGAACCAAGACACAAATACAATATATGCAAATAAATAAAATCTACTTGAAAATATAACTCAAAGGAACACGATAAGGCTGGCTTAAAGGGTAATGTAGCCCTGAGGCAACGTAATCCAGTAATTATCCGACAAAGTTGCGTGCAATTAACAAAGCCGTTAGATTATAATTGGGGCTTTTGAGGCCTCGGTAGTGGACAGAACAAACTTTCATAAAAGTCTCACGTTCAGGGCAGAGGTTATATTAACCTCATTAAAGGTCGTCTTGGGTTTTTGCCTAAACAATTTGCAATTAGTTTGGGGTGGAAAACTTAAAAATGTCGTAAGAGGTGAGAAAATAAATTAAGTTTTTTTAAGAATAGTTTCATCAGCAATTGCAGACTGATCTACTATCAAGAGGTCCTGGTTCAACCAAAATTTTACTTGGTTGTTATAAGCTTTATAAAATGTAACAGCTTAGAGAGCAGAAATGTGATGCAACACACCAATAAGCTCACCTTTACGACTGAACGTAAATATGGGTTCCGAAATATTAATTCTACTTAATCCTCAGGAGATATTAGAACTGATTAAAATTTTGACGTTTGATAACAACCACGTTCCTTTAATAGCTATTGTTGTTAGAAAAACGTCAAATTTTGTTTTTTTTTAAGCCAACAGCATTTACAAACCTATTGGCGTTGCCTAAGTTTTCGATCACGGTCTGAATACACCCTGACTGTATACACATTACTTTTTTTTTTTTATGGGAAAGGAGGCAAACGAGCCAGTGAGCCAGTGAGTTAACACCACCCATGAACACCTACAATACCGGAGGAATCATCGGTGCGTTGCCGGCCTTTGAGGAAGATAAAGGCTCTTTTTTTGAAGGTCCCTAGATCGTATCCATTTGGAAATACTGCCGACGGAAGCTGATTCCACAAAGTTGTTGTGCGTGGAATGAAACACCGTTTGAACCGCACTGTCGAAGAGCGCCATTCATCCAGATAGTAGGGATGAAACTTTAATTTTTGACGTGTGGTGCGGTGGTGAAATTCAGCAGCCGGTATTAACCCAAAAAGTTCATCTGAGCACTCCCCATGGTACATGCGATATAGGACACATAGAGACGCGACGTCTCTTCGCAATGAGAGGGGATCGATTTTGTCCGAAAGGATCTGGTTATCGATGATTCGAGCAGCACGTCGTTGAATACGGTCAATTGGAAGAAGCTGGTACGGAGGAGCTCCAGCCCAGAGATGACAACAATACTCCATATGTGGGCGGACCTGCGCCTTATACAGCTGTATATTTATACTTGTATGTTAACGATCTAAATACACCCTCTATATATGTATACATATATGTATGTGTAAATTTATTTTATTCCTGTACAATTTTATTTAATTTTCATATAAAAGGTTTTCTATTTTATACGAATATTGAACAAATCCTAAACAACAACACTGCACACTTGATAGTCAATTCAAAGCACGCCGATTGAAATACTGAATACGTTACGGAACCATCGAGAATTGGACTTCGTTATAACAAGCATTTGAGCATTTTTCACATCAACTATCTAACAATTTTGTTAGTTTATTAAGTTTCCACCGGGGATTGATACTCGCAACTCGATAGTTTGTTAGTTTTTTTTATATTGATACGTAAAATATAGAAAATTTATTGGAAATATTTTTTTTTGGATTTGAAATACAGATGGTTTGCTTTTACTTGCGACTTTATCTGCGTAATCTTTTGCAACCATAATAAATGGAATTTAAATTTAAAATATCTTAAATATTGAATATTTTAATATTTAAAAGCTTATGCCTTATTGTGTAGGTAGAGCATGCCTGAGACATTAAGTCCATATTTACAGATTTTAATGTTTAAATAATTAATTGATAATTTTATTAATTCCCATAAACTTTAAAACCAATACTTAACAATAACATTTACTTTTAAACATGAAGCCGATAAAACATTAACTTAATCATATGTGATGATTGAAGAAGAGATCTGTAATAATGAGTATTGGTTAATTATTATTATTGCCTCGTCAGAAACAGACTGCTAGTTACTATTATGTATATCTCAACATCCGCGTTGCTATTACCTTATTCTATCTCGAAAATACGCTAAATAAATTGATATTATAGTTTTCCATTACGAAAACCAATTAATTCTCCATCAAAAGTGAATAAGGAAAATACACTTTCCTCGTAAGCCTATTGGCCTATTGCTTGTGCAAATGAAATCAATGGCAAATATTAATAAGCAAATGGAAACGAGCGTGCTGACTCGTTGAGAAATGAAATAAACACGTTTTCGCGTCAATATTTGCGGTAGAAGACGGTCTGTCCAATTAATGTTCTTTATTTTTCTTCTGAGATGAGAAACTGCTTCTAGTAAGTGAAGTTCGAATAGCACTTAACATACCTATTTGGTTTTCTATATTTTTTAGAGCTGTTATTGAGTAAGGTTTTAAATTGATACGATGTTCATTGATGACATACATTTGATTTTGAAATTGAGTATATCCTTTTGAATCTATTCATTTTTAGCATACTATACAGCTATCCAGAAATCCCTAACAGAATAATATAATGCTGCTATGTCAGTCCCAGGAAAAGAACCCGGACTTTCTCGGTCGTATGCAACATTTATATCACATCAGTAAAGTAATAGTTCTTGTTCTAAATTGACTTTCTTTCAAATTATTTAGCAAACATTTTAGCTTTGATCTTTGTATGTGTCTAAAATATATGTAGGCAAAAAAGAAACCGTTTTTTCTGTGATATTTTTATCAGAATAATAAACATTTAACATTATTTTTATATTAATTTCTTCAGGCATAGTAAAAGCAAATATATGAACAAAATGGCTTAAAATAGACATATCAACATTCACTCAATACTATTTAATAAATTCAAATATAGATACTTCGAAACCTACTCTTATTCTTTACCTAAAATTTGAGATATTACATTTAAGTATACTAACTATAAAATATATAAACACCCACAAGCATATCTGGGGTCTTTTGAGATTAAATCCAACTGTTAGTACAATACGAACTCTAATCACATGTTTCAGAAACCAACGATAGATTCTGTACCAAACGATTTTATTCCCTTCAATCGATTCATTCAATTAGCAACAGATTTACCGTTCGTTCGTCGGCTTTATTCCCAGAGCTAGGTGTAAATAAAGTCAATTGATTTAGGCAGATGCTTTGTCACTTCATTTTGAGTTAAATAGCATATTGATTAAATAATTGCTGGCCTCGAGGTTTGGGCGCACGGTCGAGAATCTCGGCGGTTTCGGCTCAAACCCCAGACACATCTCTGACTTTTCGAAGTTATGTGTATTCACAATGAATTATCACTCGCTTTAACGATGGAAAGGAAAACATCGTGATGAACATGCACACCTAAAATTTCTTAGCAATTTCTCAGGTGTATAGTCCAACAACCCTCTCAAGTTGTAGAGGAGGTCCGTGCCCAGCAGTGGGCTGTGGGACGTATGTTACAGAGTGATGATGATTATGATGTTTGAGTTGATGTATTCTTTAACGTGGTGATACCAGGTTTTGTCTTTAACTGCTGCTTTACCTATTTTCCTCGTTGCTATCGTCAATTTATTCAATTATTTCACCGAAAAATTTATTTGTATCCAACACGCAGCTAATTAAAGAAACGTGTTTAATTTATTTTGTTCTGACCTCTCAGCCCTGTTGAAATTGTATTTAATTTTACAATTTGTTTATTTCCCTTTGACATTTTTTAATCGTTGAGAAAACGTTCTAGAGTGGAGACCACGGCTTGGCAAACGTAGTGTAAGACGTTCTCTGGCTAGGTGGGGTGACGATATCCGCAAGATGGTTGGCAGCGGTTGGATGAGAAGTATCGACGAAGATCGACCGAAGTGGCGTGCTATTAGGAGAGGTCTATAACCTCTAATACCACTGGACGTTATAAAGGTTGTTAATGATGATGATGACCTTGTGATAAATATGCGTTACACATATTTGTCAAAGATCTGATATGATCCAATCCCCACACCAAGACAAACATTTGTGTGATTCGCAAATATTTTTTGTGAGACCAAAAAGTCTCTAGTAATTTCTAATACGTTACAGGAGTTGTATCCAATTGTGGGGTTAGAACAATGTATCATTCTGATGGACATATTTGTGCATATTTAGCCAAATAGACTAGTAAAACAGGAATCATCTACTATATACCTATCCATAAAAATAATTTATCAGCACAATTTTGGTAATCTATTCGTTAATTGTATAATTTATTTGTGTCAATATTAATACAGTTAATTGAAGGTCGTATAATTTATTCTGCTTTGTTCACCGTTTGTTAGCCCTGTTATAATTGTTTTAAATTTCCCACTCCATCCATTCTGTTTATTTTTGTGACTCTCTGTTCTATTAATAAATTGACTTTAGGCATAATTAAATATTACCACTATAAGACGCGATATCGGTGACCAAAATTAATCGTTTGAAATGTAATTTTAAAAAAGTTACCTAGAATCTTTTCCAAAAAAAATCTTAATGTAAAGCCCAAATTTGTGTCATCCTCATTGTTTATAATTTGTGCATTTGTAAGATAAAAAATCCTTTAGTCTTGATATTCACAATTGAAAAGTGTTACGTAAACGTAGGTGATTTAAACATCTGTTTTATTTAACTGTAGATGCATGCTAAAAATAGGACCAGTACTAAAATTTCCCTCATCGAAGCCAATGATAATTCCCGTAACAGTCAGCAAACTAGTATGAAGCTGCAATTCACAAAACCCAACTGGAAAAGTGCCCCAATAATGAACGCAACGATTCAGCAATTTAAATTCCGCTCGGTAATAGCTCTACCCCAATCCGTTTCGTCATACGAGAATAAAGCCCGAAATTCAAAAGTGCGGCTTTTATTTTAAAAAAAGCCGTTTGTATTTCGCTTGATCTTTCACGTAAACATGATGTCAATGTTTATCTCGACGGCTGTTTTGTTTGCCGCCGAAAAAACGGCCGCAAAAGGGGTACAATGAATGAGGTTAAAATAGATATGGGGTAACTGAATGCTGGTTTTAAATTTATGTTGCGGAATTGATTTGAGGATGAAATTTTTATTTGCCTAGTGGTCTCGTGGTACAAGTATGATGTGCGGTATAGAGATAGATCGGGCAAAATGTTACTAGGTTTTCGATTGAGAAAATAGTAGCAACTAGGAGTTTGGTATTTGTGAATAACTACAGTAAGCCCGCTTGTATTACCTAAGACAAAAATGCAATTAAGGAAAATGTGGATACAAAAATTTACCTTTGTCTACCCTGTTAGAGAATACAGGCGTAAAAAAAATCTCAGACGTACATAAGTATGTATGAAATTTTTACGCGTGGTTTCAGTCTAAACAATTCTAGGAGCCAGAAAAATTACATTTAAACTCTACAGATATTTTTTGACATAATACTATAATTTAAGGTTATAAAATTTCTGATTGGAATTCAACCGCAGCCATCTATAATATTTATGAATTAATAATTTATAAATAATGCCTCGGATATAAATTTTCCAAGACGAATCAATGTATTTCTGTAACCGAACTACGCATTAAAGCAAAAAAAAAAAACTTTTTCTATTTTTTTGTAAATAAATGTTACAATAAATTTAATTACATTCGAACGATTCGATACGAATGCAATAAATTCACAACTAGGTTTTATTCTCTGTTAAGTATCTGAGTTATTTCAATTACTCTACAATGGTTTGTTAATTTATATGCAACATTTCTAACATTCTATTATTGCTTATTTTTGATTACCTCATTGTTTCAGGATATGTGTGTGGCTTTCGATTGAGATGTCCCTGGTTCAAGTTTTGAAAAAGGCAAAGTTTTATTTTAGACATGGAAATTCTTAGTAACTAATTGTTTTATGGATTGTGTTAGACACGTAATTTGTGCAACTTCATGGTATTTTTTTTTAATTTAAATTAAATAGAGATGAGAGAATTTAATAGAGATAATTAAATAGAGAATAGAGATTTGTCGGAGGCCAAGACTCACTTTGGGTCGCTGCGCCATTGCAGTAAGTAAGTTAAATTAAATAACTTATTTATAATGAAACCACTTTGGTCTCAACTTTCAGTTTTACTGCTAAATAAATAAATACAAAGGAATAATATCGAAATCTATTCTGTGGTTTATAAGAAATAAACAGTTTAAAATGCCAATATTTTTTATTATAACACTATTATCGTTACAAAAAATGCAAGTTCTTGAAAACTTTTATATCATTCCTAAATCGCACGGAACTAACCTATTTCTCTTTACTACGTCATGTAAACATCTCAAGTAACTGAGTCGCCCCGAATTTTATATAGACATTGAAAAATTACAAAAGATAGGATGATTGATGGGCCGAGGCGTCGCACAGTGTCGCGACTTCATACAACGTTTTATCATAATTCTTACTTTGGCCAAATTTATTTTTTAAAGCTAATGTTCTATACGTGTGACTAAAAAAAAGAAGTATAATTGTTTTTTTTTTTTTTAAACTAAAAATTGTCTTAAATCAGCGTCTAAATCTTTTTTTTAATGTTCATTTCATCTTACTGTTGATATTAATAGTATGTAATTGCTTTTTAAATCATTTATTAATTATTTTCTCTTATTTATTCTTACTTTACAAGATCAGCAATTTTTTTAGGAAATGATAAACTAATAGGTCAACAAAAACACATCATAGACCTCCGTTGCTGTCTTTTATTTTGCAATTTTTACGTGCTGTATTTCATCGAATGTGTGTGAATCGAATCGAAACTAATTGTCATTGATAAATTTTTGTCTATACATACTATGACTAGATGAGTAATCGAATCCCACTTGCAGGTCAATTTTTAATAAAAAACCTTCCGTAAAGCTTCTTTCTCCTTTCTGCAGTTTTCACAATAGAGTCGGCAAATTTGTATAATAAGTCTTTAAAAAAATTCCCTCTGCAACTTTTTGTACTACGAACTAGATTAAATAGTAACTCTTCTCTAAATTTTATTATCTTGTAAAAACTCGAAAACGTAGTAGGACGTAATAAACTGATAACCTCTTTCAGTCTTATAGATTTTCTTTACCATAGATCTAAGTCTATCCAAGGCAAAGGCATCAAAAGGTAATAATGTTGACAAACTATCCTTATCAGATGACTTAAGTGATGACCATTCAGCCGCAAAGTCTGGTAGATACATGACTGTCTCAGATTTAAATGAAGTCCAAAATTCGTAGTTGTTTTAAAGCTTAATTAATGTTCTTGACGTTGGTCCTAGGTCTATCGCGTTTCGACGTAATGTTTGCTGATGACATGTCCATTGATTCATTACCCAGACAGTAATGTATCACTACCGTATCTATCGGTAAATAATTATTTAGCCAAGTTATATATTTTATGCTTATTATATCTGATTTTCTACGCCTTGGTCTCTAATACGCACCAGCTCTTAAGCAATGTAGTAGTCTTGACAAAACTATTCTTAATTAAATTAAGAGACTATTCAAAACCATAAGAGTCTAAAATATGATGATAAACAGCATTGTTTTTTTCGTGGGAGTCTGCTGAACGCAAACATTCGAAATCTTTGAATTTTTTCTTGAGGTTTTCCCAAACCTAAAACGCTATAACTTAAGAAGGGCACATCTGAGCACGCTGAAACTTTTCCAGCATTAAGTATACTAAATAAGCTAGCACATATAAAAAAATTAGCGATGTGATATGATGTGATTTTTTTTAAACTCGAATCAAAGTTTTAAAATTATGTTTCTTTTTAGTGTTATGGAAAATGCTCAAAACTTAGTATTTTCACACATCTTGAATAATTATAAACAACAATTCAGACAGCTAACTAACTATTTCAATGTACCATAAAAATAAAACGTCGATAAAAGCTGAATATCACTTTTAAATGTCGCAACAAAGTTGGTCGTGCGCACCAATAATATTTCAATACATCAACAATGTCTAAGTTTACTTACCCATATTTACTAAAGTATTATTTTTTAAAAAATATTACTATTTACATTTGATGAAATAAGTATTCTAGAAAACGTTTCCATACTAATAAGTTGCTTCCAACAATGTTCGATAAATGCATTTATGATAGAGGCTCGCGACACTGTGCGTCGTTTAGAAACCGATTGGGGTGCTTAATTTTTCTGTCGTCAGATGTCTGAAGCGTCAGTGTGTGATGGATTGAGTGGCGCGAAAATAAAGTACCAAGTGTTACTACAGTGAGGAAGCTCGCCATTTTGTCGAGTGGTTATCGGGCTACTGCTGTTTGGTAACGAGAGATATCATACTAAGTCTTGGTTGTTGTTGGTAGGATTTTAGTATGATCTAAGTGTATTTGGACCGTGATTGAAAACTAAGGCATGGTATAGTTAAGGTGATTACGAACCTATTGGCGTTGAAGAAAATCCTGACAAAATAGATATTGATGTTTTCCGAACCATCAAAGGTATTCTTCCAGTTACATACTACTGAAGATATGATATACAGTGTGACGATTGATGAGCTATTTTGCTAATAGTCAAAAGGGCCGGGCAAAATTGTGCCGAGAAGCAAAGGACTTTCATAGTATTTTTTTGCCAAACGACAATTGATTTCCGTAGCATCGAGTATTAACTAATAGATATGGTGATCAAATGATACACACTAACACACCAAATATAATGATCCATAAGGTTACTTTGAAGATGAATAGCGTATTATTACGATCTAGACTGAAGATAACATTAAACATTTACCCCACCGCGTAATTTGTAACATAAAACGAGTAACCACACTTTAATCAAGCCTACAGTTATTAATGGACATTAAGAAACATTATTAAAACCTCCTCAAAGATTCGAAGCTGTGAGATAATGACGTGATTAATGGAAGCCTGGCTGAGTCGATACATTCGCAAGATAGAAGGCGACAAAGTTAGGATATTCAATTAAGCAAAAAACCGGCTAAGCGTAAGTTGGACTCGCGCACGGGGGGTTCCGTACCGTTAACTAGGTAAAAATTTATATTTTATTTAATTGTAAATTTTGTATTGTAAATAACTGTTCAATATTTATAATGTTTACCGTTACCATTAATTGATATGAAGCAAAAATAGGCAAAAACATGCGTTTGTTTTATGGGTGCCGTCCTTAAAGATTTATTTTGTTTTAATTTAAGTATTTGTTGTTATTGCGGCAATAAAACTACATAATTTGTGAAAATATCACTCTAATCTAGCCATCGCAGTTTTTGTAATACAGCCTGGTGACATATAGACAGGGTTCCTTTCTACCCTTTGGATACAGAACCCTAAAACACTTGGAATTTTTTCCTCCTATCGAAACCTGGGAAGCGAACATTGAATATGTATGAACCTAGCCTTTGATTTTAGGTTTTAAACGTGATAAATTGTCGAAATGAATCTTCGGCAGCTGCTTTATTTGACACATCTACGACTTTTAGAAGTTTTTGAAATATTCGATAATAGGAATTGTAACCCAATTTTATGGGAGAAAACAATGTTGCCATGCTTGCGTATTTTAAAAACATTTGTAACTAAGATTAGCTATATAAATCCATATACGTCTCTGGGTGTAGGCTTCATTTGCAACTAATAGAGGTTAGGCTTTAGCTCACTAAGTTGTCCTATAGCGATAAGGCGGACTACACGACTAAGAAATTCACCTAAGAGTACACTGCATATTTTATAAATATTATCAAGTCCAACATCCTGCTTTAGACTTTAATGATCAAAGGTTTCATCATCACATCAATCACCAACATAAACAAAAGATTGAATCAGCCATTTTATGTAATTCTGGTTTAACATTAATTCCTAAGATTGTCTTTGGTAAAACATGTGTCTTTCAGTTTGCCTAAAACTAAATGTTAAATAGGGCCGAGGTAAACTAATTAAAATAAATTTGAAGAAGACAAATACGTCAAAGTACCAACTATTTTTTTTATTAATTTGCACGACCTGGCGTAGGTTGTATATTAAAACATTATGGCTCTTCGAAAGCGATTGTCATAATTTGTCCTTAGGTAAGCCGCTTGATCTTTTGCCAAGCCGAAAAAAATATCCTCCAAAAAATCTCATTCCCTTATTTAAGCCATACAAGCCAAAAAATTCCAAATTACGACCCAAAGCGAAAATAATTGGACATAATTTCAATATTTTCACATTCCACGTTTAAAATTCACGGGCCTCTAATATATTCGTCGTAAATAAGGAGTCGCGAGCGCTCGAAACCTATTTGGAGTGTATCCAAATATAAATAAATATACCACGGAAATATGCTAAATTGTGCTGCTTATAACCAGCCAGTGACATATTTTGTGTGTTTGAGGTTGGACGTACTTTTTTTTTCGAAGGCTTAGGAATTTCAAAAATGCAAGGAGGACCGAGTTGATAATCCGACCAAGGTGAGAACTTTAATGCTAAACAGATATTGAAATACATCAAGTGTATTTAAGTTTCATCTTCATCGTCATCATCATCCGGCATGGCACATTTATAGCGTGATATAAACAGCCGTATCATAAATATCCGACCATCAATAAATAAATTACTACGGGACAGTGGTACCACAATGATTCGTGGCGCAATCACGCTCGCCCGGCATTGTTCCATTACAATATGAAACTTACATATCATTCACTCACTTTAAATTCTAAATCCTTTACGTTTGAAAATGGAAGCTATTTTCACAAATATTCAGAATATTCTCGCTTTATATGTTTCAGACCATTTTTTACTTTCACAATCCTTTTGTGACGGCACACGTTATAGTTTACTCTCTTGTCTCGTAATAATGAATTATTGTGATTTTTGTTTCTATTTTTCTGTAAAATAACATCGTCCTTTTTGGACATTCAACAGGCTTATGTCTGAGGATTTGTGACGTAATATATTTTTGTTACAGTGATATGTGCCTGTGGAGCTTTGTTTGGACAATTTTTTGACAAATATTATATTGTTTTGTTAAGGTGTATTATACGTGAAACTGTGAAATGTTTGATGTGGATAAATGTGCTGAAACGAAAAAGTCTCGCACGTTATACATTCCTCGCATTGTATCTTCTCTCAACAATCGACGTATCTCTGTTGGAAAATTGACAATCGTATCTTCAAGTGCATAAGATAATTATAATTTATATATACTAATATTATATACTCAGCCTATCGCCATTCACTGCTGAACGTAGGCCTCCCCAAGAAAGCGCCAACCATCCCGGTCTTAAGATAATTATTTAATTGGCTTCTATAATATACCTAATTAACTTAATTTATTTTAGTGACGGTATCTCCTAATAATGCTCAAAATTTGAATTTTGTCAAAACTCGCGATTTTTGTTCCGCTAAAACGCTCTGCTTCATTTTGTAGGGAAATACATTTGGCTGTTTAGCAAAGTGGATGTTGTGACGTTAGTACGCAAAATTATACGTAGGTAGGTATGTAATATAAAATGTTTTATTGAATTCACTTTTATTGATTTTTTTTTTAATTTTGCGTCTATAACAAAGACAATTGACTTCTATAACAAAGACTTTAATTGGTTATGCACTCAATTTTATTTTGATACATAATGTCGAAATCACACTATTTACAATCTGTAGCGGCTACAAACCGCATATGTCAGTTGGCATCTAAGCAGTCAAGCGAAAAAAAAAATAAAAACAAAAGATTTCCAGTTAATATCATCATAAAATTCACACACCGTATGCATAATGAGGTGTCGTGAAATATTTATGAGGTAAATCTTAGGGAGTTGCATGCAGAAGTATCAATAAGTTATAAACGCCTTTATCCCGTGTCCGTCAGAAAAAAATATTCGCCCGAATATCTGGTGTGTCATGAATAAATTCCGAACGGATTACGTCAAGACTTTTCCGATAATGTTTTGGATAGATTCCGTTGAATATAAAGATGTTGACGTCGTAGATTTGAATGTTTTAATATACATGTATGTATGTGGTTTTTACTAGATATAGTTGGTATGACGCAGCAGTTTTTTTTTTTTGTATTAACAGCCCCGTGGCGCAGTTGGCTAGATACCAGCTTGCGAAACGAGCGGCCGCGGGTTCGATCCCCGCACCGAGACAAATGTTTGTGTGATCCACAAATATTTGTTTTGGGCCTGGGTCTTTGTGAGACCGAAAAGTCTCTCGTAGTTTCTGATATCCACAACACAAAACTTGTATCTAGAATGGGATTAATATGGCAATCTTGTTTTAGCTCAGTTGGCGATCCTATGACTACCTCGTTCGATACGTGATTTAGGTGTTAATTATGAAATCAGAGATCGATATCCAGGTTAAGAAAAACGTAAATGTATTCTTGGGAGCCTTACTCATTTAGTTATTAAAATTAATTTCAAGTTCAAATCCGATTCGCAGCAAAATAACGCCAATGCATAGAATAAGGTTACTTATGACTATAACACCAAAGTACTTTTTATGTCTATAATAGAGTTTAAATTGTTTATATATTGCACTATTGGAGTAATAATGATCATACATTTTGTTGTTGTTTGAATAACATAACAATTTACTGATAATTTTGTGCCCAATTAAGTTTAAATCGCTGTGAAAGGGAAGTTGTGCAAAAACACATATAAATTTATTCTGCGCATAGGTCGATTTGAAAGCTAACTAACGTTATACCTGTATATAGTCAGCCTATCACTATCCACTGCTGAACGTATGCCTCGCCAAGAAAGCGCCAACCATCCCAGTCTTGAGCAGCCCTCATCCACGTTATACTTAGGAGAAACTTGTACATTACTAATAACAGTCTCGTCACTCCCTTTACCTCAAGAGCAACCGAGGTACCAACACGGCACAAATCTCCGTTCGCGGTGAACAATCTTCCGTTCAAGTTATTCGCGAAAACTTGACAATTAGTGAGTTGCCAGTGGCACAGTTGCGAACTTCGCTTAAAGTCTCAACTCGCCTGGGAGCACCAAACGTTCGAGTTTTAATGTCCTTGGAAGAAATCCCTTTTTGTTGAATAAGGTGAAAACAGTGTGAAAAATGTTAGGCGGTCGAAATTCTAGAGGTTTATTTTCTATGGTCTACGCAATTGTTGTCATTTGCCTTAACTGTGAAAAAACGCTGTTATGTAACCTGGACACCTATTTATTAAGAATTTCTGCACAAGGCCAGCATGGTGGGCTAAGACCCGTGGCCCGTGCAGCCGTGGGACGCTTATGAACTGATGATGATGATAATTTGTTTATTTTAAAAAACAATATAAATAAGGAAACTGTATAGACAAAATGTACCAGAACAATTAAGACAGTCTTTTATTGTTGGCAGAAATAAGACACATTTTATATAACTGAGGACTCTTACCCGAGACATCTAAATCGCAGCATTGGTATATTCTAAAAGAATAGACAAAAGTCATAAGCGTTAACTTTTACTAGAATAACATTAAAATCCATTAACATTTTGTTCAACATGTAGCTATTTTGTGATGTTAAACTCTCAACACCGCGCTCTCGGTGCGAAGTGGCGACAAGTTTTAAATCTTCTTTATCTTTTTGTACCTCACCTGCGACTTCCTTTCACTATCTTTTATTCCTGTTATGTCTGGCAATATGTCTGCTGTCTTTGATAAGATATTTAAAGAAGGAGGTACTTTTATTCATACAAATTTTTACTGAAAGCTAATTGGATTTGACAATATTTTGAGTGTTTAGAATGACGCTGTAGTGACTGGACTACAGTAGGAATTCTGTATATAATATCTAATGTGCTCTATCGAGAAGAAACGGCAAATTAACGTCAACTTTTTTAATATGAGTAAAATGTATTGCCAAAAAACATTCAAAACACTTCGCCTTATTTCTGACTCCAAATCTAGACATTTCAATCACCTGTTATATTGCAAAACCAAAGTAAAAGTAAAAAGTATTGGACAGTACCCTAAATTTTTAAATATAGAACAGGCAAAGGAATTTGCCCGCGCAATGTAACGTGAAATGAAAGGATCAGCCGTTTGTGCCTTAATGAGTTTGTTTTTTTTTTATCTAAAGATTGCGGCCTTTAAGAACTTTTGCGAAGGGAAAATGATCAAGTTTCTATCGCTGGAGGCTTATTCAAGTTCTAGGATCGATCTTAAGAGTGGTTAAATAGGATTTTTCTTCTAACTTTGACCACTGTTTGCACACACAGACCAAGGAGGATTTTCTCTTTGTACTTTTTGTAGTGGTAGAATACATAAGTACCTATTCTTGTGATTCTGTAATACGGGTTCTAATTGTATAAATGATGAATGTGTTATATTACATTTTGTTTTTGCTAACCATTAGTATGGGATCAAAATAAACCAATATTTTCTACCTTCATTGCTGAGACGCCAAGCTTATTAAGAAGCATCTAATATACACTATTCAATTGTGAGCTAATATAGTGACGTCATAACACATATATACTGTATCTGCCTTACTTAAATGTACATAACATGAGGTAGATAATAAACTTAATACATTTATCGTAGAGAAGTATTTCTCTACCATTTTTTCCAACTGTACTTATAGAATAGCCTAAACCCGTCTACCAGACACGATGAGTCAATACCGAAAATCACTCTGACGAATCGTAATAAAACACCTCTATCTCCAAATCGAATCTAAGACCTCTAAATTGCATTCACCATCAAAGCAATTCACATTGAGCACCACGAAAACACCGCAAAACAGAACGCATTCCTTGCATTCAAATTGAATTCTTACAATTTACGTTTTCCACACGAGTGAGTTCTGTCATTATGAAAGACGCAAAAATGCTTTTATTTTCCTTAAGCATTTCGCGCCCTCTTTGGCTTGAAGTATCTTAACTTACTTAACTTCATCAACCCGTATACGTCCCACTGCTGGGCACAGGTCTCCTCTACGATTGAGAGGGTTAAGGCCATCGTCCACCACACTGGCCTAGTGGGGGTTGGCTGACTACACACCTTAGAAATTCCTAAGAACTTTTAAGCGTGCAGGTTTTATCACGATGTTTTCCTTCACCGTTAGAGCAAGTGATAATTCAATGTAAATACACATAACTTCGAAAAGTCAGAGGTGTGTGCCTGGAGTTCGAACCCGCGATCGCAGAGATTCTCGACCGCGCGCCAAAACCTCGAGGCCATCACTGCTTCTGTCATTATGGGAGACGTAGAAATACTTTTATTTTCCTTAAACATTTCGCGCCCTCTTTGGCTAGAAGTATTACTTTAACGTTTTTTCCTGCATACTCATCTATCTTCTTACACATTTGCAACGATTACAGGCGCTTTTTAGGGTTTTTTTGATAAGGGTTGTTGGACCCATTCGTAAATCACCCACATTAGTTTACGCTCACATTCAAATGTATTGTTAAAATCATGTGTAATTTGAAAGAAGGTTGTTTTTTATCTTTTTCATTATAATGATCGTCACATATTCGATTTTAAAATGTGGTTTTTATTTCTTAAAATAATAATTATCATATTACTATGATAATTCTATTAGTTAATCGTCAAATTACGTCCCAGTGCTGGACACGCGCTTTCTTAAAAACTCAGAGGGTTTAGGACTTAGTCCACAACTTAGTACACACCTACGAAATTCCTAAGAACTTTTAAGTCTGCAGATTTCATCACGACGTTTTCCTTCACCGTTAACATACGTGATATTTCTTAACAAATACACGACATAAACTCACCTATTACTATATTATGCATACATCAAAGAAATAGATCGAGTTCAATGGACCTAGACTATTGTGCTCATTCGTAGCTCTAAAAGATCTGCGTAGATACGTATATATAACACAAAGTTTGCTTTGTCGCTTTGATACCATTAATATAGAAATCGATTGTATAGTTTGGACTAAGTTCCCTTGCTTATCTACACATCTACGTTCTGGCTATTATGGAGATTCATTACTATATCGAGACTTACATAGTATAACACATTTTGAAGATAAAAAAGAATAAATACACACAAATATTTCACGCCTAGACACTCCGAAGAGGTAGGCAGAGATGCAGTTCTGCATTTCACCAAGTAGGTACCAGTCCCACCTAGTCGACTCTATTGCAGCTTTCAGGGACAAAATCAGACTTGGGCTGCTTCTGAAAGTTTTCTAATGGAAAAGATCCAATAAAAATTGACTGCCTCGTGGTCTCGTGGCACAAATATGTGCTATCATTTTCATGTCATGTCACGGGTTTAGGCCTTAGTCCACCACGCTGGCCGAGTGCAGCAGTGCTGTTAGGTGTGCAGGTTTCATTAAGGTGTTTCCTTCACCGTTGATAATTCTTTGTAAATACACAGTTAACTCCGAAAAGGCAGGACTTCTACGTGCTGTAAGATCTAGAGACCCAAACAAATAGACATACAAGTTTCCACCTCATGAAGTACATACACTTTTGTTCTTTTCAGATCATGCAGTCGGTTGAAATCCCTTCGCAGCCGAGTCGAGACGCGTACGACGAATGGAGGCGCGGCTGAACCATGGAGCGCTGGTCGGGGGAGATCCAAACGATGAGCTTCACCAGCTACCGGCTGAAGATCGGGCTGGTCGTCATCGTCATAATGGTCCTCGGCTTCTTCAATGAGAGTCAAGGTATGGGAAAAAAAACTGCGTTTTTAAGGCTTGTGTGAAGCAGACGAGTGATTGGTTAAAGGATTACTGGAGAGGTGATTTCTTTTTAATAAACTTCGTATATTACTAAAAAAATATACAAAAAGATATGCCCTTTGCACTGTTAGCTATTAACCTGCTTGTGTCACGGAAGGCCGCGGGACTGATCCTCACAGTGAAAGAATTGGTTATGTTTTCGTTTGTGAGACCAAAAAGTCTCTCGTAGATTTTTATACCCACGATACAAGATTTGTGTCTTAGTGGGGATTAAAACTATGTATGTGATTGGTAGGTTATAAAATAATAAAAACCTTGATTAATAGATATTGATAACAATGAAAGATAATAATATTCCTCCGGTTAACACGCTTTACATTCAAAGAGGCGCAAGCAAATTATTACTCAATTCAAACACATCGTGAATTCATCAACAGATTGTCCTAACGCATCTCCTTTTTTAACCTACATTTTAGTTTTAAAATCTAAAACATGCTGTTGAAACTACTCCTTGCCTTTCACATCGCCGCGAGATAATCCCGAGTCGGGTACACCCGCGTTGTCGCTAACTAAATCCTGGAACAACACCCCAATAAGATAAGGAAGCGCCCACAGCGTTCGAAATATCGTGTATATGGGTGAGAGCTGTAAAATATATTTTACCTTCTTACCCTAACTTTTGTTCTCAGGTTAGACGTTTATTTTGAAGGTTTTAAATTTAGAAACCATTGTTGATATTTTTATTACTCAAAATATTGAGATATGGGTTTATTTTACTGACTGCTTCGTGTTCTAGCGGCACACCTATATGCTATATGTACTAGGGGTCTGGGGTTCAGTTCCCGGGTCGGGCAGTTGTATTGAGTTTTTCCATTGATCATTTATAATAGCTACCTGGAGTCTGAAAATGTGACTTAAAACGGCAATAGGCGCGCCTAATAAAAAATTTGAGCATTGAAATGCATCAGCTAGTAAAAAATGCAATTACAAAGATACTACAGCTAGGAAATAAAATATTCTACACGTTCAAGGAAAGTATAATATATGTAATAGTTACCTCCTAAGCAATTTCTCAGCGGAACCCTCAAAAAGCTCTTTAAAACAGCAGCTTTCACTATAATTCTGTTAGAAAACCTTTAAGCTTCCAACCATTTTCGAGGAAGATGCAAAAGCTTTCAAAGCCGGCTCTAGCGCGGAAAGAATCTTCCATTTAAACGTCACTGTTGTAATTGAAGTAATTATTTCAAAGATCCCTGAAGATTCGGGAAGTTATTGCTAAATCGGGAATTTTTGGTTACTTTTAAGTTTTGATTGTTGTGTCTTTTTGTGTTTTATCTTTGTAGTAACGAACGAACGTAACTTAACGATTATTATGCATTTTCGACGGAGTGATCAAAAGATTTTAACACAGTTCAGAGTTTCACCTACTCTTGTTTGGCTAATTAGTAAAATGATTTAATCTTTTAATCAATTGACGGTAGCTACACCTTTGGATCGTATAAAAACACAAATTTTGATCCCTCCGATATATACATCATGGTAAATTATGAATATTAAAGTATATAATATGTTATTAATCAATAAAAATAACAGCTCTATAAATGGGCCAATATTTAGTATACAAAGAATATATATCTCTTCGTCTGTCTAAACTCAACTATTGGTATTTTTCAAAATGTAAATTAATTCCAGCTTTGGGCATTTCATCATTGATTAAATTTTCTTACAACACTCATACAAACATAAATGGCTAAAATAATCATTATAAAAGAAAAATTAATACACAAGAGATTTTCATTACAAAATCAATCGAAATCTTAATTTAAAAGTAGAAAGCAGCTAATTAACGGAGAAAAAGAACTTCACAGCTTTTCTCCATTAAAAACAGAATGCTGAAGATTTTAATCAGAAAATAAATACGAGCAATTTCTCAAAAGGAAAACGGGAAAAAACGGATGCGTTGCGTCCGTCGCAACTAAAGTACGGTGATACTTGAAACAGTTCTATAAGAATTGAGGTTGATAGGGACTCTTGCAATTTTTTATATTGTCACTTTTCTTTGGTCTGTGTTTGATTAAGATAAAGATTATGACGCTAGTATATAGTAGCGATGTGTTCCATATGGGAAAAGATAAGTGGAGATAATTGTCTGATTTGGTTAGAAATTGGTATAACGATTAAAATAATAATAGACTTGAGAAAGGTGGCGGGTAACGGATGGATGAGGGCTGCTCGAGACCGGACTGGTTGGCGCTTCTGGGGGGGGGGGCTACGTTCAGTAGTAGACGGCGATAGGCTAAGTATATAGAGACAGAGACTCGAGGTCTTGTAGCATAGGTGTTTGTGGTGCGTGCTGGAATTCCCAGGCTCGATTCCCGAGTCGGGCAATGTTATTGAGTTTATCCATTAGAAAATTCCTACGAGCATTACCAGCATGATGTGAAAACGTGCCCGTCAAATAGTACTGAAACACGCAAGTTGATTAACACCCAAAAAATACAAAGGGTTTGCTCATAATGTACATAGTATATGCATAACCTACTCCTATCTAGTGTATTATGTACCAACGGTTTCTTTATCAACCCATATACGCCCACTGCTGAGCACGGGTCTCCTCCACCATTGACAGAGTTTAGGCCATAGTCCACCACGCTGGCCTAGTGCGAGTTGGCGGACTACACACCTAAGAAATTCCTAAGAACTCTTAGGTGTGCAGGTTTCATCACGATGTTTTCCTTCACCGTTAAAGCAAGTGATAATTCAATGTGAATACACATATAACTACAAAAAGTCAGAGGTGTGTGCCTGGGGTTCGAACCCGCGACCGCCGAGATTCTCGACCGCGCGCCCAAACCTCGTGGCCATCACTGCTTAAACTTCCAACGGTTTATATATTATGTTTTTTGGTTATGATCAACTTACCTGATATTTACGATCCTCAGTAGCCCCATTAAAAACTGGAACGTCTGTTAATATTATAAATGAAATATTAACATCATTATTAGACCATTGGCCTAAATAGGTGTCATTACAACCAGGGCTGCTTGGAATAGGAATTAACTTTTATAATTAATCCCAAACGGCAGGCTAATTTAATTGTCCACGTTAATTCTAGTGTAAGGCGATAGGCGCAAACTTGGTGACCGAATCCTCATTGGAGGATTGTAGACACATATATTGGATGGTCTAGTTTGAACTGGCAAATTGGGAATTGGGTGTCGATTTATTGATGTAAGTATTCTAAATTCAATTGATTGTGAACAGTCTTGACGCGTGGCATAATGGCGTGTAAGGTTAAGTGATATCGGGTTTGATTCCCGGATGCAGATAGTCCGATATCTTAAAGTTGACTTTATATTTTGGCGTAGGTTTAGAAATAAATTTCTGACTACTTCTTGGGTCTTCTTGGGAACTGTGTTCACAGCTAAACGTTCTTAAGGACTTTCCAGGTGTGTAGTCCGCTGACCCGCACTAGGCCAGATTTGTGGACTAAGACCTAAACCATCTCAGTGGGACAGGAGGAGACGTATATGGATTGATGATAACTGACTGATGGTAACTAAAAGCAGATTAAGCGCTGTAACTACAACCAAAACATTAAAATAACACCATAGAACAAGATTCAAAAACCCCACGTCACAAAATATTAACGGCACGAACAAAGAGTCTTGCCTAACAAAAAGCGGCTTCAGCGCTTTTACGTGTGTGCTGTTCCACTGTGCCTGCTCTAAACGCACTCATTACGATTTAATTAATCATTGCCTTTGCCAGAATGCACCTGTTAGCCGTGTCCGTTGCACAAAAGAGGGAATCTGTAATAATGTACCGGCGGAGTGAGAACGCAGGCGGAATTCATTAGTAGTTTGCACATAATTTTACGGAAACGTTGTATCTTAGCTCCTGGATGGTTTATGCTCGGACATAATTTGTGAATGGTCTGTCTGGTGGCATGATTTAGCTTCTAAGTGAAAATTTCATGCCATTTATTTATATATTTATGCTTCTTATACAAAACATTGTATAAAGGCGGACTTAATGCCTAAGGCATTTTCCACCAGTCAACCTTAGGGTGGTGCAGAGATACTCGATAGGTGCATAAATATTTTTGTTTAGATAATATGCTTATTTTTACAATACGAATATATAAATACTAATCTATAGACATACATATTACAAGTTACGCACCTAAATACATAGTATATTTAATATAAATATACATATTATATATAAATACGAAACCACAAATACCTAAACATTTTATAGGTTATAAGACATTTTTGGTCTAAAATTTATGTCAGGTAAAACTTTAGTACGTTCCACGCGATTCTCAAACATAATAAATTCTCAAATTTTATCACAAAACTAATCAATTTTACCTATACCTTCTTCTCTATTAAAAGGACTAAAAATAAAATTCTAATCCTTAAACCGATTTTGTTTGTGATTGCACATAACTCCCAAATTTGCAAACCTCGCTATTGTTTTATAATCAACGGCATCAACCGCTCCGTTAAAGTCAACTTCTACATTCTCAGCCAGCCCATAAACATCTCCTTTTAAATTAATATCATCAACTGAGACAACGTTAACATAAACAACAATAACCTCATTATTTCACGTAGCATTATGAAATTAGCAACGGCAGAACCGCCGTAAACAACTCTGCGGTGTAAGCTATTAAGCGTGCGTACTATATTGTACTTAGAGCTAATTAATGAGTAAACATACATTGCAACGGAATCTTTTATGTCACAAGAGTAATAAGCAAAGTTGATGGCAATTATATCCGCCCTTGTACAGAACGGTAGCACGGTTCCACTGACATATTTTCATCAGAAAATGTATTTTTTTCGTCGACTGTTTTGTTCGGCATATAGGCATATTTTACCAGGCCTTCACCTATTTCAGAAGTATTGCTACTGGTAATTATGTGTCAAGCAGATAATGGGTCGAGACTTTCGCTCTTTAACACACATATGATTTCGTGCTGGTAATGAGAATTTCGTAACGAATATTGCTATAGGTAGAAAAAGATAGTTTAGTTTTGTATCAAATTCCACTTTTAACCATTTTTAAATTTTGTGGGTTTTAGAGTTCCGTACCCAAAAGGTAAAACGGAGCTCTATTACTAAGACTTTGCTGTCCATTTGTCCGTCTGTCACCAGGCTGCATCTTATGAAATGTTATAGACAGACATTTTAAATTTTGACTGGTGATGTATTTCTGTTGCCGCTTCAACAAAAACGTATCCAATTAATACGACACAGTTTCGTTTCTAAATTTTAAAAGTTATTAAAACAAGTCGCGCGTTTCGATAACCAATACTCACTCTCATTGCGGCGAACAATTCACACAATTTGGGACCAAAACAATACATCGGATAACATTTGCTTGTGTATTGGACGAGGGGGATGTATTTGGTCAAATAATCACATTACTTGAATAAACATTTGAACAAACATTTGGCCAAACACGCAAATATCGCGCCCTGTTTGTCGAATGACGGGATACTGTTATTCATCATTACGTATTGTTTAATTTGCTTATTGTGCTTTGATCGTCGGTTTCGATTGAGATTTGTTGGCTTTGGTTTCCTAGTGTCGGTTTATTTCGGAGAAAACAATGGTAATATCAACCAACAATTATTTTGCGTTAGTGAGATTTCTGGTTATTCGCATTAAGAGTATTACCCGATATTGTGATCTAGAAAACGTGTCATGATCCTAGATTCATGTACATATCAACATTAAAAAAGAAATCATCTCCAATAATGACATTAAACAGTCACAATCGTTTCACGCCACTAAAATCTTTAGTTCGATCGCTCTACATTTTTTACTTTCCATAAAACTGCGGTAAGTATGCCATTTCATATCGAATATCCGATATCTGGTTCTATATTCATTGAAATAACTTTAAGTAATATTATAATAACTTATACTTAATTTTAGTCAGTATCATTTTGTTTACGTATTTAATCATCCAATAGCAGACTTCCCACTACTGTGCACGACTCATCTACAGTTGAGAGGAGTTAGTCCTTAGTTAACAATGGATTTTGTTACGCCTTCTACAAGAGGGCTTAGGTCTAAAGTCAGTGGCCTAGTGCAGGTTGGCGGATTACAAACTTAAAAAAATCCTAACAATTATCAGATGTACAGATTTCTTTAAGATGTTTTCCTCCGCCGTAAAACTACGTGGTGATTAATTTTGAATGCACACATAACTTCGAACAGTCAGCGATATGTGTCTCGGTTTGAACCCGCGACCGACGATAATCCCGACCGAGAACCTCTTCCTTCGAAGTCATTGCTACTTTTAATTTCACTATTTTGTATTGAAATAAATTACATGTCATTACTGAAATAACATTTAAAAGAGCACTCGAAAACACGAATGTGCGAGACAAAAATTATTAAGCGCAACATGACAACCGTGAATACATCCAAGCAACATTAATTAATTTTGTAATTAAGCATATTCCATTCAACTAATAATTAGGCTTTAACAAAATGGATTCGGAGAATTAGCAGGAGCAGGTCTTTGCGAGGCGAGAATAAAAAAATCCATTTTAATTAACGCTAAATCTGAGTTTTACAAGCTCCACTAGAGTAAATCCTGACAAATGCTCTAGCTTCCCAGAATTTTATTATGAAGGCAGTTTAGGGGAATTTATTTGGGCCCGAGCTAAATCATCGTTGGAGCGAAATCCGCTGATTAGTTAAGTTGTAACCGAGTTTATAACGCGTCCCTACATTTTACATTATTTTCTTCTCATGGATTGATGCTTCTAGAATTGGCTTCTTCATCGTCAAAAAACCTGCGGTTTTACTCGCAAAAATTTAGGTTGAAATCATTTTTTCCGGAATGAAAATATCCTATATACTATTCTATAATACTATTAGATTATAATAAAGTATCAATTTTTAAGTAGATTGTTTCAACCGCACTGGGGATACCTAGTAATAAATATGCGAACGTCAAAATGTTTGTATTTACGACCAAATTATGCCCGCAGATAAAACAAAAGTAATTTTGATCTAAAGATTGAATGTTAATACTAAGAAAATCATATAAATGTGATGTGAAGTACATACTCAATAATATTACAATTAAGAGCATGATAAAATCAATACGGACTAATACATTATTGAAACTCATTTAAATTATAACCGAACCGTTAAATTGAATCCATAAGGAAATACAATACAAATTTATAAATCGCCATTTCGTATTCAAACGCAAAATCTATTTCAATTACACTTAAAATTCAATCGAAGCAACATCAAGATATAGCTTACAATATACAGGATACGACTACAGATATTGCGAATGAGTATCGTATTTGTATTGCGGAGTACGCTCACGTTCTACTGTCGCTTCTAGGGAACCAAATCTCTGTATTACTCTAATGAAACGCATTAATAACATCTGCGCAAACTAAAATATCCCTTTGTTTCTTGTACCGTTTTGGAAATTGCGCTCTCTTTGTTCCTTTCAGCTTGTTATTGTACTATTACTATTATTTTCGCTGAAATGGAGAGAAATTAGCTAATTTGTATTGGGATCTGTGGCACATAAGAACCATTATTTATTTTTTAATTACGCTACGTCTGCTAAATAAAAATATTATTTATGTTGGATGTGAAACTAAATAATATTTATGACGTAATCAATCTTTATAAGTAATTAAGGAAAAGTTTACGTGGACCAAAATGAGACTAGGAGCATATTGGTGTGGAAAAACATTTCACGGAGGAGTACGTGTATGTATGTATTTATTCTAGGCATTAAGTACTAAATAGAAAAAGATGTATAATATATACATGCGTAGCCTCACGCCTGTCCTCCGCGAAGGGAGGGTAGTCTGAGGTGCATTTCTGCACCCACATTTGGTTAGGCAAGTATCAGTCTCATGTAATAAGGGTCGAATCTTCACATACTTGAGCCGCGAGACCACGAGGCAGTTTGATGTGCACTCAAATCGTGATCGAAAACTAAGGCAGGTAAAAGCTTCGGTGATTTCGAACTCATTGGCTTTAAAAAATCGCGCCATAGGTAAAATTTTGAACTATATGTATTAAATAGACTTCGGAAAACGTCATTTTTTTTATTTTTGTCGGATTTCTTTTTGACGTTCGTTCATAATCACTGTAGTTATAACCTGCCTTAGTTTCCGATCACGGTCTGAATACACCCTGTATGTATATCCACCCTGTATGTATATACAGGGTGTATTTAGACCGTGATCGAAAACGGAGGCAGGTAATAGCGAGGGTGATCACAAACCCAGTGGCGATATTAAAAATCCCGACAAAAAATAAAAATTTTGACGTTTTCCATACAACCATCGATGTTAAAAGTATCTGGTTTGTATGGACAACCTCAAAAATTGTATTTTTTGTCGGCATTTTTTTTAATGCCAGGGGGTTTGTAATCACTATTGCTATTGCCTGCCTCAGTTTTCGATGACGGTCTAAATACACCCTACATATGTATGTATGTATGTAGTATGCAAAGCGGTGCCTAACCGCTAGTTATAACTCACTTGTCGTATGTATCTTGTATCTAGCGCAGAAGCATTCTAAATATGTGGCTGTTTGCTTTGCGCTACTAGGGAAGTAATTAGCTTGTTGGAATGACGTCACCCTTCCGGCACCGAGCAACAGGATCTAAGATAAGGCTGTTTAATTTATTTTTAACTTTTTCAAAAATTTTATGTAATGGCTTTAAAAAAAAATAGTTGTGGCATGCGATGGAAAACCTCGCAAAGGTACAGGAGGCTAATGCCCAGCAGCATTACGGCCTCATAAACACCCAGACCCGAAACAAAAATTTTTGGCTTACATAAATCGAATCGGATAGAATTTGCAGCCTAGTTTTTCACAAGCTTATGTTACAGAGAATGAACTAGTATTTCCATTGTTTTATTGTATTGTATTGTTGATATCGGTAAGTGCTTGACAAATTTTCACAGAAACGTCACTAGGCCAGCGTGGTAGACTATGGCCTAAACCCTCTCAATTTATAAAGGAGGCCCGTGCTCAGCAGTGGAACGTATATGGGCCAATAACGCAATCTCTGTATTGTTGGGCACAAACTTCCTTTACAACTCTGTGGGTATAAGCCAAGTATAGTCTACCACGCTGGCCTAGTGCGCGTTGGCGGACCATTCATATACTCACCCATATATTTCTCGAAGGGATTGGCGAAGTTGCACCTTTGAAATGTATTTCTGCACCATTATTTCGCCAAGTGTAGTTTGTGCCACGTAATAAAAGACGACCCTATTACCGTTCTTAGGGACATGAGTACAGCAATGTTAGGTATAGAATGCGTTATTTTTGTACATTTGCAAAACCCAAGAGTACATATATTTACAAAGGACTTTTTAACACGGCCTAAGCCCGGAGTTATAAATAATTAATGACACTTTCCGGCCGCCGAAAGGAGCACAAACATTCAGCATAAATATCGGGGCTGTTACAGTAAAAAAGTTACCTAAAAAATTCAATTAATAAAACGAGAAATTCTGCTCGCAAGTTTTACGGGAATTCCGTGTTATTTCTTGAAGCATTTTGCAGGAACGCTTTTGGGACTATTAAGAATACATTTTAATATTTAGTTTCTGCTCTAGTAAACATAAGAAAACGTGTTATATCAGAAATACTTATAAGTTTCTGAGAAACACTCAGGTGTTAGTCCACCAACCCACTATAGACCATCGTGGTGAACTAAGGCTTGAATCTAAGAGGTAAAAGAGGCCCGTAGATTAGCGTATATGTGATGGTAATGATGCGGTGATGGTGATGATGATGAAAATTATGTTGTTATTGATGATAGTGGTGGTAATTATGATGATGACGATGATTAGGTTTCAAATTACGTTCCACCAATAAACATATGTATTAATTGCCTTCATATAGGTACTGTTTTCGTTAATAATTTGAAAAACTAAGCGACATGAAAAAAATAGGTAGTTACAAATTTATGAAAAAGGATTTTAACGAACTAGCTTGTTAACGTAACCAAGTTGTAAATTTTAACAACCACTACATTTTTAAACAGTTATTCCACCAACGAATTAGAGCAAGCATGTAAAGTCAAATAAGCTAGGATAGATGTAAAACTAGAGGACATAAGAGCCACCATTCTGAGAGCACATAGTCGGCCCAATTAGACGTATTTGAATAGGAAAGCGTCTAGAATATTCCACATAAAATTACTACATACGCGAATTGCTTTTGTAGGTAATTTCTGCTTTTATATCTGAAACATTTCAGTTTTTAGACGTATTTTATGACGACCTTGAGGAAGTAGTCCAATTACGATGTGTACCAAAAAAACAAGGTGAAACGTAGTACTTATTATAATGTAAACTATTACAAATTCGCTTGGTGTCGTTGCCTTTAACGAAATAGTATTGGATGTAAGTTCCCGCACCAGCCATTAATTGTAGCCATTAACAAATCAATTGTAGATATCCAAAATGGATTGCTTGAGGACACATCCAAAAATTTCGTCTTTGGCTATTTATTTTGTTATGCCTCAAAGAAAATCTACATTAAGTCATCTATCTCGCAAAAAAAATTTCAAAATAAATCATTTTCAAAAACCCCAAGTCCTAAATGCGAAATTAGTCAAAATATCACAAACGTGACATCAAAGCGAAATTAATATTTAAGCGGCGTGAAAGCATTACGCAGCCACTTCACAGGATGGCCACTTACCTCCATGTAGGCCGCGCATCGTCTTTATTATAAAAGTTTCGCTTGTTTAACAGAACCGACGCATTACACTTTACTATACAGCCTTTTATGAGCTCGCTAAGGAGTTGGTCGTGCTGACAGCGGATGTACTAATCCTACTTAGCATTTTAGTTGAACGCTGCCTCGGAGGAATTAGTTGCTAGTTGATTATGGTTTTTGCGTTGAACATAGTTGTTGTTCCATAGGAGTGTGCAGATTGTTTATTGGATGAGAGCTGATAAACTTAGAACACTGGATAATTCTATAACCTATTCATACTCACAAGGTGGACAGCCGCTGGATGCAGCCCGTATCTACAGAAAACTTGGTAAGTCCTTTGAGGAGGCCTATATCCAGCAGTGGACGTCTTTAGGCTGATAATGATAATAATGACATTAGGAGCCTTACTTAGGTTAGTTTCTAAGGTGATACTTTCGAATTCCTTTTTATCCAGCATCTTTTGGGCTGATGGGATGGACGTTCAATATCTTAAATAATCTGTTATAGCAGAGTAAAGTTTTTTCTTTCTTACCTCAACGTCATAACCATGCAACTGCGTATGAAACAAAAACTGTTCAGGCTAAAAAAATCTAACAAAAACGACACACCCAATATCAATCGAAATAGCTTCCAAATTCGCTTTATGTGGACCGTTTCCAGTGTTCTCAGCCAACTGTCACTTCCACGAAACAGTCCAACTGTATCAGTGAAGCGAACAGCTAGTTCTCGTAACTCGTACAAAACTTCCACTCCCTCAGGGAAAGAAGTGATCTGTATTCAAAATACGCGGACATAAGGCCGTACACTTGACCGGGTACAATCGTAACCACGCCGTGTGATAGGTGTCGAAGAAAAGTTTCCGAGAGTTCCGATGGCCTGGTAGAACCAAATGCATAAGTGCAAATACTTTTATCGGATTTCCTAAGAGTGATACCGCGTTTGTTGTTAAGTGCAATACTGTAGAAATTCAATTCTAATAATTCTGCCATGACGTTAACAGAATTTACTTCAGCTAATCTTGGAACTGTATCAGCATGAGTCACTATGACTAGTTCTACATCATATGAACGGTGGTTACTATTAGAGATCATGTCTACATCAACACTTTTTTATATCACTTCGTCTCGCTTTTCTTTTGCCTTATTCTACTTGCCCATTCTTTTACTTTTATATCATTAAACCTGCTTTACTCAGTGGTTACGTTACGTATGGATATGAATACCCTATGCATAGTAAGAATTAGGCATTTAAAAAATTCATTTTCAAACGAATCTTGTCATACCACTTCGATCGAGCTTCCTCGTATCATAGTTTAAGCACTTTGGGTAGTTAAAGCTAGCGTCATATTTATTCAACGTAATGAAAAATGTAATTACTTCAAAGTAAAATATTAAACATGAACTTAAAACGCAAAACTTCTAAACCAATTAGAAGAAAGAGCCTTGGGTACTTAGCAAGATTTTACATTATATAGGCACACCGTGAATAAAATGTTAATAATGCCTAAACATGTCTAGATATTCTTTAAGAGAACTAAAACGTGACAAAATTAGCCCATTTGTGGTAAGTAATGTGTACTAACACAATAACATCCATCAAGAAAATTGTTGTACTTATTACATCGTACCTAATTTCTAGGAAACCTTTCTTAGTGTAATGAAAGTCCTAACTCCAGAAAAGGACATTTATAAATAACTTTTGATACTGAATTTATCTGTAGATACATACAAACATACATACATAAACTCACGCCTGTCTCCCGTTAGGGTAGGCAGAGACATAGAGCGCCAAATGCCACGGTCCAAACACACCTCTTTCGCTTCCTCCACTTTTTTTTTTTTTTTTTTTTTTTTTTTTTTTATTTGCCTTAGCAGGCAGACGAGCTGACGGCCCGCCTGATGGTAAGCGATCACCGTCGCTCATGGACTTGGCAATGCCAGGGGCACAGCCACGCCGCTGCCTACCGTGAGGAAAATGCTCTTTTTAAGCCTCGTTTGAAGAAGGCCATGTCATAGCGCTCGGGGAACACTGAGGCAGGGAGTTCATTCCAGAGCTTGCACGTGCGTGGTAAAAATGACCTCTGGAAACGCACCGTACGCGTACGGTACGTCTCCAGGTGATATGGATGAACTCTACTGCGGTGACGGGTGGTGCGATGGTAGAATGGCGATGCCGGAACCAACCCAAACAGTTCCTCGGAGCATTCCCCATGGAACAGCCGGTAGAACATACAAAGAGACCCAAAGTCCCTCCGCAGTCCTAACGGCTGTAGATTCTCCGTGAGATCAGGATCATCGACGATGCGAACGGCCCGTCGCTGTAAGGAGTCAAGTGGGTCGAGTTGGTATTTTGGGGCACCTGCCCAGAGATGCGAGCAGTACTCCACGTGGGGCCGGATTTGCGCCTTGTAGAGCGACAACCTATGACCCGACGTGAAGTACCGCTTGGCTCTGTTCAGGATACCCAACTTCTTACTAGCCAATTTGGCTTTGTCCTCCAAATGACTCCTAAACTGGACTAAGCTCGAAATTTCGACGCCGAGGATCCCAATACTCTCGGAGATCTGGAGAGATACTCCTTGGAACTGTGGCGCCATGACGAATGGATCCTTCTTCGCAGTGAACGCGCAAACTTGTGTCTTCGTAGGGTTGAATTGAACCAGGTTCTTTTCTCCCCATTCGAAAGCCCGCCCCAGAGAGCTCTCGACTTCAGACACAAGTTGTGACCGTCTTTCCCCAACGGTACTCCGAGGGACATTCTGTTGGCCGATGTATCGCGCGTCACTCGTACTATCATCTGCATAGCAATGCATGCTTTCGATAGAAAGCATGTCATTGATATGCAGGATGAAGAGTGTCGGCGATAGCACCGAACCTTGAGGAACGCCAGCATTAATGGTCATCGTCTCGGAGCAACAGCCGTCAACGACAACCTTGATGCTTCGACCATCCAAAAAGCTGGCGATCCACTTGCAGAGTCCCTCGGGGATCCCATATGCTGGAAGCTTCGCCAGAAGGGCGCCGTGCCACACTCGGTCGAACGCCTTCGCAATGTCTAGGCCGACGGCAATAGCTTCACCCCCACTCTCCAAGGCCTCCGCCCAGCGATGCGTGAGGTACACAAGAAGATCGCCAGCTGACCGACCGTGTCGAAAGCCATATTGACGATCATTAATTAGCTGGCGATCCTCAAGGTACCTCAGGATCTGAGTATTAATTACTCGCTCCATGACCTTGGAGAGAAGGGATGTGACCGCTATCGGCCTATAGTTGGAAGGGTCCGACCGGTCACCTTTTTTAGGGATTGGGTGGACACGTGCGACCTTCCAAGAAGCTGGGACACTGTTGGTTTTGTAGGAAAGGCGGTACAGGCGCGTGAGCACGGGGGTCAACTCAGGGGCGCACGTCTTAAGAACCACCGCGGGGATACAATCCGGCCCACTCGACTTTCGGATGTCGAGAAGCCTGAGCTCCCGTCTGACAACACGATGATTAAATCTGATGTCAGACAGGAGACTCTCACACCTGGGTATAATTGGTGGAGTGGCTCCCCCGTCATCCAGGGACGAGTTCGAGGCAAAGGATTGGGCCAAGAGATCGGCCTTCTCCTTTGCACTATGGGCCAGACTGTGATCATCCCTACGCAGTGGCGGGAGACTAGGCTGACAAAAATTACCTTCGACAGCCTTGGCGAGCGACCAGAAAGCTCGACTTCCAGAAGGATAACTTTCGAGTCGCTCGCCAATTCGTCGAACGTGTTCCGCCTTGGCCCTAGCGATAGCCCTCTTGCTAGATCTAGAAGCGGCATTGAATTTTCGCTTCTCCTCCTTTGTTTTAGGATCCCGACGTTTTCGGGCTTCCTGCCAAGCCTTAAATGCGGACTGCTTGAGGCGCGCAGCATCGGCACAAGCGTGGTTGTACCAAGGTCGGCTGCGGCGCCCCACGGGTATTTTGGAACTGGGGATGAAAGTATCCATCCCCAGGATTATTGTATCCCTTACGCAGTCCGCACAGGCGTCAGGATCGTCGGAAGAGAAGCAGAGCCGCTTCCATGGGAAGGATGCGTAGAACTCGCGCAGTCCATCCCAATCTGCTGACCTATAACGCCAGACTCTGCGAGTCCCAGTAGCTGAAGGACGACTGGGACGCACAACAGGGGCCCATGAACGAACAAGGCAGTGATCAGATGACCCTAGAGGGGCTTCGATCACCACCCTGTATCCGTCAGGATGAGTAGTCAGCAGAAGATCCAACAGAGAAGGCTCATGGCTCTCAACATCCGGAACACGGGTAGGCTGTGTTACCAGCTGTGAGAAACCATATGCCAGGGCCAACTCGTAGGCAGACCGGCCCGGGAGATCAGTGATCCTGGACCCCAACCACTCTTTGTGGTGGGCGTTGAAGTCACCCAGGACCACCACCTCCGCGGACGGGCACTGCTCGAGTATGCAGCTAGTCCCCACTTGGACGTTCTCAAACAACAGAGAAGACCCCGAATCACTGGCATGGGACCTGTAAAGGCACGCGTATACACGGGTTCGACCCCCGTAGTCTACGCGAAGCCATAATATTGACAGGTCCCGATGCTCGAGGCCCCGAAGGCGGCGACAACATATATCACCCCTGACGAAGACGCACACCCCGGCTTTACGTACGAATGTATGTTCCAATACGTAGCCGGGGTAGTTAAGGTACGATACATCGTCAGGGGTAGATATTTGTGTCTCCGTTAAAAAGAGCAGGGCAGGCCGCGCCGTCTCGAGGTGGTGATGGACGGCGTCGAGGTTGCTGTGTAGACCCCTGACATTGCAGAAGTCCACTGAAATTGTGGATAGTTTATCCGCCGTAGTTTGCCTGCTACTTCTATTTTCTCGGGTCATTTCAAAGAGATTGGTGGGAGGGAGGTGAGGATGGGTGCGGTGGGTCTATGGCAAATCCTTAACGATGGTGGAAGAATATAAAGTGAAATCCAATGTGAGGCAGCACACGGCCGAATGAGTGGCCTCCGCGAGGCACGGAAGGGCCCCCGGTGCCCCCCCGCGTACAGTCGCCGGGATCCACCCCAGTCTCCCACTCTGGCACGACGACTGTACGACGGGATTTTCGCCAGTTGGCGGGACAGCTTCCCGAGGCGGGAGTTAAAAGTCAGCGGATCCTCGGGTTCAGGTCCCCTACTGACCGGCAGGCGGCCGACGGAAACCGTTCCCACCGGGTCTCCCTGTACCCCGCCTCAACCCCCAAGGCCGCATGCCACCCCAGACACCGGATCCACCCGGAGTAGTGCCGTTTCAACCCACCAGCACTCAAGAAGGTACGGGGAGGGACATAGAAGGAACGGCTATCCAGTCCTTCCGCCGGAACGCATTCCTGCTTTGCGGTAGAAATAGACTGGACGGTGGTACCAATCCGCTCGGGTTCAACATTGAGTAAATAAATACTCAATATTAAACCCTACCACCAGTGGTGGGTGAGGGAGGGGACACCAAAGCTGCGGAAAGGACAGTGAATGCAGCAATGGTGGCTCGAGGGGCCGGGGTCGCGTACCCGTGCCATTTTATAAGCCAACCGGACAAGTTGGCAGAAAAATGACCCTCTGACTCAATAGATAAGAATCCACTGACATTATCCTCTTCATGCATGCACATCGGTTTCGAGGACTCTTTATCTGTAGATCTGCGAAGTATCTTCGTCGAAATGTATTCGAATTCGATCTGTATTTCGGCAAATTAAAAATAATTTTATATTAAGATAAAGTGAATCATGGTCTCAAAGATTAGGCGTACAAAAGTGTTTTAGGTAAGCTAAGAACTAAAACAACCTAGGTATACAATTTACGGAGTTGTTAGAAAAATCTCATTTTTTTTATTTTAGTCGGGATTTTTTTAACGCCAGGGGTTTCGTAATAATCTTAGCTATTACCTGCCTAAGTTTCCAATCCCGGTCTTAATAAAACCTGTATATGTATATTAGGGTGTCCCAAAAAAATCAAAGTCTTTTTTTGTCAACGCATACCCTCTAATTATTTTCGAATGGTGTTAAAACACTTACAAATAAAATTTCATGAACTTAGGACCACTGCAACCCGTGCCGACTTGCATTCATGTATTTCAGTACTTACATACTTTGTATGAACTTCGGCGCGTCGCAATATTCGCATGGAAGTTTCGTGGTTGCTTGTTTATTGTATTGGTAAACGCTTTCTTTGTTTAATCAATATGTCAGATTAAGATTTCAAAGGCAAATTTTAATAGGGGGGTGCAAAACATTAAAATAACGGCTTAAAACTTCTCTGTAAAGAACAAATATTGGCAGTTCTGTTTAATAAAATTCATGTAGTAAAATTGAATTTTGTAAATCGCAAATCTAACTATTCGAGATTAATTATTTTTTGTTAAAGGGCCTATTTAAGCTTTAATAAACTAATTTTAAGAAATAAGTTGCCTTATACCGACTCTGAAGAGATCAACAAATAATGCGGAAAAATCGCAAGATGTGTTCGTACAGTGTCGTCAAGAGTTTGTTACAAGCTTGGACTACTTTTTGTATACTGCACACGCCAGTGCCCTTTAATTGATAAAAATAAATCTAGATAATAGATATAGTGATATAAATAGATATACATTGTTTTACCGGACATAATTAGGAAGGAAATTGAAGGGTTGGCTATCAAGAATTAACAGTTATAGCTATAATCATATTCTTTGGTGGTGATACAGAAAGAAAATTGACTATTCGATCTTCAAGTTCTATGTACCAGACACCATGATGGCCGAAGCAATTAATTGATTAAAAATGTCGTAACTTATATTTTAATTGTAAATTACTAATAAAAAGTCGCACTATTAGACATCTAGATTTGCATCGCTATATACCATGTTAAGGCTTGGATGCATTGTATATTATGGGTGACAGCACGTTACCAGGACTTAGGTTTGCTTAATACTTTGAAACCCTGGGAAACTGTCAATAAAATTAACTCAGAAATGACTATACAGAATATTTTTCAGCATTTTTGGTCTTTGGTTCATGAAGTAGCTGTCTTGTCTCTATATCACTATGATGGAGACCAGGAACCAAAAATGATAATATTTTAAAGCTTAACTAAAGAGGATCCATCAATTCATATATCCCCTGGGAAGATATCTGCGTGATTTATTTTAGAAAGATATAAACGACTTTATTTCGATCAAAAACTAGTCTTGCTTTTCTTCAATCGTTTTAAAAATTTTGACACTTTTCTCAATGAGTTGCTTACTTCACAGACTAGTTATACTTCTTTTCAAGCAGTTAAGAAATAAATAATCACACTAAAAGTCGCTAGTGATACTGCAAATTGCAGTTATACTGATACAACATTTGCGTGAAAAAGTCACCCTTAAAGGGAAACTAAAGCAATTTTTCCTGTGATTTATCCTAACAGTAAAATGAAAACTTTAAAATTAAAATATCACAAATATTCCTGTTTTAATAATAAATATATAATACCGGTGAAATAGGATATAATTTTGAAAATAAAAATTGAGTTTTTATATGTGCTCTACAATTACCATACAATTTTTTTCTTAAAACTTTGCCATCAAGTCGGCACGGGTTACCGCTATCCAATTTCGATAATATTTCGTATTTGAGTTATTAGGGTCAATTAGAAAAAATATAGAGGGTATGCGTATCTAATTTCGAGAAAAAAAAATCGCCCTACTAAGCTGGGACACCCTAATGTATATGCTGATAATCTCTGCTCCTATATAATGATGAAGTGAGGATACTCCGTATTGCAACTTAGTTCTTTTCCATATTTTGTCTTTTATTTTCTATATTTATTAATTACTAGCTTTTGCCCGCAACTCCGTCTGCGTGGACTACAGGGTTGGATTCAGAAAGAAAATCAGTTGTAGTATTTTACTCCACAGAGCCCCATTTACTTAAATATACAAAAATCATACAAATCGGTCAAATCGTTTCAACGTGAAACCGTAACGCGCCGGTCGACGCCTTGAGTATCATTATTGCGCGCTTGATCATTATTTTGAAACTGCGATATCTTCTAAGATACTCATTGAAATCAAATGATATAAAGGACAAATTTATTTTGTATTAAATACTTGTAATGAATAACGTATTTATTTGGATAAGGATTAACATCATGTTTGTAAAAACACCTTCACAAATAATGCTTTATTTAAAATAAATTTGGTTAGGATAAACGTTATAGTAAGCCATCCTTAAAAAATAGACATATGCTGTCGCGGACTTTTTTTTAGAACTTTTAAAGAGGAACATTTCTATCAAACATTATTTTAGCGAAACTTTAACCATTTCCGCAGCGCACGCAGCGGAAGCTCACAAAAAAAAAAATGTCCCCGATTTTGACACATTCTTTATTGCTGCTCCGCTCCTATTGGTCGTAGCGTGATGATATATAGCCTATATCCTTCCTCGATAAATGTGCTATCTAACAGTGAAGAATTTTTCAAATCGGACTAGTAGTTCCTGAGATCCTAGCGTTCAAACAAACAAACAAACTCTTCAGCTTTATAATATTAGTATAGATTGAATACTATTTAATCCTTATTTACATTTTCCAACGTGATAACAATTGTCACTTAAAAGAATATCATGGTCATCGCATAGGATACTATTAAACTAAATTTTCGAATCTGTAACATCGTTGATCTACCCGAACCTTTAAGCTTTTGCGAAACTGAAAAGTTACCCAACCTGATATTTCCCCTTCAGAAGGGATATCAAACGATGTAGTTTTAATGCACTCTTTGTGTTCACGAGGATGGCGACCTAACGCCAATCGAGCGACAAATGAGTTTATCAAAGTATTATAATGGAACTTTAATATGGTTTATAATCAGACTGTCGTGAAATTAAAAAATGGATGTCCATACTTGGAAACGAAAAAAATCAGGCTGCGAATATTGGCATGAAAGTTTTGACAATCAGAGGGTAGGTAAAGAAAACACTGATAGAATATGTGAAAGACGATGTCATGAAGTTGAAAAGTAAGAAGAAGAAAAGTTTTATTCAGAAATGGGTATCTAACCGCATAGTAGCTGTTAACAATATTCATAAAAAAGAGTAGATACTTAGTGCCGATGGATACAAAAAGATATAGTACGACACAAATCAAGCCAGATGAAAGTCACGATAATCGCCTTTGATATTTACAAAAACATCTCTATGATCCTATTTACAATCTTTTTCATTCGTTTATACTTTTTTTCCATCGGAAAAATCTATTACTACCACCCACAGTTATTTTCATAGATATAATATTACACTTGCTTCGATTAATACAAACAAACAAATTCTTATGAAGTTATTCGTTACCTTGTCAGTTCACATCAATTACATGCATTAAAACCTTTATGCGGGTGCGAAATAATTACAGATTGGGAAAGAAACATCTAAAACGTTTGCGGGTTTCCTCACCGTATTTCTCTTCAGCGTTAAAATAAGTGATAATTCGTTGTGAATACACACGTTACTTTGAAAAATCAGAGGTGTGTGCGGTTGGAGTCTGCAAATCGAATCAAAAAAAGGGTAGCCACATGAACAAATTCAGATTGAACCTAGTTTTTAATTAATTTAAAGGCGTTACACGGCTGTATAAAGATGATAGTTCTGTAAAAGTTGTGTTGATATGAAATGAATAAATAAATCCTCGAGGCCATCGGTCACACAATATTTAATGTACGGAACAGAAAATTCATTCCTGGCAATATTTCTCCATTGACCTTCTAGGGTTGGCACGTGCGCGTACAAGTTTTAATAAAATGACGGCTGCGGAAATGTGATTTATAATTTTTTTCCCAAACATTTATTGCTGACAGAAGTTTCAGCGAGATTTTATTGCGAACGTTTTCATAGGTTCAGACCTGGATGTTTTGGCACAAACTTAGTTCTAGACATGACGTTGTCAGATTTTTTTTGTTATTTACAAATTGGGTAACATCGATATGAGCTAGTTTATGTATAGTTGTCCGTTTATTAGTAGTGTTTCATTTTTTTAAGATGAGGCTTTCTTCAATACTAGATGACCCGGCAAACTTTGTACCGCCTAACGCAGTCAACAAATGCTGTGGTACATATTAGCTGATTTTTTTTATGTTATGTAAATACTCGTAAATATTAAGATCCGCTCTTTACTGAGACAAAAATAAAAAAGTACCAAATGAAATCTAAAAATCGGGAGTTTCAAGACATGATTAAATTAAGCTATCTACATAGACTTAACCCTTTCAATTGTAGAGCCCCTTCCCAGAAGTCGGACTTATGATGATCATGATGTCAGTGATAATTTTTCCATTCCGTCTCATTAGTAGAAAAGGCATATGCTCAAGCGTAGTGGACAAAAGCCTTACTTTTTTTTATGGAAAAAAGGAGGCAAACGAGCCACCTGATGTTAAGTGGTCAACACCGCCCATGAACACCCACAATACCAGAAGAATCATCGGTGTGTTGCCGGCCTTTACTCTTCGTATGAAACGTATATGGCCTGATTTAGAAGTATTACTGCAAGCAATATTTTGTACGAAGTTTTATATACCTCAGCCCATTAGTAGATGTTAGTGTTGCATTACTTAACGTGGGCTTCAAAGCTAAAGTATCGCATCACATGCAATTTCGTCTTTAAACTGCAAGTACGTAACAAAATCTCGAAGCCTTTCATGTCATAAAGAGCATGTTATATTCCGGACTCGCTAAGTTGCCGCTCATGTGCTGTAATATATGATTTCGCTGTTTGTAAATACCAGAGGATAATTTACTAAAAGGTTAGTGAATCCTTTAGTGTAGGGATTAATTGAGTCTTTTTTAATCTTCGTTTTTTATTTGCGTTTAAGCTGAATTCTAAGTAAGTAATTAGCGATGGCCTCGGGGTTTAGGCCCACGGTCGAAAATTTTGGCGGTCGTAGGTTCAAACCAGGCACACCTTTGACTATTTAGAGGCCCAACGGTTTTTGTTGCTTTGCTTTGAAACGTTCGATTTTTATTAGGGATTTTATTTAGATTTTAGGTTCTAAATAGATTCAGCTCTTGGAAAATGTATGTCTTCTTTTTACAAACCATGAAACGCCTATCCCACGCTGATAGGTGATAAAACTACCAACGGATAGGTCTAGTAGAACACCTATCCCTTGCCATAAAGGTGTATACCCAATTAAAAATCTAACCAACCACACTTAGCGGTGAGAAATTGCAGAACCACTACTAAGCCGACTGAGGTTTAAGACATTCTGGAATCATTATTAATGTAACAGGCTTAACGCGGAAGCCTCACGTGGACGCACCACTTGACCTAACGGCTTTAAGCTAAGCCTCTTAGAGCTTAGAAAAGTACATACACTCAGCGCGTCTGTAGAATCTCCAGCTCAATGCTTAAGATATATTTCTTTTAATATTTGAGTTTTGCTGTAAATTCAGGTGGGTTTTTAAATAAAGCTTCTAGTGATGTGAGAGTCAGGTTCTCGTCAATCGAAACTCTCATGTCGATTTGTTCAGAGGCTTGGTCAAGTCATTTAATCGACCAAGGATAAAAGAAAAGAGGATTGTCAGCTGGCAATCCTCTTTTCTTTTACTACAACACAGGTATTACCATCATTATGAGTCAAATTACGTTTCATTGTATGGCACATGCCTCCTCTACAACTGAAAGGGTTTAGGCCCTATTTAACCAAGTCAACACAGCGAAGAATGTTTCGGTGCGAAGGTTTCTTCACCATATTTTCCCTTCACAGTTAAAGTTAGAATTCATAAAATTACTCAAAAAATCAGAGGTGTGTGCCTTGGGTTTTAACCGTAGACAGTGAAACTGACACACACGTGGCGAAATGTTGATTCATAAAAGCACCTCTTCCTTACCCTTTTATACAAACGTGAGTTTACACCAACGCACCATCAGATACTATTACTTTGGCGAGTAAAAAGCAATATGATGCTATGGTGTATAAAAAGCAAGGGTATTAAAGGTTGACCGACCCCATTTATAAAATGCCGGGATAGCGTTTTAGGCAAATGGCCTACACTATCGCTACTCGTTAAATAACCCCCTTACGTATATGGTGTATTAACCCCATCTTAGGTATTTGGGTCACGCAAGGATTGCGAATATATCATATTTATTTGATTGACTTGTTCAGTGAAGGAAAGTTGGAAAATGTATGAAAGATTCTTAAGAAAGTTATTCTTAAAGTTGCTAGCGTTTAGCTGCAGAATACCGGGATGGTTGGCGCTTTTTGGGGAGGCCTACGTTCAGCAGTTGACGGCGACAGGCTGAGTATATATATGTATATATATGGGTAGCTATGAAACATTTGATTTCATATCGATATGGAGGGAAATGCCAAGGCAGACGCTGATTGTCGATTTTTTTAATGATAATGATCATCAGATTTAGATGCGTAAATCGTGGGTGTAGAAATACATCTAAGTTTACATGCTATCTTGCATACTCAAGTCAGAATCTTTTGTTCGTCGATTTTGTCGAACGAATAGCTCAGCAAAGAATGACTGTAGCTAAAATAAACAAATAAATACATAACACTGATCCCACAAAAGAAACAATTATAGTATCGTGGGTATCAGAAGCTACTAAACACTTTTACGGTCTCAAAAACACCAAATAAAACTATATTTGCAAATCATCATAATTTCATAAACGCCCTCAGCAGATCTCTCCTTAAGATTTGAAACCTTATCGAACAACGAAAGACTTTTCGATCTTAGAAACACTAAAATCCTTTTCTTGGGAATTAGAAAGCATTATCATATTTCCCACATGTAAATGCCCACATCACATCTGTCTTAAATATTTGAAGCCTATTGAGATTACTTAGTAAAATGATAGCTACAAATTTGTATTTATTTCATTGTCTCCTATCGTAATACGTATGTCTAATTACATTAAAGCCCCAGTAATGCTGGTGGATGTATAAAAACTCGCCGCTATCTGTTTGTTAACACGAGTAGTGTGAATTAAAACCTTTGTTCGTTTTATTCGCGTCAGATTTTATGCGACAAAATTGAAATGAATGTACTTTCTTTTTTTATATTATCATCAGTCCATATAAATCCCATTGCTGGGCACGAGTCTTCTCTACAACTGAGAAGGTTTAAGGCATAGTCCACCAAGCTGGCGTAGTGGGGTATGACAGATTTCGTAAGAAATTCCTAAGAACTTTCTGGTGTGCAGATTTTTTCAAAATTTTTAAGCAATACTAAAATAACCTTGAAATATAAGAAGTGTGTACCCGGGGCTACAACTCGCGACCGCCTGCTGAAATCTCAAAGCCGTTAAGACTCATGTTCTATTATTCCTAAAACTACGTGAGGTATTGTCAAGATTATATTGACACGATTAGTATCGATTAAGGATCCTATGCAAAAGTGATTGAAGACCCAAATTAGATATTGCTGTTGAAGGATTAAAATCTTTCTTAATTTGCTTTCTTCATTGTGATTTGTAAGTCTTGAACATTAGTTTTTCTCAAACGGTTTTTTTATTCAAACCACAAAAGTACCTTGATTTTAACTACACTACTTTTTTAAACGTGATTTGAAGGGTGTGATCATCATCACACTACATTTTCAATGCAATTTGTAGCTTGTGGTCATACTTTTTTATCAAACGATTCCTCTTAAAACACAAAAATACCATGAAATTTAACCTTCCTTAAACGCCTAACGTTCAAACCACGCACTAAGCTTATATTTACAGTACATACTTCAGAGTTGGAGGAAAGTTTCGTTGAGGAGTTACGAGCACTTCAGAACGTACCGGCCGATTTTACTAACATGTCTGAGTTGAACAGTTTCGACTATCGGAAACTGGGAGTTATTGAGGTCCATTGGATGTATTATACGATGGACGACTAGCAGTTTGAGTATTTTGTTCTTGTGGCACTTGGGATGGAATTTTAAATGAATATAACCCAGCGTATATTTAGATAAGGAACAACTATAAGCATATAGGATTTTTATACATTCCTGATGAATTATCAGTAGCAGAATTATTGTAAAGACACCCTATATACTTGTTCTAAACTATTTGATAATCAGTTGTGTCTGCAAACGCAGGTATACGCTTGTTTTTCAATTTGTGTGTGTATTTAACGGTGACGGAAAACATCATGAGGAAATTTAAAAGTTCTTAGGAGTTTCTTGGCTGTGTGGTCCGTTAATTCGTACTAGGCCAGCATGGAATAAGACCTTAATCGTTTTAATGGTAGTAGAGATTTATTTTAGTAAAAAAGGATTTTAGCATGCCATTATTTGTAGTCTAACAACTTGGTACTGTTTGTTAAAAGCTTGAAATGGTGGTCGATTAACTCTTTACTTCCTATAGTATATTACTCTTCCTATCGTTACTATTCTTACCGTTTCGGGGAATAGATTAGGAAGTCTTTGCGTGTAGCCTAAAATCAAATTTCAGAAGAAGAGAAATGTAGGTATAGAAATATGCTATATGCTTCATATCAAAAGATATTATCCTTTTATAGCTGCTCGGAGTACAATAAAGACAATAAAACGAGACAAGGCTTTCCGTTCCATTCGGAACATCAAAAGTCCATTCCACAGCCGCCCTGTTTAAACAACGCTTTATAATTACGTCCACGTCCATTAATTTTTATAACCAAAACCGCTAGAAAACGTCCGAAAACTGTTCTACTTTAATTAAATAGCTGCCACAATAACATTCAGTATTACACCACGATGACCTCAACATTTACTTCCATTATAACACCTGGCGTAAAAGGTACAAAGGAAAGTGGACTCAAAATTAACGGCTGTAAGTCATAAAATGCACTAAGTAAACCCTGAAAAGAATTCAACGAAATAGTAAAAACAGGGTAAATGAGATGTGAACCGCGCGATTTAAGCCTGGCAATTTGGTTAAACGCTCGTGGCCTGCAAAGGGTTGCCTTCCGAGGAAATGGTATTTGAAACAGTTATTGGATACGGCATAAAGTTAGGTAATTATTAAAGTAGTCGCTTGCACGCTGTATTTAATTTGTCTACATCACTGGGGAGTACGACTATACAGCTGAACTCAGAAATGTATTTGCATATACAAAATGAAATTACACTCAGTTTTAAGTCGGGAGCGTAGGTGGTTTTTCTAAATTTAAACGTGTATTTTAGATGACTCGTTTCGAAAGTAAATGATACATATAGATGCTTGTTCCTGTAGATAGGTATAAAAATTTCTATATCCATGTTTTGCCAAGTGGCAGTGATGGCCTCAAGGTTTGGGCGCGCGGTCGAGAATCTCGGCGGTCGCGGGTTCGAACCCCAGGCACACACCTCTGATTTTTCGAAGTTATGTGTGTATTCACATTGAATTATCACTTGCTTTAACGGTGAAGGAAAACATCGTGATGAAACCTGCACACCTAAAAGTTCTTAGGAATTTCTTAGGTGTGTAGTCCGCCAACCCGCACTAGGCCAGCGTGGTGGACTATGGCCTAAACCCTCTCAATGGTAGACGAGACCCGTGCTCAGCAGTGGGCGTATATGGGTTGATGATGATGATGTTTTGACAAGTTAGTGTAGTACCAAAAAGAGAGAGTCATTTTTGTATTTTATGAATGCATTTCTGTACTGCTGTTGACGAGGACTGCCTAAATACACCCAACAGTCACATATATAGTTCTAACCCCACCCTAGGATTCAAGTCCAGGGTCGTGGGTATGCGAAACTAAGAGTCTTTCGGTCTAACAATCACCCAAATATAAAAAAAATATTTGTGAAACGCGCACACTTTTGTCTCGGTGCCGAGTTATCGGACCCCCGACCTTTCGTTTCGCAAGCTGGTATCTAGTCAACTGCACCACTAGGATATCAAAAATATTGTTTCTAATACAAATTAGATTAAGGCTTAGTTCTGTAATCATTTTTTCTAACCCTAGTTTTAAATAATAAGCAATGCACTCATAAATACTACAAGTAATATGGGCAATTCTTATAATATGCGTGTTCAATCATATGACCTGCTCAAACATTTATCGTTTCAAACTGAAAAAACTTACCTCTTTTAGAATTTGAATTATTAATAAACTACAACTCTTAAGTACAAAAAGTGCTTAACACCTCTTGACTCATTTTAACACCTTTTATAGTTCATAATTTCTTCTCATTATAAACTTTAAAGAATTCTTCTTTAGTAAAACCTGTGTTTAGAAAAACACTTATTTCAAATAGACTTTTTATTACCTCAGTTTTATGCCTGGAGCTATAATATCTTAGCAGTCTTTGTGAAGCGAATTTATTAATGGTGATATTTAATATAAAAATTCATTCATTACTTCTTCTTTTTGCCAAAACTATGTAGGTTTATAAATTATTTTATTCGCACGACATAAAACTAGTATTTTAATGTAAGGTCATAACCGTACTGAACACATGTGTTTTTGGGTGTTTATTTATATAAAAAGTTAAAGTTTAGCACTTATTAAAAAGAGTAGCAATAAGGAATAAATACGAATTTATGAATCTTTACAAGTGATGTGAAAATTAATTTGTAGAACTATGTTTTATGATTTAATCGGTATAAAAATTAATCACAATCATGCTACTTCTATGAATGCGAAAATAAATATCTACGTAATTTGCGCTTTCAATATGGATAAATCTTAGCATTCGAGAGATGGGATACTACTCAACTCTATCTATAATCTTTCTAGTACATAAAATCCGCTTTTATAAAATTCCGTTCGAATGTTGGCTATTTTAATTACCTGGCTATTTTTAATGAACCCTATATCAAAATTCAAAGCAAATCCTCAACTACCACATAACCTGCGCCAACTCAGATGTTCGCGAATAATTTCTTAATCAACACACCTTTGCGCTAATTGTGTCATTTCACATTCCATCTGTAGCTTTGCGACAGGCGGAATCCTTTCGGATAGCTTTAATGAGTTACAGCGCGGGATATTTTATTCTTACGAGCTTTATTTTATTTCAGCAATTTGTCTGGGGTAATGGACGTCGTTTTACATAACGAATGACTTTGTAAATGTGTTAATATTCTTGTGATTTGTTTGTAATTCCCTAAAAGCCCTAAAAACGGCAAATTTATATTAACAAAGGGTTCTAAAAAAAACAAAAGAATCGATTTAGTATTTCACCATAACAAAATCTTACTAAATAAATACTAATACTAAATACTAAATACTAATACTAAATACTAATACTAAATACTAATACTAAACTATAAATTATAAACTACAAAAACGCCATTTATATTTTTGTAATTTATCTTTATTTCGATATTTTATGTTCCGTAAAACATTAATTACGGTGATTTTCTTATTATCGAGTAATTGTTGAGTTAATTATGAAGTAAGATTAGTATTTTAATTTATATTCATTATTGGAGTAACTCCCCATACTTTATCACTACATAGTATAAAACAAAGTCGCTTTCTCTGTCTCTATGTCCCTTTGTATGCTTAAATCTTTGAAACTACGCAACGGATTTTGATGCGTTTTTTTTAATAGATAGAGTGATTGAAGAGGAAGGTTTATATGTATGACTAGCTGTCCCGGCAAACTTCGTATCGCCCTACCAGCCAATGAATGTCTAGTTACATATTAACAGAATTTAATTTTAATTACTTAGGTATATCATCATCCCCCTGCCCTGGTCCCAATTATTTACTTGGGTTCGGCGCAGTATCTCTTCTTCGTCCACACATCTCTGTCAGCCGTCATGTGTCCATTCACCCCTTTCTTTTTCATATCTTCAGTCACGCACTCCATCCATCTCTTTTTTGGCCTTCCTCGGCTCGCCCATCCATCCACTTTCATATTCATCACCTTTTTTCCTACATACGATTCATCCCTTCTCATAATGTGCCAATACCACGACAGACGGTTTCTTTTCATCTTTTCTATCACAGGAGCTACTTTCAGACTTACCCTAACATATTCATTTCTCATTCTGTCACTCCGTGTTACACCACACATAAACCGCAACATTCGCATCTCTGCTACATGCAGTCGTCTTACGTAAGTCTTCTTCGTTTGCCATTTTTTTTCTTTTTCAGCACAGCTGCTAGCTCCCTTGACCTACCATTCGTGGTACCTAGATTCCAACTTGCATACCTCAATCTCATTTCCCGGGCTTATGTTGCCCCCGCCCGGGCTGGTGCAACAACTCTTGCCCATTTCTCACAGGAGTCGGTTGCTACCCATGCGCGTCGCCTACGGGGAACGCCCTAGGCATTGTTTTGGTAATGGAGTAGAGATAGCGTGTGTTTAGCTACAGGATATTGCAGGTAAGGATATTTCGCCTGATGGTAAGGATGCTACAGTCCCGGATAAGGAAGTAGTAGGAGACTCGAACAGCTCGAGGGGCCGAGGTCGCGTACTCGTAGCCCTGTTCCATGACTGGCTAGATAAATGGAAAAGGCATCCCCTGACCATTTAATAAGATTTGTTGAAGGAGATTTAGAGTATTTTAGATATTCAAGCATAATAAAAATTTAAAAATTAGGCACAACCAAGGAGATTAGTTAGACGAAATAAATTTCTGAACGCACGCCTTAATATTTGACAGCCAAAAAATGTCAATCCATTGTCATGACAATTCTGGATTTTTTACATCTCAAATACGCAATTATTCGAATGTTATGGATACATATTATCGATTCAAAATGCTTATTTTAATACGTTATTTTATTTGAGAGGGCCTCTAACTGCATCGACGGGATAAACATTAAATGACAGGAAATTTTGTCTGATATTAAAGTTCAAGTATTATTTTTAGACCTTTTCAGGCAATTATTAAAATGTATCTCTCCGTATGTTCTTACGGAACATACGGAGTTCTCGTACTTCAAGGAATATTATATTAGCGAAATCGGTTCAGCTGTTCTCGAGATTTGCGCTTAGGAACACATCGAGCAATTCATTTTTATAACATAGAACTCCTCCACTACGATTTAACTTTATTGTATTGTATTAAAGTTCAAATTGACTTAATTATTAAAACAAAACTTTTGTATGGATAAAGAAAACAATGAAAAGTCCCACGGGAACGCTGTCGAACGGGATAAAAAGTATCCTATGTTTTATTCCCGGTTCTAAGCTACCTCCCCATTAATTTTCAGCCATATCACTTCAGCCGTTCTTGAGTTATAAGTGTTGTAACAAACACGACTTTCTTTTATATATATAGATAATATACTTTTTCCGTGTTCTGAAGTGCGAAAGGATGAATTGACATATTAGTTGGTTGTCAAATCTACAAAAAATATAAACAAATAATCTGACAGATTAACAACTGAAGTTAGTCGGAACGCGACATTAGATTCTCCAATGCGCACGCGAATTTGAACTTTATGCAGCGGTATTAAATTAAAAATTGACTCTCCATTTTATTTAGATAACGTTTGTATGGGAAATAGAAAAGGGCTGTTTTGAGGATTTTCCCGGCAATTATTCGATTTTTTTTCACCTTTTAAACCTTCCCTAGACCTCCACGAACATTTTAAGACCAAGATAAGATAAATCCGTTCAGCCGTTCTCGAGTTTTAGCGAGACTAACGAACAGCAATTCATTTTTATATATATAGATAACATCCATTAAATATCAGCATTGCACCCGTGCGAAGCCGGGGCGGGTCGCTTTTATTTCATAAAACATTAAATAAATAAATAAATACACAGTTATTGTATTGAATATTTTTGTAAACTATTTATTTTATGTATCCGAATAAAATATATAATATATACATTACCCTTTAAGACCTATTCAATAATGCATGCATTTGTGTCGGTCACCTACATGCATTCACTGCGTCAGAACGAGGTATGCCAATGAATAAATGCATGTTTCTGTTTATATTAAAATCTTTAGCGAGCTCAAAGCATACATTAAGTCTAGACACGGTGAACTATCGACCTGAATTCGAATTAGAAATGCTTTAGAAGAATCTTTTAAGTAATAGCTAAAGGCTGTGAATGAATATGTCTTATTTTACATTGTTTTTTCTCGTCTGGGTTGAGATTAGTAGCATATAAGTGTTTGTTTACGTAGAATGAGGTATATCGGTGTACTTCTGTTATCTACTCGTATATATTGAGAAAGCAGTGATGGCCTCGAGGTTTGGGCGCGCGGTCGAGAATCTGCGGTCGCGGGTTCGAACCCCAGGCACACACCTCTGACTTTTCGAAGTTATGTGTGTATTCACATTGAATTATCACTTGCTTTAACGGTGAAGAAAAACATCGTGATAAAACCTGCACACCTAAGAGTTCTTCGGAATTTCTTAGGTGTGTAGTCCGCCAACCCGCACTAGGCCAGCGTGGTGGACTATGGCCTAAACCCTCTCAATGGTAGAGGAGACCCGTGCTCAGCAGTGGGCGTATATGGGTTGATGAAGAAGAAGAGAATAGAAGATATATTGAGATAAATCGGACCGATAAATCTGTTATTTTGGATTTTTGAGCAAAAAATATAAAAATTAATTATTTCTTGGCATGTGTATTTTGTTATACATAATTGTAGTTTTTTTATTCCTTTTTGTGTTATGTTATTTATAGTTTACAATAGAGTATAAGAAAATGCCAACGTCAAGCAGTGGACTTCAGAGAGTGTTGAAATAATGATGATGATGTACAGTAAAGTATATCTAAATTAATGAACATTTGGTGGCAAGTCTTAGCTTCAACCAAATACATTTCCAACCTCGGTAGTGATTAACTAGAATACTAACACATTACAATATTTTACTTATCTTCTTCTTCTTCTTCATCAACCCATATACGCCCACTGCTGAGCACGGGTCTCCTCTACCATTGAGAGGGTTTTTTTAGGCCATAGTCCGCCACGCTGGCCTAGTGCGGGCTGGCGGACTACACACCTAAGAAATTCCTAAGAACTTTTAGGTGTGCAGGTTTCATCACGATGTTTTCCTTCACCGTTAAAGCAAGTGACAATTCAGTTTGAATACACACATAACTTTGAAAAGTCAGAGGTGTGTGCCTGGGGTTCGCACCCGCGACCGCCGAGATTCTCGACCGCGCGCCTAAACCTCGAGGCCATCACTGCACTACTTATCTTATCACCCAATAATTTCCCCTATTAAAAACCGGTGTAAAAATAGGCAAATTACCCCAATACCTGATACTGACTGCATCGATTGTTCCAGGCACGGCCCATTACGGCGAAGACAGCGTGGGTTCGTTCCCGTACTTCGAGTACAACGTGCCTCGCAACGTGACCACCGTGGTCGGACAGACCGCCTTCCTACACTGCAGGGTCGAACAGCTCGGCGATAAGGCGGTGAGTTGCAATATTTTGCATTCAATTTCAATAGTGACTGCCTCGTGGTCTCGCGTTACGAGCATGCGCCGTGCGATCTAGAGGTTACTGGGTTCGATTCCCGGGTAGGGCGAATTGTTATTGGATTTTTCTGTTAGGAAATTCTCAGTAGCAGCACGGAGTTTGAGTCTTTTCAGTCATAGAGGAAGGCCATGCCCAGCGGTGGGATGAATATTGGCTGATGCTGTATTCATTTGTGAAGTGAGCCATAACTATGAGTAAATAAAAAAAAATCAGAAGTGCTCCTGGAACACCCAAGACAAGATTTGTGACGACAGATTGCAAGCCTACTTTTTAATAAATGACTTACACCTCTTATCAAACCGGTTTCCTGGCTCTAATGTTAATAAAAACCAAAATATTCTAATTCCCGTATAAAATCAACTTCACCAGAAGTACCCTCTTACATACTGTAATATTAGGTCGTTAGTACCGGGTCGCTTGAACCCACCCTGGGACCAATTGAAGGTTGTCTAGAGGCTGAATTTGCGAATATCCGCACTAATCGATATTCACATTACCTCGTTTTACATAACAAAGCTGTTTGGAAATGTGTTAATTAAGTATAGGAATTTAGTCAATACAATTATTTGCGATTTATCAGCGGTTTCAAAATTGATTGCCACATTTTATTGCAAATTGCACAAAAAAGCTGAAAGGGTTTAGAACGGAAATGGACGGTATTTTGTATGGGGACGAGTGTCGCAGCTTGTCTGTCACCTATTCATAATTACTATTACACGACTAATGGTAAAAGTTTCAAAAAAATGTCAAGGGCTGCTACTGGTTGATGCACATTTACAAAACGCAACCCTCGTTACTAAGAAGCGGCCGTACAACATGTTTTTAGTAATGTGTTTATGGATAAACACTCTTTATGTAAAGTACATAGATTAAGTCATCTGCGTAACCATCTTTATCAGCCTATATATCCCACTGCTAGACATAGAGGGGGCTCTACAACTGAGACTTCAACTTTAGTCCACCACGTTGGCCTAGTGCGATTGGCGGACTACATACCTAAGATTTTTTTTTAATCTTTTAGGTATTCAAGTTTCCTCACGATGTTTTTTTCCTTTACCTCGAAAGTACGTGATAATAGGTATAGGTGTGTGTCGTAACCATAGGTTATTTACTGTCTTTGAAATTCTCAACGAATATGAGAACATTACAAAATATGATTTAGCTTCGACCTGTTTCTCCAGTTTGTAGGTTTGCGTGAATCTCGCCAAGGTCGCGCCAACAATATCATCCGCCTATGTTGCTGGACGACCCAGATTCATTATTGTGTTAATGTCAGCCGGTCATGGCACTATGCGAATATCACGTCTATTTGAAGCTGAGCTAGAGAATTTTAAGTGAATCATTTAGTCTTTACATATTGTGAAAGTACTCGGTGTATAAAGACCGTGATAGCAAACTAAAATAGGCACGATTAGGTTATTAAGAACACCGTGACACAAATAAAAATCATCATCATCATCATTCATCATCATTGTCAGCCAATAGTGGTCCACTGCTGGACATAGGCCTCCCTCACCGGGAACGGTCGGAAGCCTTCTGCAGCCAGCGACGTCCCGCGACCTTGACAAGGTCCACCTTGTTGGGGGACGTCCCACGCTGCGCTTTCCAGTACGTGGCCTCCACTGGAGAACTTTTTGGCCCCATCGGCCATCAGTTCTCCGCGCCATGTAACCGGCCCATTGCCACTTCAACGAGCTAATCCGTTGGGCTATGTCGGTTACTTTAGTTCTCCTACGGATCTCCTCATTTCTGATTCGATCACGTAGAAAAAAAAAACTCAAATGTTTTTTCTAATAACTACGTATATGCGTAAGTAGTTCAAAACGCAATTATTGAAGGCGAGCTTATTGTAATTTCTCTATTACCTACTTTCCATCCAAAGAGTAAGGCAGAGTTATACCTCAGCATTTATTATCATCAGCCTGTAAAGACCCGTAAAGGCCCCCTTTAAACGGTTGAAACTGATAGTTTCAACCGTAGTCCATCATGATTTCCATCTAACAAATTCCTTAGAACTTTTTTAGTGTGTTAATTTCCTTACGATGTCTTTCTTTTGTCCAACTGGTTCTAAATATGTAAAAGACTATATGACTCGTATACAAATATCACATTGTAATGTATAATATGTGAAAATTTCCGTTGACTAAAATTACAAATTCTAAACGGAGTAACAAATGAGTTTCTATATAATTACCTTCCTGCGGGTAAATTTCCATTTACGCAGGCCATTTCATGGAAAATTTAATGCCCCGTTCAGTACATTGAATATTTTCTATTGGCTGACGATATTTCGTTAGTCACCGCCATCCCGCGGCCTAGTTACTATGACCAAGTTCCCGTATTGATCATTCGTTATTTTTGCCTGGATCGCAATTGGGAATAGCCTGGTTTATCCACGGTTGAACGTACTAGATCTTCGGTCTAACCGGGTCAATACTTACAGGCTATTGTCTGAATTTGTACGTTGCAATTCCAGTACCGCGAATTCTTTGTTGCCACGCTAGTTATTGTAAGAATGGGGTATTAATCCCGGGGGTGTATTTTTCTTGGTGAATAGTTTTTGGTAAATTTTCAACGAAGTGTTTGTTTCGTTAAGTGTGGACAGATAGAATATTGGCGTAAAAGGCATGGAGCTGATAATAAAGGCTTATTAAAAATTATAATAGAAGTAATAATGGGCGCGAGGTTCTAAAATAAAACAGTGACTTTCTTTTCTAATTCCACAATTATTACTGTTCTGGTAATCAACTCCACTGAACTTCATCATTAAAGAATGTTTGTGAATTTTTCTGTTATAAAATACATCATTTAAAACGTTAATTTTTTGCAGGTGTCATGGATAAGAAAGCGGGATCTCCACATACTGACAGCTGGTATTCTAACATACACATCGGACCAAAGGTTTCAGGTTAGACATTATGACAAACAATTCATAGATATAAATATACAATTGTTAGGTAATGATACATTTATAGATTTGATAAGTTAAAGTAACTATGATTTGATCGCGATTTCTGAGATATTTGTATGTAAATGTAAGTAGACCTTGTGCTTAAATCTCAAAGTCACATGCTTGAATAAGAGTAATATACATAATGAATTCAGATCGTGATCAAAAACTAAGATAGGTAATAGCTATAGTGTTTACAAACATATTGCCGTTAAATAAAATTCAGACAAAAAATAAAAAAATACGTTTTCCTACCAACCTGCCTAGGTTTTCAATCACGGTCTGAACACACTTTGTGTATAGAATGAATATGTAACCGTTTGCCACAGGTCATCAGGCCGGAGAAGTCAGAGAATTGGACGCTACAGATCAAATTTCCTCAAGAGCGCGACGCCGGTATTTACGAGTGCCAAGTCAATACCGAGCCCAAGATGTCACTGGCCTTTCAGCTCAACGTAGTTGGTGAGATATATCATTATAAATGGTAGAATTTACGTAATATCATACTGGCACTTTACGACCTTAAAGACTGTCCCTTGGTCTCGTGGCACAATAGTTAGTGCGCGGTACAAGTATTAACCGTATTGTCTAGAGGACCTGGTTTGGATTCACGGATCGGGCAACGTGTTATTAGGATTTTCTATTGGGATATTTTCAGTAGCAGTAATGAGCCTGAAAATATACCCAAAAAACGGTAATAACCTAAAGAAATGTGGGTGAAGAGATGCACCTCTGCCTACTTTAAATAGGAAAATAGACGTGATGCTATACTATTATATTTTTTTCAATTTTGAATATGAGAACAATCAATATCATAAAGAAAAATTTCTCGAATGTTTGTTTAGCATTTGGCCTATTTTAGTCTCTGCCTACCCTATTGGAAGACCCTCAGGTTATGCACGATGGATGTGTAAATCCAATAACCCCTAAAATTTCTCAACTGACTTCTCTATCAGATCTAATCTCATCTCACACTAAGACTTCCTCAATAGCGTTATCTCGTTGAATGGTTCGCAGAATCAATTACGTTCTAGGAAACAGGAGAGAATTTCTGTTGCCAGATTTAGCATATCCAAACAATAGATTAACAATTCCGATGTTTGGTTGGAGTTGTGTTTTGATATTTCAAGAATTCTCTTAGGTTATGTTTCACGCTGGGTACATTGTAACAATGAGGCAGGGGCGTTCCATAAAAGCCCAAAGGCGGTACATGGGAATCATGTTTTGTATAGTTTGCAATTGTTTAATGTGGGGTCAGGATATTGTGATTTATATGTCGAATTGCGTTTGTTGAATAAAGATTTACAGCATCAAGAGAATTGGGATTTTTTTAAGACAAATGAGATTAGTATCTTGGTGAGTGATCCATAACTTTTTCTAGTTTTTTTCTGAGGAAGAATCGGCTCTTTCCATGAAGCGTCTACAAAAAGACTAAAGGCTGCCCGGTTGCATGCATGCGTGTCCTGTGCCTCTGGATTTTAAAGGATTAAGAATATAGGAATCAAACCTATTGCCTATTTTCAGACACATTTCCACACTTTATGCTGTTGATAAAAAAATTGTAATCAACTCAAGAATTGAAACTGGGATCTTTCGATAACACTTCACGAATGGCGATACTAAATAAAAAAATACAGATTTACACCGTTTAACATTTCGAAAAAAACAAACTTACAATAAAAAAAATACTGTTCCTTAATTTAGAAATCCATTGTTCTTCTAGTTGTAGGTTAGTGAGAGCAGCGTTTGATATTAAACGCAGCAAGTCTTTGATACTTTGTGCTTTGCATTTCCCTTAAGTTGCAAGAGATATTGCAAACAAAAGACAATCTGTGGCTAAACTACTGAACAGATTGCTCTCATTTCTTTAAAAATATATAAAATATTACTTGTATATTAAGAAAATCCTCAAATATTAATAAAACAGCAATTATAGCAAAAAATTACTTTATTCTTCATTATTTACGAAAAAATCTTCGAAAAAACGAAAATTCATGAATTTGCCAACGGGTACAATAAAGGTTAAGTATGTATTTCTACCAGACATTTCGCCTAGTTCGAAGTCACAATAGGAGGAATTTTTGGCCACATTTACCAAAATCATGCTGATATTGCAACCCGATACCACTTAGTTCATCCTTGGAACCGAATCTGAGATCTCTTGATCGCACTCTATCACAAACTACTCCACGGGACTAACTAATCCATAAGCGAAGGAATAATTTAAGACAGTAAAATACTCACAAATACCTTGTAGAATGAACTTATTCTTTGATAAATTCAGCATAAACCTTTTCCATTGCCCATAACAAAGTAAAGTCTTGACACATCCTACAGTTTGTGATAAAGTTCAGCAAAATCTAGGTGACTAATTAGAACATGCTAAGTTTTCGAAGTTGTGAGCTGACGCGCAGTTCACTTGAGTTTTGCGGGAAGGAAAAGCCATCAGCTTTCTTGGCTGTTATGAATGTTAGGAGTTTAACCATAGTATGTGAACCTCTTTGGTTTGAAGTAATTGGTTTGTGATATAGAATAGTATTTGTGGTTTCAGGAAAGTGCATTTTAAATTTCGAATACACATTAGCAATGGTGTGTTTGTCAATAGGAATGTTTACAGTTGATATCAAATGTGTGAGGAATATGATCTTCATCAACCCATATACGCCCACTGCTGAGCACGGGTCTCCACTACCATTGAGAGAGTTTAGGCCATAGTCCACTACGCTGGCCTAGTGCGGGTTGGCGGACTACACACCTAAGAAATTCCAAAGGACTCTTAGGTATGCAGGTTTCATCACGATGTTTTCCTTCACCGTTAAAGCTAGTGATAATTTATTGTGAATGCACACATAACTTCGAAAAGTCAGAGGTGTGTGCCTGGGGTTCGAACCCGCGCCCGCCGAGATTCTCGACCGTGCGCCCAAACCTCGAGGCCATCACTGCTTAATATACTGCTGAGGAATATGATGCGAGTCGTAAAATACACCCAACAGTTACATACATAGTTCTGATCGCACTTTAATATTAGAGCCGTGAGTCATGGTTATTAGAAACTACGAGAGGCTTTCGGTCTCGCAAACTAACAGACCTGAGATAAATAGTGATGGATTCAAAAATAAACTCCCAACAGTCATATTACATAATTATTACTTTACATGAAGATATATTATTTGTATCGTGGGCGTCATTAACTACCATCTTATCGGCCATACAAATACCTAGACTCGAAACAAATGTTTGTGAACAACACCAGAAAATTCTTGTGTCTCGGTGCGGGAATCGGACCCGTACTTTCTCGTTTCCAGAACCAAGAGAAAGGACAATAACAATATTATTCTCAAACCAAGAATCGAACCCAACCACGAGCAATATATTTCAAGAAGGTCACTAAAGCAATTTCAGGTGAATCAGATATCTTACACGAGAAAACATTATTAATAATAACAAGTTTTTGAAACCCTGAGCGTGTTTTCATGTAATTTTATATTCAGCGTATATGAGGCGTATTTACAAAGCACCTTTATGTTTTAGGGTTCCGTAATCAAATAACGAATATAGTTGTTACTATGGAAAATAGTACAGCCTAGCTTTAGTAATAAAAAATTATATGGCACTTTAACGGTCAAGGCAAATAACCCGTACACCTAAAAAAACTTAGATATTTCTTAGATGTCCACCAACCCGCACTAGGACAGTGTTGTGAACTATTGCCTAAGTCCTCTCAGTTAGAGAGAAAGAGAAAGGGAAAGCCCGTGCCGAGTAGTTAGGCTATGTACTTCATAGTTCTCCTGATATAGACTAAATAATTACAAATGAATACAATATAAGCCCTATACGTCCCACTGCTGAGCACAGGCCTTCTCTACAACTGGGAGAGTGTAAGCCTTAGTCGAGCACGCTAGCTTGGCGGACTACACACCAGTGGCGGTACTTCCATAGAAGCCCGAAAGCCCGACTTGCCTTACATAGTTCCGAATAACTTAACGATTGTTTATTTATAAAATAACGCTATAAACGTGAATGTGAGTACTAACCGGTAGGTATTTATTAGTCCTACGTACCAAAAACAATATGCTGCTACTAAATAAACATTTGGGCTTGCCTTAGTTTGACACCCTAGGCACGCCACTGCTACACACCTAAGAAATTCCTGAGAACTTTTAGGCGTACAGGTTTCATCACGATGTTTTCCTTCACCGCTAAATAACGTGATAATTCATATAATAATTCAATGTGAATACAACAAATTAAACCTAAGGCTTGCATAGCACATGCTTGTTGAAACCAAAAGGTATTTATTTGATGTATTTGTGCTAAATAAATAATAATCAAATGAAGAACCCTCAACCTGCAAATTCAATGTTCACCTAGAAAATTCTCCGCTTTCACCGAATAGCTATATCATTTTATAAGAGATTGTTATTTTTTATTCCCATATTACAAACACGAAATGGGTTCTTCAAAATACATTACCACATATTTTTTTCTCTATGCGCGAAACCAACGATGAAATTTACTTATGTGTTATCGTGGTGTAATATCATGCGTTGATAGACGAATTATAATAACATATATACAAGTTAAAAAAATAAATACACCCAACAGACACAAACATAGGTATGATCCCACATTAAGATAAAAGTCTTGTCTTGATACGTTTCGGTTTCACAAATACCCAGACCCGAAACAAATATTTGTGGATCGCACAAACATATTTTGTCTTAGTGCGGAGATCGAACTCGCGGCCTCTCGTTTCGATAACTGTTTTCTAGCCAACTACACCCCGAGGCTATCAAATATAAATAATCTATATGAACTCACAAATGTTACACTATTACTTTTATAATTTAGAGGCAAAAGGCTTTAGTCTACTACGCCGACCGATGGCCAAATAGGAAAATGATACTTACTTGACTTGTTTTTATATGAAAAGAAATAAAAATAAATTTAAATGAACGCAATAAGCTTTTAAACTTATTTAATTTGTAAAAAATTCAAACGGTCTTTAAGCTTTTTGTATCGAATGTTCTTGAATCAAATCAAATCGCCTGTGCAAAAAAAAAACAGGTGATATTAAACATAATATTTTCATTTATATAAAAAGAAAATTATTTTGATAGTAGAGTCAGGTGGAATCGTAATTAAATTCAGAAATTAGTTTAACACGTACACATTTACCCGAAAAATACTATGTAGTTATTGCAGCATGTAACACACGAAACACGAAAACGAGGATTTTTTTTCATAATGAGTTCTGTATATTATTTTTCATCAGCAACATATTTATCTAAACATACAAATATAATAACCAACATCACATTAAATCCAATGTTATGATTGGCTGCTCAGCTTAATGGTAAAACGTTCCAATTTACGAAGAAAACGTGAAAGTACCGTGAGATAAACAGTATATTTTTGTTACACAGCACTCGTATACTCCAAGGATTATTATCGTGTGTGATATTAAGATTTTTTTCCACCGAATAACAAGGTATATTTACTGCGTACGGCTTTCTCATATTAAGCAGGATAATTTGAATTTTAAATTAACTTTGGAAGGTTACGGGGTATCGTCGGCGTCTTTAGAATGCGTGGTAAGTCAGCTTATTGATTTTCAGGGTTTTTTGAAGTCACCATGACTGTTGTTTTGCCCTATTGAAGTTGCCCGTAACGAGATTAAATCAAGGGTATCTCATGCAAATTGTGGATTTTTGTTCTTTTATGTATGATTTTGTTTATGATTGAGCGAGTCATCAATATCTTCTTTACTTTTAAGTGCGTATTTTTGTGAGCTGTTCTCATCAAATTTGAAAGTCAAATGTCTGTCATTATCTTTTCAGCAAAATACTAAGTCACTTTTTCATTTGTTGGTGTAACTAAGTAGTCAGCGTGCATTAATGAGGTACTGGGTTTAATTCCTAGGTTCAACTAAGGGGCACTCAAGTGAACAAAAATCGTAACAACACCTAAACAGGCTGACTCTGCTTCACCTTTATTTAGGTACCCACCTTTGTTATACAACTCTTAAACAAGATAAGCAATTCAAAATTACTACCAAGAAATTCTCGGAATTCTTGAACACACAAATTATCTTATGATGTCATTTGTTCGTTAATTCGAGCGACACTGGATTAATAATACACGCAAGTTTAAAAAGTCAAAGTTGAGCCGGTGTTTGAGCCCCGGTGTCTTATTCACACGAAACAAAATTACGGCCAAGTTTTAAGACGACGTCTTATGTCACGTAAATGTTTTGTTTGTAATTTAATAACATTACCTTAAACAGCTACAGGTCTTTCTAATTAAAACGCCGATCTCGTATTGATATTTTAGGCATTATCTTTTTTTCTCATTGTGACATAGGTACCATTGTGACATGTGTGCCATTGTGACATAAGGAGACAGATTGGAGTAAACGAAAAACCCAAAAAAAAAACTTTTTTAATCATCATTAAGTAGGCGACCAAGATACAATTAAAAAAATAATAGATTCCAAAACGAGAGATTTTGGGTTCGATCCCCGCACCGAGACAAATTATATTGTGATCCACCATATCTGACACTGAAATGTCCCGTAATTTCTGATACGTACGGTTGAAAACTTGTATCTTCACGTGGGGACGAATCCTAAGTTGCGAAATTTCTTAATGAAAAAACCCAATATCTCTTTGCTCGACCTAGAAATCGAAGACCTTTAGATTGCACGCCACGTACTCGAAACCCGAGACCACGAGACTCACCTAACACTTTATTCCCTCACTAGTTTACAAATAATATTGACATATAATTAAGTATATCTTTTCTTTTGCCAACAGAAGCGAAAGCCCACATTCTGGGTCCAGTGGACCTGTACGTCAAGACTGGCAGCTCGCTGTCCCTGACGTGCATATTAAGCCAGGGTCCTCATGACCTGGGCACCATATTTTGGTATAAGGGTAAGTAAGCTTCTATTGATTTAAGAAAGATAGAAATGTAAGCAGTTTTTGTAGAGTATCTTAAATTTGTAATTTTTTGTCAACTGTAACATGAGATTTTACTCGAATTGACGGCTTTTTATAAAAAAAAGTCTGGGCAGAGATAATGGTCAAATCTAACAGGGAAATGAAAATTTACTGTAGACATGTGTTACTTAAAATAATTAAAAAACACATTTCTATAAATTTACATTTACTGATCTGGTAACTAAAAATGCAACTTCTTAAAATAAATCCTCGTTGCAGGATCAAATATAATAGAATATAAAGAAGTAGAAGCGAACGAGATAGTGGAGGAGCCGAGGGTTCGGCTGAAGACCGAGTGGACAGAGCAGCTGACGTCACGACTCACCATAGACAAGTTGATGCCAGGAGATAGCGGGAACTACAGCTGCGTGCCAACCATGGCGGAGGCGGCTTCAGTCAATGTGCATGTCATTAATGGTAAGAACCTCCTTTCGAATTAAAAAAAATGCTCATGCTAGTTCTAACCAGATGGTTGAAAGAAGATTTTAGTTGACCAGACTAGCCTGAGTGAGAAAGATGTCTTTTGAAATTTAAGTTCAACAATGAAGTGCATGAAAACTCATTTCGAATTTAAATTTAAAAAATATATGTACCACATTTATCAGTTACTTTAACCCTTCGTAGCCCAAGATCATACAAAATTATAATACTTTGGTATATGATAGGCTTGAGCAAATAAAAAAACACGTGTTTCGTGGAAATTCAAAAATATTTTTTATTCCGTATGTATTGGATCTTTTAGGGTTTGTGACATTACTGTCACATTGGGTTAAAGTGGAAGAAAATGTTTTAACGTAGTATGGAAGGATCTAACAGATTTATTTTGTTTTTTGTAACAACTACTATTGCGAACTTTTTAAAAATTGTTTGTGCTACATCAGGACACCGAAGAAACTTGGGCCAAATGATTTTCAAACCTAATTCGGTCAGTAGCCAATTTGATACTGCCCCACCGCCAATGGGGGGACATGTTGCGCCGGACTCTTGTGATTTTGGCTTGTATTTTATTTTCAATTAATCTTCGCTGTTGGACATTAGGATTCAAGCAAAACTTACATAAAGTCTCCAATTTCAAGTTGAAAATCTGCTGAAGACATTTGTTTGTCATTGCATAGTTTAGTCTGCCTTACTCTCACATACATCAGCCAAGAACTGGCCATGGTCAGGTCTAATAATTGGTAAAACATCCAAACCTGGCGTCTTTTAATTCGTGTCAAAATACTATAAGCACCCATAATGCTGTTAATAAAATCTACACCTCCAATATACCCACTACATTCTTCGACGATATGAGACCGATCAATGTTGATGTACTTCTATTGGCCTTATCGTAACGACTTGGACCTTCGACCACTCACCAGCAAAAATTGAGAGAAGCATGACAAGTTTGTTGTCTTTTCATATAAATTTTGACACATCAATTGCGTCCATATTTGCTACGTAATCAACAGAAAATCTACTTTACTTTTTATTACATCTTCGTCAGGGGGTAGTTTGCAATCTGGAACGAGATTATTCCGTACGGTCCCAGGACTCCCCAAGTCCAAGATATATCCACTTCTGCTACGTACTCCAGTAAAGTTTCAAACCACGGAAGTAAAGTTATTATCCAAATATATATGTTATTTCTGATGTCTGGGTATGCCCGCGTCATTCTAAATACGACGTTTCAAGATGCTCCTTTTTTATTCTACTAGGAGCAAAACTCTTTCAGTTCCTTTTTCAGGTTCAATATTATAGACAAAACTTGAAACTACGCTCAGTACATAAAACTTTTAACGCCAATTGTGTTTTTTTTTATAGCCATATATCTATTCAAATTGTCTCCTCTCATAGTGTAGCAAATCTATTCATCCACACAAAGGTATACCTCGAATAGAACTCCACTAGAAGTCGTATTTAAGGCTTATATTATAGATCTAATTTTTGTGTAAGTACTACCCCTATCTTAAAAAATAGGAGAAAAAAATCATCAATATATGGATATACATTAGTTGTATTTTTTATGACATTGTCACCCAATGTAACAGAAATGTAACAAACATAAAAAGTTACTTTTTACATATGAAAAATCAAAAGTATGAATTGGTAACGATCTATAAACCAAATCATTTACTTACCTACGGGTATCAACAAAAATTATACAATTTTATATACTTTTAGTATTTTTTTATAAATTTTAAACTTTTTGCAAGTTCAAACATGGCATTTTCATCAAAACACGAAATTCAAAGCCAAAAAGGGAGCAAGTTACACTACTTATGATTTATATTTGATGCTAAAATGTTCGGTGTGTTATTTAAGAATATATTGATATTGATTTGACAAATCTTAAACGTTTAGTTTAAATTTTATAGAGACTTTTTGGGTTTGTTACAGAAATGTCACCACAGGCTATAAAGGGTTAAATATATTTGCAAACGAACCTTTTAAGACTCTTAATGTATATTTGAAATCTGATTTAATCAGAAAATAATCGAAGAAAAATATCGCCGTTATCGAAAATTCTAAAGTCAAAGATATTTTACCGACTCAAAAAAATATGCAGTGGACCCGATGAAAGTTCGGAGCCGTTCAAAAACGAAGAAAAATTTGGAGAGGTGAAAAACTCTCGTTAGTCGCAATCGTTAGTGGGTTCACAAACTGTACCCCGGAACGCAACTCCTAGATACCCGAATTCGTCAATAACAGTTTCTAGAAAATAGACCTGTTCCAAATTCAAATCGAAATATGAAAGAATATTTTAAGAGTTGGAACTTTTTAGTGCCATGGTGTTAGTTTGAAATTGGAATCATTTCTAAAGCATTTGCTATTAAACTGTCGATTCATATTTCGAATTTCATTTAGCAAATACGAAATTGAAAGGAGGTTTCATTTTCCAGTTAAAATTAAATTAGAAATATCGTTGGGTAATTAGATTTAAAAATAAGTTAAATCTTTAGCAATAGTTTATGTATAAAAATGTTGATACAGAAAGGAGGTCAAATTACGTAGATTTTTATTCGTGTTTTTTTTGTTTCTCAGGCGAACACCCGGCGGCAATGCAACATGGAAATGCGAATACGGCCTCGCCTTGCGCTCTCTCCGTCAATCTCCTAATCTCACTTTATTGCACCCTAGCGACTCTTTACACGAGCACGATAGATGGGTTTAGATGAAAATTAACCAATCAAAACAACATTCGGTGTTGATACTGTAAATCTGTGTAGAGAAAGCGGTGATTATGGAGGAAAAGGTTTTATGTATATTTTTATAACAGTACATGACAGCATATGACATGTCATGTACTTTGTCGGATTTAGAGTTTAAACAGGTTGACTTAATAATCATTACAAATCTCGAAACTTATATAATTAAATACAATATTTTATTTTCATTTCATTTATTTTCATTTTATTTCAGTTTTAAAGAAATATTATAAAATGAATAAAAAGTACATAATTTAACATTATTATTATGAAAAATTCAACCAGTCACAAAAGTTTGTTACTTTTTCGGTTTGATGTATTACATGTATGATTTTGTTTTAGTTTTTCTTGCGATTTCATCTGTGTGCACAAAATTTATGTAGCTCCAAAGTCAAGTAGAAACTTATTTGATTACTAAAATTTCTAAGCTTTTTTTCCCATAATTACCGCTGTTTTATATTTCCCTTAATGTATAGATAAGATTTCCGTTTAATAAACATTAGGTCTTGTAAAATGAAATGTACACTTTTAGGTTTTTTTAGACGATTGTAATGATTTTAAGATTTTTCTAAAACACTTTTAAGATTTCAAGCTCACTGTAACATCTGCCTAGGATTTATGATAATATTTTATACAGGAAATAATAGAATGCTCGCGTTTTAATTAAGAAAATAGTTAATGTAATTTGTTCTTTTATATTAAAAAGAGGATTAGCACATACTATCTTTCATATAATTTTATTTATGAAGAATAACGCTTCGTAATATATTAAAATTTTCATTACTTTTCCTATTTCTTTCTCATGTTTAATATCTATATTACAATATACATTTTGTTTAAAAAAGTTTGCCAAAGAAAATTTTTTGCTTTATGACAGAAACCATCTAATGACCTGCTATTGATCGTTTTCACTTTGGACGCCGATTGATACGTAAAAACTTATATCAATTTTCAATATTATTTATAACAATACTAGTATATTCTACATGGTTTATTACATAAATTTTTTATTATAATTTAATAAAATTATTTATATCTAATAAATGAATATACGCAAGTACGGCTAATAGATCCCACGTAACCAATGTGCTCATGAAAACTTCAATTTATAGATATTATTTTTATCAAATTAATGTCCCTTTGAAGCCATGGGTTAGTAGTCTCGACGAAAGAGAATTATTAGAGAAAAGATTGTGAATTCTTTTTATGAAATATAAAACGTTATCTCATATATTTTCTGCTGGGCATTCTACTACAAAGAGATAAGGTCATAGTCCTGTAGTGCGGGTAGATAGACTACACGTACCAACGAATATTTAAAAAGAACTCGCATCTTTGTTACATTACGTACAAAATCTTGGCCTACCCACATTTGTCACACTCTGAGATCAGCCTGTATGAGAATTCGACTAAGGTGGCAAAGTATAAAAAATACATAATATTGAATACCCCCGTGGCGCAATTGGCTAGACATGAGCTTGCAAAATTTAAGGCCGTATGTTTGATCCCCGCATCGAAACAAATATTTTTGTGATCTACAAATACTTTTTCGGGTGTGGGTGTTTGTTTGACCAAAAAGTTTCGTAGTCTTTGACACATGACATAGGACGTGTGTACTAGGATACATGTCCTGTGTGAGGTCGGAACTATGTATGTGACTGTAAGATGCATTTATTTATTTATCTACCATTTAACACTGATTAAACGATGCAAATCGTACTTCGAAGTAAGAAAATGGTTTTTAAAATCACTTTCTATAATTTTGAGCTTAGGTTTTTAATCATTAGAGAGATTCATTTCCATTTTTCAATATACCTATCATCAAAACATTTTCTCATTAACGATTCCCTATCCCTTTATACCTTTTGTTTTAATATTCTGTATTCATATTTCATTCATTTAAAAAAACTTCATTGCATTTCAACGAAAAGGGACACTTTTTTCTATCTTACACCCTTATCGTCTAAATCGAGGCACGAGATTCGTTACACAGCCGAAATCTTTTTTGAATTAATTTGTTAAAGGGATTATAGGCTTCATTTTCATCCCGCATAAAGGTTTTATTAAAAAGTAAATGAAGACACTTAAGATGTCTTAACATAAACGGAATTCTAGCAAAATATTGTATTTTTCTCCGCCTTTTTACTGCCTCGTGGTCTCGAGGTACAGGTGTGTACCATGCGATTTAGAAGTCCCGGGTTCGATTCCCAATTCAAGAAAAGTGTAGTTAGGTGTTTTTATTTGGGAAACCTCAGCAGCGGCATGGAGTCTGGAATTAATTTTAAAAAAGGCTGTAGACTCGCCCCATATTATCTAAGATGAAAAAACTGATAAAAATATGTTGGTGCGGAAATTTACCTCTGCTTACCCGGTCGGGGAAATTAGACAGATGTATGTATGTATTTCATTTCTTTACTTCTCTAGGTTATATTACTTTCGTATCTGAAAAGGGAGCTAGATGTGTGTTCCAAATTTACGTCGTGGAAATCACATTATTGGTACACGAAATGGTTTAGCTCGTGTGACTGTACACTTTGTGACGTAATACAATTCTATACACGCTACTTCAGAAATTTTATACCTTTTATTTTGCGTCGTTAAACCCAGATCTTCGTTGCGGGTTTATTTAATGATTTTACAAATATTTTTTTTCGTACATAAAGAATTCAACTTTATGATTACTATTAAAGACCTTGTCTATTTCATCATTTTTATTATCAACATCACTACACGTCTATTCGAGTGTAAAGTCGTGATAACTTTGACCAAGACAGTTTACAATATGTAGTCGATAAATAGCGAGACAAAAGTCTAGTACTGTGTCGAAAGAACAGTATGGATCTTTCAAATGTTTGTCTAAGATTGTTTTAAGAGTTTTAAATATTCAAACACTTTTATGAGATGCATTTTTTTTCTATTGAGCTAAAACTACAGCCTTTCAATTATTTTTCCTCATAGGGTATAATATGTAAGCATTATTATCCCAGTCTTTTTAAGATTTTAATTTTTCTAGTTATTTTTACAACCTGATAAATACATTGTATACGGCTATAGGCCTCAAATTAGCTTCTACAAACTTACTATTCTTACTTCAACAAAGACTTGACTTATTCCAAAATATTTAATCAAGCCAAGGTTTACCGTCTTGGCTGGTCGTTAACTTTTAGGACACCTGGTATATAAACTTTATGACCTCATCTGTATATCCGCTTCATAAACTGTTTATATATACAAGAACAATTTTGAGATATATGTGTAAGTAAGGCGGTAGGAAAAAATACTAAATACAGAAAGCGCAATAGGCTCGAAAAAATTAAAAAAAAAAGAGGTCTCGGCTTCGATCTCCGCAAAAACCTTATGTACATACGTGTATGGCGCAAAAATGTTTGTTTCGGGTCTGAGTGCTATAAAGATAGAATAAGGTGTTCCCTGAAAACTTTTTCTCTCCCGAGTCTATAAAATTATAGCGGTGTCTAAAATGCGGCTTGTCCAGACTGATCCCAGAAAATTGACATAAAAAGTGTTTCTATTGCCTATATTTATTTTTAACTCTTCAAAAATATATAATCAACGAAATCAATCACATTAAAATGCATTTTGTAAATGATGCACCTCAGCCACATCAATCATGGTTTTAGACCTCAACATGTCAAAAATTTACGACGTGTATAAAACATCAAATAACAGTAAATTAATATCATTCGGGAATATGCTACATTTTTTTTTAAAAGAATATAAAAAAAATTGCCTATATCGCACTTTAAGATAAAAGTAATATAAAATAAACAATATCGGTACTGAGGGCCACCAACGAATTCTGTCGAACGTTTATTTGCAAATAGTTTTTTTACTGGCGAATGTTTGAGAAAGGAACGTGAATATTTGGCACTATCGCTTAAAATAATGGCAACTGGATTGCGTCGATGTTAACACTGAAATTTAAAAATATAGACAAATATTTGTATATCAAAACTTTTGTTATGAAAATAAATTGTAAATCGAATTATTAGTAATGACGTGGATTTTGTTTATTAGATGTAATATGTATGTTGATTTATATAATAAGTTTTATAGTTCGGAAATTGTTTTTTATTGTTCTTTTTTATGAGAGATTTAATCAAATCTATCTAGAAAATATTTGTAATTTAATAAACTATATCAAGTTATTTTTAATTTTGTTAAAACCTTTTCAAATATTTAATAAAACATTGTAAAAATGAATGTACATATTTAATGTAAATAAAGTAGATTTAATTTTTAATTAAATAAAATTATATTTCTGTTATAATTTATTCATATTATTGCAATAAAAATGTATATTAGTGAATATTAAATTTGTTAAGTGGCAATAAGTAAGTATTATTTTACAAAATCATTAACGAAATGTAGAGAATACATATGTGTAATAAAATAATTCTAAGACGAACTTTGACAAATAAAGATAGTAACTCATAAAACATGTTTTATTTTCTACCATTTCTCAGGTTCCCATGATGCCTTCAATTTTTTTAATGTGCCATTTCGATCTGCTAAAAATTACGACCTTGTCAAGGTCGAGGGACGTCGCTGGCTGCAGGCGGCTTCCGACCGATCCCGGTGGAAGTCATTGGGGGAGGCCTATGTCCAGCAGTGGACCAGAATTGGCTGATAATGATGATGATAATGATGAAAAATTACTGGCTTTAATAATTGAGAGAATTTCCTTCACCTATTATTCTGAATAGTCATATTAACTCCATGAGAAAATAATATAATCATGTAGTCTTAATGCTTTTCGAATACAACCAGAACTGATGAAACGTAGTTGGAGAACACTCCCATAAATATAAAAAAACATGTGATAATTCATTCTGAATACACATAACTATGAAAAGTCAAAGATGTGCCTGGCGTTTAAACCCATGACTACCAAGATTCTCAGATTGCTTAATTAAAATACACAGGACTATTGGTACCCGTCCCCCAACAAGGTGATCCGACGATCTTGTCAAGGTTGCGGGACGTCGCTGCAGGCGGCTTCCGACCGTTCCCGGGGGAAGTCATTGGGGGAGGCATAGGCCTCAGGAGGCATAGGACATAGGTCCAGCAGTGGACCAAAATTGGCAGATGATGATGATGATGATAGGTACATGTGAGCTGGTAAGTGGCAACCTATGTATATTCAGCTAAAGACGTGAAATATTTCGCATCCTCGGAATCAGTGGCGGTACTTCCATAGAAGCCCGAAAGCCCGACTTGCCTTACATAGTTCCGAATAACGAACTTAACGATTGTTTATTTATAAAATATGGTCAGGGATGCTCCTATCTAGTGGTCATGGTCTGCCCTAGAATAGGTGCTACGAGTACGCGACCTCGGCCCCCGAGCTGCTGCAGTCACTATCAACTTTCCCTTCCGTGACTGCAGTATCCACTCCTACAGACCATACTTTCCTCTCCCATAGCCTCCTCTCTCATTCACTATTCCCTTCCCCCCGCTTGATGACGGGCAGCAGCGTCATCAATGCGCTTCCCCTACTGCGCTCGCCAACCCGCCTGCCAAGCGTGGCGAGTATCGGCAATATCCCCCTCATGATCGAGACTAGGACCAGGCCCCCAGTCCCCGGCAGCCCCACTATTCCTGGCTACGGTAGCGGCCATGGTAACGGTGGGGCGGGGGGTGCTAAGAATCCCCGGGTTGGCCCCGGCTACCACCCCCGACGACGACTGGCCCTGGTAACACACAACATACGCACGTTGAGGACAGACGAGAAGATTGTCGAACTGGAAGAAGAATTGAGCGGGTTACACTGGGACATTCTGGGGTTGTCGGAAGTCCGCAGGGTTGGGGAGGACACGATAACCCTCAAGTCCGGTAACCTGCTCTTCTACCGGGGGGACGACCAACAGTCCAGAGGAGGTGTCGGATTTCTCGTCCGCAGGTCTCTCATTAACAACATCGTATCCATCGAAAGTGTGTCGAGCAGGGTAGTGTACCTGATACTCAGAATATCCAAAAGATATTCGTTGAAGGTCATACAGGTATACGCGCCGACCTCGACACACCCAGATGAAGAAGTAGAGGAGATGTATGAGGACATAAGTCGGGCCATACATACTTCTAAAACCTACTTCAATGTTGTTATGGGAGACTTTAACGCAAAGTTGGGCATGAGAAGCGATGCGGAGTTGAAAGTGGGGCAATTTGGACATGGGCAACGGAACCCCAGGGGTCAGAGGCTGGCTGAATTCCTGGAGAAAGAGGGACTCTTTGCGATGAACTCTTTCTTCCAGAAGCCGCCTCACAGGAAATGGACCTGGCTGAGCCCTGATGGTTCCACGAGAAATGAGATAGATTTCATCTTGACGACGAAACGACGGATATTCAGTGATGTCTCTGTGATCAACAGGGTGAAAACCGGTAGCGATCACCGAATGGTTAGAGGCTCATTGAATATCAACGTCCAATTAGAAAGACGTCGCTTGATGAAGTCTACGCTACGACCTACTCGCGCCCATATCCAAAACCCCGAGAGCTTTCAACTCGAGCTGAAAAATCGCTTCGAGTGCCTGGAAGAAAACCTTGCCGTGGACGAGTTAAACAGCGGTTTGGTAGAAGCTGTCCATGCGGTGGGATCTAAGCATTTTAGACCTCGCCGTAGAGATAGACCACAAAAACTCTCGGTCCACACTCTTGACCTTATGACCGAACGTCGATCTATGGCGCTGCAGTCTTCCGAGGATGCCGAAGCATATCGTCAGCTCAATAGACGGATCCGGAAGTCCTTGCGACACGATGTCCGTGCTCACAATACTGTGAGCATTAAAGAGACAATAGAGCGGAACGGAGGCTCCAAAGTGTTTGCAAGAGACTTGTCTATTGGGCAAAGACAGTTGTCTAGGCTGAAGACGGAGGGCGGCCGCGTAGTGTCGACGAGGGCAGAGGTTTTAAGGGAGATCGAGAGGTTCTACGGACAGCTTTACACCTCGGTTGCCAAGCCCGCTGTTCGCTCGGCCGAAGACCCGAGAGCCGAGTTGATCCGCCACTTCAGCGATGATATCCCGGACATCAGCCTGTGTGAGATTGAGATGGCCCTGAAACAACTTAAGAACAACAAGGCGCCGGGTGAGGACGGAATCACTTCAGAGCTTCTGAAAGCGGGCGGAACGCCGGTACTTAAAGTCCTTCAGAGGCTCTTCAATTCCGTTCTCCTCGAGGGCTCAACGCCAGAGGCATGGAGCAGGAGCGTGGTGGTACTGTTCTTCAAAAAAGGTGACAACACCTTGCTGAAGAATTACAGGCCCATCTCGCTCCTGAGCCATGTCTATAAGTTGTTTTCGAGGGTCATCACAAATCGTCTCGAACGCAGGTTTGATGACTTCCAGCCGCCCGAACAAGCTGGTTTCCGAAAAGGCTTTAGCACCATAGACCACATCCATACGCTTCGGCAAGTTATCCAGAAAACCGAGGAATACAACTTGCCGCTTTGTTTAGCGTTTGTGGACTATGAGAAAGCCTTTGATTCGATCGAGACGTGGGCGGTGCTAGAGTCTCTCCAGCGGTGCCACATTGACTGTCGGTACATCGAGGTGTTGAAAAGCATATACAGCAACGCCACCATGTCGGTCCGAGTACAAGATCAGAGCACGAAGGCTATTCCACTACAGAGAGGCGTGAGACAGGGAGATGTTATATCTCCGAAACTGTTCACTGCCGCGCTGGAAAACGCCTTCAAGCTCTTGGAGTGGAAAGGATTCGGCATCAACATCAACGGCGAGTATATCACACACCTTCGGTTTGCCGACGATATTGTAGTCATGGCAGAATCGCTGGAGGACCTTAGCACTATGCTCGAAGACCTCAATCGAGTCTCCCAACAGGTGGGTCTTAAAATGAACATGGACAAGACGAAAATCATGTCGAATGTCCATGTTGTGCCCACCCCAATCGCAGTTGGGGGCTCGACTCTCGAAGTTGTAGACGAATATGTCTATTTGGGACAAGTGGTCCGGTTAGGCAGGTCCAACTTCGAGAGAGAGGTCAATCGTCGAATCCAACTCGGTTGGGCAGCGTTCGGAAAGTTAGGAGACGTCTTCTCGTCCAAAATACCTCAGTGCCTGAAGACAAAAGTCTTCAATAGTTGTGTGTTACCAGTGATGACTTACGGCACTGAGACGTGGCCTCTCACTAAAGGCGTCATGGGACGGCTCAGGGTCACTCAACGAGCTATGGAGAGGGCTATGCTCGGGGTTTCCCTACGTGATCGAATCAGAAATGAGGAGATCCGTAGGAGAACTAAAGTAACCGACATAGCCCAACGGATTAGCTCGTTGAAGTGGCAATGGGCCGGCCACATGGCGCGGAGAACTGATGGCCGATGGGGCCAGAAAGTTCTCCAGTGGAGGCCACGTACTGGCAAGCGCAGCGTGGGACGTCCCCCGACAAGGTGGTCCGACGACCTTGTCAAGGTCGCGGGACGTCGCTGGCTGCAGGCGGCTTCCGACCGTTCCCGGTGGAAGTCATTGGGGGAGGCCTATGTCCAGCAGTGGACCACTAATGGCTGATATGATGATGATGATGATGATGATTTATAAAATAACGCTATAAATGTGAATGTGAGTACTAACCGGTAGGTATTTATTAGTCCTACGTACCAAAAAAAATATGCTGCTACTAAATAAACATTTGGGCTTGCCTTAGTTTGACACCCTAGGCACGCCACTGCTCGGAATGGAAATAACGCAATTTGAAATGGAGTACCGAAGCATAAATACACATAAACAATAAAACTGCACGTTTTACGATACAAAACAAAAAATATCTGATACACTGATATACACGAATATGACAACGGAAATGAGCGCATAAAAACAGTAGTAAAACTACATTTATGATCCTTTTCGAGTTTTGCGCTCGAGTAATGTGGTATACATGTGGAAACAGACGATATACAACAGCTTCGATTTTGGATATTTTATGGAATATTAAAAAATGCTTGACTATACGTGGCTGTTGTGTGTAATTATTATTTATTTTATCTTTATTTTCTTTTATAAAAAATCAATCACGACATACATTACTCGCCGTTCCTGGAAAAAAAAGCCAGAGAAAAATATTTGTCCAGTTACATCTTAATTCGAGATTTCTGGTGTCACAAAAATTATGGAAAAGTATAACCCAGTGACAATTTTATTGAGAACTTATTGAGAAAATGACGTATATTTACATAGTATTTGAAAGATAAAAAGTACAGTTGACTTCACTGCAAAAGATGCATTTAGTTGGAGCCAGTCGCTAGTGTATATAAGACCTTGGTTAATATTAAAGAATTCCTACTCCAACCTTCGTTGATAAGATCACGTCAAAAGATCTCCCATCTCCCAGAGGAACATCAAACAAAGTCCCGGCTGACATAACGATGTCCGCAGTTATTAAATATTCAAGAAATCACTTTCGACTCCCAAGGTACCAGATTTACTTGGAACGTAGGCCTAAAAATTCTTCATCATTTCGCTTTGAAAGTTCGACAGGTGAGGGGATATGGGTCAGCTTTGCAGATTTCTATTCTTTTAAATCTAGTTGAAAAAATTTTACAGATTGGTTAATTCTTTTTTATGTAAAAAAGTATTATATGTACTTCATCATTGACAGGCAATATTGGATGGCTAATAAGGTGGATGAGGGCCGTTCAGGACCGGGATGGTTGGCGCTTACTTGGGGAGGCCTACATTCAGCAGTGGACGGCGATAGGCTGAGTATAATCGAAAAAAATTGCCCGACTGATCCGAATCTAAATATTAAAATTTAGAAGGAGAAGAATATTTTAAAACATGAAAATACCATAAATAAGTTTGCAATTGTGGTTGTTATGACAGCTATTGGAGACAAAACATTATATTACTAGTGATGGTTTTTTTTTTATAATCCAATTGCAGGTAGTTTGATATTTCTCACTTGTCATTTGTTATTTGATAATTGTTATTAGTTATTGTCATATTCTCGTATTTGATTTTGGAATTCTTTCTACATCGTAGACAATATAGTACCTATATATAATACATATAAACGTGTTTGTATGTGTCGTGAATGCCAGAACAGCTAAGTGATATTAAGTGGAGAATTTGGTGTACGTTAGTGTAATATGTCTTGTATCAAAGTGGTACCTAGGCTCTTCACGATCATCATAGTGTGTACAGGCAGTATGAAGGAGGGAATAACGTCCATCTTACGTCACTGTAGATCCTATAGCGTGCTTTGACGTTTGTAAAGAGCTAGTGCATTAGTGACAGACAAGCGTTGTCGTTGGCGCTGGTCAACCAACAGCTAGTGAAGCTACGGTGAGTGAGTGAGTCTTATTTAGATTTTGGAATGGATTCTCGTATCAATTTGTAGGTATATGCGTTGATCACGTTCATTTTAATGATCACAACAGCGAATTTATTTATAAATAAATAAATACACCCAACAGTCACACACATAGTCCTGATCCCACACTAAGATACGAGTCTTGTGTCGTGGGTATCAGAAACTACGAGAGACTTTTCGCTCTCACAAACACCCAGACCCGAAACAAATATTTGTGGATCACACAAACATTTGTCTCGGTGCGGGGATCGAACCCGCGGCCGCTCGTTTCGCAAGCTGGTGTCTAGCCAACTGCGCCACAGGGCTGTCTAATTTATTATTATTTAATATTAGCCTAATCAACATTTCATAATTATCTTACGAAGATCAACTCAGACTAAAATAAATTTAGTTAATAGTATCATGCAAATATTAATTATCGATTTAACATACTGGAATTTTGAAGTCCACGTAATATAAATATTTATTATTAGTTCATTCAAACATTCGTAGGCGTATAAAATGCGTTTAAAAAAACTGTCCCAGCTTCTTTTATGACGAATTTTAGCGTAAATATGCTTAATTTAATGAATTATCAGTTGAGTCACATTTATCTACAATCACAGTGAATATGAAAAACAATAGACAGTCTCAATGGTGCTCTTGTAACCCAGTAGCGTGAATTCCATAGAAGCCCGAAAGCCCGACTTGCCTTACATAGTTCCGAATAACGAACTTAACGATTGTTTATTTATAAAATACCGCTATAAGCGTGAATGTGAGTACTAACCGGTAGGTATTTATTAGTCCTACGTACCAAAAAAAAATATGCTGCTACTAAATAAACATTTGGGCTTGCCTTAGTTTGACACCCTAGGCACGCCACTGCTTGTAACCCAGTAGCGTGAATTTGATCACCGCGTTCATGCAAGTGTATAGAACAAACACTAGTTTTTGGTCCAGATGTTTCCACACCGGATATTTTCATATAGTGTCTGAACCAACAAAACCTGACTGTGAGGTTCAAGCTATTGGTTTATCATGATAGTTTTTATTATTAGCAAGACCAAGTTACAACATCACATCTAATGAAGTGTAAATACGATACAAGTAAATTATCAACTGGTTAAATAAATACACCCACCCAACAGTCACATACATACATGACCCCACACTAGGTTCCAAGACCTGTGTCGTGGGTATCAGACACTACGAGAGACTTTTTCGGTCTCACAAACACCCAGACCCGAAACAAATATTTGTGGTTCACATAAACATTTGTCTCGGTGCGGGAATCGAACCCGCGGCCTCTCGTTTCGCAAGCTGGTGTCTAGCCAACTGCGCCACGGGGGCTGTCTAAAAAAATCTCCAATCTTGGCAAATACGCCAGCTTGGTGAATATACACAGGTTGTCTTTAAAACGAGACTCAGATTTAATGACTTTGGTGGGTGCTACATCTAAATTATTCATTTGTTTTTAATCATTCATGCAGCCATATTGGTTACGAATGAACTGAGTGACCGGATGACAGGTGAAATTCTCTGTCTATCTCTTACTGCACAATAGTAACCATTACGTGCACTACCGACTGGCCACTAATTAATAATGACAACATAAAATATGATTTTCACTGCATCGACCGGCCATTTGGGCAAATTGCGAAAGGTGCTATGCAAAACTGAACCAAACACGACGAATTAAATAAACACAATATTATTTGCGCACAATACTCGGCTCGCCAATTTTGGTTATTGCATCCGTCCCATGCATGTTGTATAAGCGGCATGCAATTATTTTGACGTTGGTTGTGAGCGCATAAAATTGTCATAGTGTCAAATACGTAACCAATGCGGAATTTCAGTATACCTTTTTTATGACCGCCGTAATTGGACAGTTCAATATTTTTTAAATTCTGAAATCCTTTCGTTTTGTTCAAATTAATTCTAATTCTGTTTTGGAAGTTGTTTATGACGTTAAAATTATAAATCGTGGCTCCGTTTTCCGCTAATTATGATGCACACGGGAAGATTTTTTTTTCCAATTACTATTACAACGGAAAAGTACATAATTTTCTAACTCGCTTTCGATTTAGTCTGACTAGATTTTAGGATTCAGTTTGGAGAAAAATTTAATACGCGTATATTATAATTTTTATGTTGACTTTTTATGTGTCCCTATTATACCAATATGGGATGAAAAATATGTTTTCAGAATTCTTCCTATCTATATTTATTGGAATACAAACACTAAAGTAGATAGAAGGATAACAAAATAACTTTACTGTTATGGGGAATTTTGAATTATAAATAAATAAAGAAATACACCCAACAGTCACATACATAGTCCAGACCCCACGAGTCTTATGTCGTGGGTATCAGAAACTACGAGAGACTTTTCGGTGTCACAAACATCCAGGCCCGAAACAAATATTTGTGGATCACACAAACATTTGTCTCGGTGCGGGGATCGAACCCGCAGCCGCTTGTTTCGCAAGCTGGTGTCTAGCCAACTGCGCCACGGGGCTGTCAAAGTTGTTTTTTTACAGTCAATGAAAGATTTTTTTCTAAAAACACCTTCAAATATGAGTGAAATCAAAATTAACAGCGTTCCACATTTGTGTGCTTTGACAATAACCCCTTTCATCCAATCACACCTGCGAGCAAACAACGTTAAATCAACGAAAACCTCTTAACCGAAATTGGCAAATTCACGTCAAAAATATACCGATGGGGTAAGTCGTAAAATTGTACAAATTAATTTCATGTCTACCCCAATCATTTGGATCACGCTAATATCTATTGGAGTATCAAAAGGAATTTGTTGATTTCAGTTTCGTATTCTACCCACGCATTTTGTGGGCGTTATAACCGTCTCAGAGATTCGCTTGACAATTTGCCTAATTTCATTACTTTTACTTGTCTAGACAGCGGACCGCACAGCAAAATCCCGACAATTGCGAATGTCTATTCGGCGTATTAAATGTACTTTATTTAATGCTGATGCATTTAAACATCTCATTTCAGCACATGTATTATCTAGTAATAGAAGATCAGAAAGCAAACCGTAATTAAAACAGTTTTATTAGAGTTTCCCTGTAGAAAAGTCTCAAAATGTGAAAAATAGCGACATAGTGATGTTCTGTAACTACAAGTATTAAATGTACATAATCTGTGGTGAATAGGAATACGTAACGTTTTTACGCCCATGTGTTTGTAATCATTGTTACTATTAGTTACCTTATTTTTCGATAGCAGTGGTGTAGTATCGTATAATACAGCATCGAGTCGTAATATTATTCAGAAAACTTTTGTCTAACCTCATTGCTACGCTTTAGAGCATGGGCTGAGGTAGGAAATGGACACCTATCCACCCAAATCAATAATACAATAAAATTTTAATATCTGCCCCAGTGAAACTCGAGCCTCGATAAAAAGGCACCATTTTTAATTCGAAGGGGCATCTCGCAAAAAATGCGTGACGCGACGCCGGCCAGAAAATTTTAATATTGACAAAACGTCTTTTCATATCCCCTCAATTTGGAGAAGTAATTTTTCTCTTTTGATAAAAGCGCTTTGTACCTGGCTATTGTGAGATCGGTCGGCAGATTTATTTCCCTGATATTGAATAAGTGTGGTATTTTTACCGAAATCGTATAATTACATCACGGGAGACCTTTTGAATTGACTTGAGCACTTTGGGGTAATTCAGAAACTTGGCTGCTGTTTTGTTGCTTTATAGCATTGTTTCGTTCTTTGTTTTATTTATAGTATTTTAAATCAGTTTCTTAGAATATCAGGCATTGAAGTTAAGTTAGTGCTATACATATTAAGTCAATTTATTTTTTCTTTCTCGTTTTCTATTTTTGCATTTGAAATCTTATTATGACAGTTGTATATATGGTAATTATCTTTAATAGACTGGAGCTTTAAGATGAAAGTCATTGCATACCTATCTCAAGTATACTACAAATAAGATTTTTTTTTCTTGTGGCATTGGCTAAGATTAAGTAAGTAAAACCGAATGAACCTGGGTTTCCAAATGTAAGAATTACAAAAAAGTGTATTAATCAGACTAGATAGTGTGGTTCGAAGTAATTAAAAACAAAAACCATAGTGATTGCTATCCCAAAAATAATTATAGCCGATGTCAACCGCAAATTAACACTAAACTGATATAATTAATGGATATGATGATTAAATGTTATGGCGGTTGTATCAACGGTCATTCGAAAGCATCACTAGTGTTTATGTGTAGTCGTTTGTGTAATATAGATACTTATGGCTAGCAATAGTCGAAAAACAACTGTAATTCACTGTATTTGATTTTAAAATTATTATTTATTTAAATTCTTTTTTGTACACCACAATAATACAACATTGATACAAGTAATTCTAAATCACATAGTATCACAATTGGCGGCCTTATCGCTGTCAGCGATTTCTTCCAGGCAACCGTTAGATGGACTGGACAGATCGGAGGCTTAATGTGGGTGTCACAATTAATATTAGTTATTTTAATAAATTAGATACAAATACCTGTAGTTAGCAGTAATTTCTACAACCATGCTTTGCAATTTTTATTTGTTTTTTTAATAGTCGCTATCGTCATCAGCCCATGTATTCCTTCCCACTGCTAAGTATGGGTTTCCTCTAAAACTGAGAGGATTGCTAAAACCGCGTTAAATGAAAAAAAAATACCTTATATTTACGTACTACTCAACGGAGGGCCAAAAACTCTCATTATCCACTCAATCCGCGAATAAATTACGAATTATAATATTAACCCTTAGCCACCTACCTACAATTTTTTTTACACAGTCACCTACCTCCCGTCTGGGAGACACCTGTACTCTAAATCAAAGATTTTTGTAAATTAGGAGTTCAGTTAGAATGAAATATTTTTTTTACGTATTTGAATGTTTTATTAAAAGAAAATAAACATAAAGTTATCAACTATACCTACTATAAACTCAACTAAAATGAACAACACATACTTTGGCATTTTTAAGCCTTACTTACGTTGACTAAAGTTACGTTTTTAGAAATATAAAAATAAATGGAAATAGGAACTTCAAAATAAACTTTTCTTATCTTTTAACACTTACTAAATATAGACATGAAACATTTAGAGAGAAAAAATAAAAAAAATAACAAAATTGCAGACTCTTAACCTACAGCTTTTCACGGCAGTCAATGCACAGCTTGTTCGAGCACTCGAGGCAGATTGGTCATTCGAAACACATGTACTGGGTCCTGCGTTTCTTTTTAGGATCACAAGTTATGAAGTGGGATGAAAGAGGTACAATACGCGCTTGAAAAGTAGTTTCTTCCTCGGCTTCAATTTCAGAACACGATCCACTGCATTCTTCCAGTAAGTGTTGTACTCCAATTTCAGTGTCGACATCGCTACACTCATCGTTCGGTATATTTTCTTCATCCGATATGTTATCTTCTAACCAGCGTTCAATAATGGAATCGTTTAAAGCCATTTTCACCTTAAACCAATAAAAAAAAATTGTCACACAATCACCTACCATCCGTCTCTGAGACACTCGAAGATAGATTTTTACTTACCAGGAAAAAATGGCGCGCACCTCCGACCTCGACAAGCGCTTGCGCAACACTGATCGGTGCGGGGAAAAGGTACAGAAACGCACAGGTTCGTGAGACGCATACACAGCAAAATATTTACGACTTTAAAATCGCTTCCGTCTGTGAGACGGGAGGTAGGTGGTTAAGGGTTAAATTATTCAAATGATATTCATCAAAGTGATTATCTTTAAGTATTAACGGCTTTAGCAAAGACCCATTAATTCTGTACCCCGCTCTTTAAATGTGGCTTTTTGTATAATTCTAGAAAAACTTTCTGACATTTCTTCCTAATTAAGACGCAAAACTGTGACATTTCAAGATAGAATTTTCTGCGTCTTGTTTTTAAGAACCGTGACTGTCGTGCGTCTTAGAATATGTTATACAGAGCTGCTACAATATTTTAATAAATATGAATATACTCGTCATTATTATGTATGATGACTCTCTCGTGGTCTCGGAGCAAGTATGTGCCGTGCTACTAAGAGGTGCTGAGTTTGATTCCCGGGCCGGGAAAAGTGTTATTGGGTTATTCCATTCGGAAATTCTCAGTAACAGCACGGAGTCTGGAAATGTGCCCGAAAAACGGCAATAGGCTCGCCCCCTATTTCGTGGGACTAATACATACTGGAAAAATGTGGGTGCAGAAATGCACCTCTGCTTACCCCAATCGGGGAATACAGGCGTGAGTTTATGTATTATGTAATTTACATCAAAGTACTGACAACAACGTTTTGGTCAAGAAACAACAAATGGGAATTACACTTATTTCATTTCAGTCACAGCGTTTTAACAGCCCTGTATAATTCCATAAAATTTATACTCACAAAAATTAAATATTTTTAATTTCACGTACACCATAATGGGCGTGTCAGTTGTCGGATTTGCTCATTTTTTGCGATACTGTTTAGCCCCAACCTCCCTCCTCCCCAAATGTCGTACTCGGCACGTTTAATTAATTATACACCCCAATTTGGGGTATTTACATGACCTAATTTAGTGAAAACACTTGAAGACTAGTTTTTTAGTTCTTATTTTTAGTAAAATTGAACTTTTTCTTAGGACTTAATGTTTTTATTTTTTAAACTTAAAATTTTTAGTGGCCTTAGGTGAATAAGTAAGTTGGCTATCAACTGTTTCATTAGTGGTAAGAGTTTAAGAACAATTTGTTTTTTGGGTAATTTTTTAGACTCCGTGCTACTATTAAGAATATGCTAATAAAAAAAAACAATAACACTTTGCTCGACCCGGATCGACACCGGAATTGAACTAGGGTTAGCCAGCTTAATGGACTAAGACTTTTCCATCAGACATCGAATAATGGCCAGAAACTTTACTATACAGTTAAAGATAAAAAAATATGCATTTTATTTATTTTCATATACCTAAATGTTTGTCTAGAGTTGAGACATAAAGTAAAGATTTCTAAAAAAATAATTCTTAGTTCAGTGAAGCTTTAGTTAAAAGCTTGTACTTAATTTATCATCGTATAATAAAAGTTCGGTGTGGGTGTAGAACGAAAGATTTTTTCTACGAACAACCTTATAACCAAAAATTAAACTTGAATATAATCTTCTTCTACCTACCCAACACTTTCGTGGAAGTTGGCTGTATACATTTTATTTATGGCTTTTTTACTAAAAATGTGTTATTGTGGTAATATTCGTATTTTTATTTATATTAATAATCTTGTAACTACGCAATATCTGTCCTTTACACATACATGAAATAACACTTATTGTTGCCATAAAAAATATGTGATATTTTTATGTACGCTAGTACTGTAAATAACTGCTAAATGTAAAGCCAAGTTTCTGACTACACCTTACTTAAAATTTGTGTATAATCCTTGCTCAAAATATCTACTCTTGACTCAACTGCCCTCGTATTACGGTCACCAAGTCCAACCTCAACACATTGAAGCCAGCACAAAGTTTCACATCAAGTATACTTAAAACTCCAGTTTGTTGCCCCAACACCTGTGACGCGGGGTAACTCAGAAAAAATATGCACAACTAAAGTGACTGTTTTCTTTGTCAGACAGCTTAAAACTTCCAGATGGTACGTTCATTTTGAATACTTCCTTGAATTTCAGTGTTTTCTTTTTAATTATGTTTCTTCTTGGGGTTTTAGCGTGCGCTGTAAACTATAGGTCCTAGTTTTTAACGAGCAGTATATTATTGCTCGTGTATAAATGTGTATGTACTACCATAGGATTTTGTCGAATATCCTATTGTTGCTTGTCATTTGTACTCATGGAAATATGATTATGCTACATATTTTTAGTAGTATTTTAGTAAGAAAAAGAGGAAAAGAGAGAGTGAATATTATTAATGATAATATATGTAAAATATGTGACTATTTTAAGCAGGTTTTTAGTAATGTAATATAGGCCCTGGTCGTGCAATTTTATACTTGTCATAGGCTCACATAGATATAAAGCATGTCGTGTCTATGAAGGCTCTACTTTTTACAACCGGTGTCCGTTCACTTTTAATTTTAATATAAACATTTTACTCGCCATAAACCGCCCGCTAAAAGCGAAGCATAACATAAAAATACTTAAATCATCGCCCTTGCAACTTTCCATATAAAATATTCAATCGCAACCTTCGAAAGTTTTACCCTAAAATTTCCCTGCTATAATAAAAAGCGGGGGAATTAAGGGGGATATCCAAAGCAAGTAGTCAACGATTTCGGACGGCCATCGGAAAAATTCGGATATTTCCGCGAATATACGACACCGATATTTGTAAAAATATTGTTGAATTCTTGAAAAGGATTCCGCATCTATTTTTACTGCAGAATTTTTCCAGTGACATTTCGGTTTTCTTCGCTGAACTGTGAATATAGTAATGATGAATTCCGTATGATAGTTTAATTCCAAGTAATCTTTTTATAGAATATTTAATGTGAAAATACAATACAGTTGCGAAATGCGATTATATTAGAATATAGTAAATTATATGGAACTTGCACCTTATACTATAATTATTTTGTACTTCCTGGACGAGGCAACGTAAAAACAAAATTAATTTATTATTTTTTGAACCTTTACTTTTAAAAACCTAACTGGAAAGACACGTAACTTGACTTAACGAGGTTTAACTACCTAAGAGGTTACTTAAAGAATTTTACTTAAAAACGAAATTTCCTAATCAATAAGTAGGACTAAAACCCTTTATTTATTTGTAAAAGAAGTCTGATTTATGTGGATCAAACGATTTTACTTTTTTTTCTTTACATCAAATATATTTTAGTATTTCAATAATTTTCACTTATTAAGATTTTTTCGTTGGTTAGGTACTACATACTTCAATAAATTAAATCATAGCTCAAAAATCTAAAGGCAATAAAATCAACTGATTCTTGTGTTAAAGTAAATTGCATCGTTTCAAAAGTAAGCAACCGTTCGAAAGTTCAGTCTTATTAACTTATAACAAAGACTGGGTACCTACTACGAAACTAATAAGAAGCTTTGTTCATTTTGTAACAAACTAACAAAATTTGCTACTCTTTGGTATGGTTTGTGTTTAATGCTCTAAATAAGAAAACCTAAATTTATTTTTAAATAGGCCTATTTAGCCCTGTGTTTTTATATGGTAACAATGTATGACAAAATGATATGCATTTTCAAAATTATTAAATGTTGATTAGTAATGTGCACTTAAAACGTAGTAGGGCACCTGAGTGTAGAGTGTATGTTACGTCTAAGTACAATTTTTATCTCATAGGTATTGGAAACTAAAACAATTCCCAGTCTCAAGAACAATCAATGGCAAAATAAAAATATCAGTTAGATTTAAATTTAAATTTACAGAAACATTACTTTTGTAGTGGTCTGCTGCAACGAAAATAAACAAATACACCCAACTAAATAGGTACACTTTTGTCAATTAATACATACATAGCTTTTACCACACAGTATCAAATTTGTGTACTTTTCTTCAACATGTCCTTCATTGATAAAATTTTCGTGGTAGACACTCAGATTCATAAACGAAGCTAACAAGGTTTGGGCAAATAGAAAGTGCTGCTGAAAAGAGAAAGTCGAAGCCGTGACCTACGTTTAAAGGTCGTTGCATTCACGAAATTCAATAGTAACTCATATAACTTACATGGTATTTGCCTTGGGAAAACAAGAGTCGCGGGAAATGGTTTAAATTCCGAAAGCTCGCATCGCATTCAAAGTTCTAGCATTTGGTGAATATTTTTATCTCTTTTACTTGGTAGTTAATAATAGTTTGCTTTTATGTGGAATTTGGTTTAATTATAATTGTTTTAGTATTAATTTCTTGTTAATTATTGCTTAATTAGTGGAAGATGTACAAGAAATTAAACATCTAAGTAATTTAATAAAGTAATAAATTTTAAGATTTTTCTTTGAAACACGGTTTTGGAATCATTTCAAGATAATTATCCAATATATTTAAAATCTGTGATTAACACGCTCAAACTAGGCCAGCGTGGTAATCCAAAGCCTAAAGTTTTTGAGTAGGCTTATGCCCTATACTCAGCACTGAGATTAGATGATGATGATGATGTCGATTAAAAATTTACGCAATGAAAAATAAAATACATGTAATATTATTTGGTACTAAATCAATCTAGTGTCTACATTTTAAAACATATTATTTTATACACATAAATGTTGTATCTTTGACATTTAATGAACAAATCACGTGTCGAATTAATACGTCACAATAGCCAGCATCCGACGCTCCATTCACAAATTCTTCAACCTCAATATTTTATCCTACGTCTTAGTGAAATTTTCATTTAGCTCCCCCCAGGTAAATTCTGCTCTCGTCGTTCATTTTGCTGCAATATTGTATTTATTAAAGTTCACGCGAGTACATTGACACACCCTGAATGAATTAATTTGCTGATTTATCGAGCACTGTATCAACATTTGTTTTGATGATTAAACTGATTTCGTCAATCACATTCTGGTTGATGATGTTTATATTTTTGTGTTGATCAATTGTTTACTATGATTTGCGAAATCTATCATTAATGCCATTAGCGTAACAAAATAAAAATTATCAGAATCATGAGCCTTTGGTATAGAAAAATGACTGTCGAGAGATATGTAATTTATAAATATATTTCTTTTTTTTTTTTTGTTATCGAGGGGAAAGCTGTTTATGGCTCTACTTCCCGCCAGCCCGGGGGCAGTGGGGGGCGGGAAGCGTATGTCGGGGTCACCGGTCTTCCAGCCCGGTGCGCGGCAACGTCATGTCCGCGCAGATGTTAGTGCCGGGCTGGGTCCCTAACGAAGTCCCTAAACCGGCATACCGACCAAAACCCCTCGGTGGCCATCTCCGCGCCAAGTTGGGCGACCATGGTACGTGAGCGAGAGGCGCCCACCGTTAACCACAGCCGCCCGGTGCGCCTCCGAGACGTAATTGTCTTGGACGTCTCGGAGTTAAAAGGGGGCGCAGTTACGCCCCCACTAGCTTGGTTTGGGCGCCCTGGTTGTGGATGGGCGCCCGCGACGTACACAGGCCACAGTGCCGCCGCCCCGCTCGGGGTCACTTTCATTGAGGACGCGCCGCCCCCGCAGCGCGCTGAGCGACCCCGAGGGCCCCTTTGAGTCGCCTTTTACGACAGGCAGGGGATACCGTGGTGAGATTCTAACGCCCCCTTGCCACAGGGCAGGGCGCCGGGTCTAATTGACTCTGTTGACCCGGCGCCTCCTTCTCTGACGTCTTTGGCGGGCGGGATCGCTTCTTTCGCGATCCCGATCCGCGCTCTCCTTCTGCGACATGACGTACTCGCAGAAGGAGAGCATCGCTCGCCAGGACCTCCGACTCCCGACCATCGAAGAGACGACGGCCGGGAGCGAGAGGTCTCCACCGACAATAGCGCGGAGAGCGCATAAATATATTTCTTGGGTTGTGTTCCGCCAACCCGTACTTTGTCAGCGTGGTGGACTGAGACTCAGTTCTTGTTTCATATCAATACTGCCTACAGTATTTAAATAGCAAGAAATAAATCTTCATCAGTCATTCATCTCACCGCTGGGCTCAGGCCTCCCTTGCAACTGAAAGGCTTTAGGCCTTAGTCCATCACGCTGGCCTAGTGCGCTTAATACGACCCCTAAATAATTCTACTCCAAAATTATACACTAAACTACCCAATAATAGACAATACATAGTAAATTGTCCCCACAATTAGCACTTCTATGCTAATGAAGAGCTCAACTATCTTCGTTTTAGCCGACAAAATTAAACGTTCCCACAATCAAATCAGCAACATCGGCTCACAGGTCTTCTCAAATTGGTCGGGGCACAAAGCCGGGTCATTTAGCCGTGAACTGTCCATAATCAGATCTCAGTGACGTCTGCCTGCCGAGACGTTAATTTATCATCGCATAAATGGCTTATAATGCCTTGTAACGCTGGCCGGCGCGTAATAGCATTCCGGTATCATTGAGCAGGGTTGTGGATAGACGAATACTGGATGTGATGATTTATTTCTCATTTTAATCTACGAATCTATGATTTGGTCAGTCGTCATCATCGGCCCATATACATCCAACTGCTGGGTACTGGCTTCCTCTACAACCGAGATTTACTTTCTGGCCTAGTGCGAATTGGCGGAATACACAGCGAAGAAATTCCTAATTATTTTTTATGGTTTAAGGACGCGGTCGAGAATCTCTGCAGTCCCGGTTTCAAACGCATGCATTCTGATATATCGAAGTTATGTGTGTATTTGTAATTATTTTTCACGCACTTTAACGGCGAAGGAAAACATGGTGAGGACACGTACAAATTTATTACAAATTGCTTAGGTGTGTAGTCCAACCCATTAGCTCGCACTGGATCAGCGTGTAAAACGACAATAAACTCATCAGCTCGTTCTTCCAAATCGATTCATTGGAAATCCGCCATCATGTAAGTGGGACTTAACATAAGAACATAATTACGTATGTAAGCCGATCAGCCCAACAGCCTATTAAATTTATGCCTCTTCCATAAAATCAACGATCGTCGCAACACGCATAATTCCAAATCTAACGCGCACTAATGAGATGGTTAACCGAACATTAATGGATGTAGCTCTGCCCGTGCGGATTGTCATGATAAACGACATTGGCTAATGGATATACGCGCCTCCCAAAATCGGCAGGGTTACACGAAACTTTTAAACAATGAAATGATTTATTTAACTCATTTATAAGCGAACCTTTGTTTGCGGACTTCTTTAGGATTTTTTGAGGGAACAAATAGCCGCGCTTAAGTTGTCGCTTTGTCTAAAGTATGCCAAGTTCTTAATTTATTCTAACAGTTTACTTCGGGTTTTATGCTACTTAACTTACCGATTTTATATTATCTGTATCACATTTATCAGAAAAGAGAAATTCGTGATGGCCTCGAGGCTAAGGTACGCCGGTTCAAATCTCAGAAACATACTTCTGACTTTTCGAACTTATGTTTGCATTCACAATGAATAATTACTTATGTACTTTAATAATGAAAAAACACTTCTTGAGGAAACCTACACCCTAAATAGTTATTAGAAATAAATTTAATGTAGGTAACATATTATGTTGTCCGCCAATCAACGCTCGACCAGCATGGTGGGGTAAGGTCAAAACCCTCTCAGAAGTTTAGGAAGACCTTATTAAGTATTGAAACCTATTTATGTACATTGTACATAGTACATAAGAGACGCAATTAGCGCGCAACGGGAAATAACTACACGATATTTAATGAATAAATGAGACCTAAAGTGCAAGCTGTTATTTTAGCTTCCAATAATAGGTATGGCAACACTGTATATTGAAATTGGCAACCGCTATTTAACCAGCCCCGTGCCGCTATAGAACTATGTTTTAATCTATTAAATTAAATATTGTTTTTACATGTATCCGATTGCTAAATTACCGGCGTTATCAACCGCATCATTAATCGAACGTTATTATTATAAAATTCCATCTGCTATTGTAATCCATTAGTCAAAAATCAATGCTTGCGCTAATTGCGACCGTGATATGAGTACCAATGTCCCAATTAACATATCGCATGATCTACCGACACGTTCGGATATTCGTCCAAATTAATGGAAATGATAATTGCACCTTTTTTTTTTTTGGTTTGTTTGTATTTTTTCTGTTAAGCTAGCTTAAGGCAAACATATGGTGGTGTATAGATTTTTTAAATGTATACAGTCTTTGATCTTGCAATTGAGTTGAAAGAGAAAAATAGACAGTTTTTTGTTGACCTAACTTTAATGTTATCGAAAGATTTTCATAAAAAAAACAATTTTGAATCATTCATCTATGTGTCCTACAAGTATTTGTCAATGTTTGTGAGGATATAGTACACATGTATGTATCACGAATTCGAAAAACGAAACAAACAATTTTTAGGAAATCCGTTATTTTCTTCCAAGATACATGGTTTAATTTTTTACTCTGTAGGTCGATCTTACCAACCTTCGAATACCACTAGAACACCAATACGTAAAAATCTCATGATAAAACCTACCTATTCCGCGAAACATTCCAAGACTATGAATAACAGCGTTCCGAAATTTAATGTTTTATTTATTCAGCAAACATAACTTGTACTTACCGTGACAATGTCTCGGCTCTTGAATTTTACGCGTCTTCAAGATAAACTCTTTTCATGAGCGACCTATGTATGGTAAATTATATCTCCGGTCCCACGCTCGCGGTCGCACCAAATTATTTTATTTCTTCAACAATGTTACCGCACACTTTGTTCTGAATTTATTTTTCAAAATTTTCTGTGGGTTGGTGTGATAGTTTAAAATTTGACTTGGATGGTACAGAATGTAGTTTATATAGTATGTATGTTAGGTATATTTCGGGATAAAGAACTTACATTATTTTAGTAATTAGTAAAAACATGGCCCGACTAAATATTATTCAACTTAAAGGCCCCAAAAACTTAATCTAAATGGTTTGCATTTGGTTGCTTCAAGAATAGATGTAACACATATTTTCACTAGGTTCATATTGTGCAATACATACGTTGAATAATCGCTGAATATTTATATATAAGACCTATTGTTATCTCTACTAAGACGTGTCTGTATCGCATTAAAAACTAGTTCCTGAACCAATAAACTAGGGTTATGAGGTAAAGCCTACTTTCTATGTACTGTAGAGTATTTACGTGGCTAAAATTGGCTAAAGATATGTTATACAAAAACATCCATTTATTTATCCATTGTCCATTCTTTTAGTTTCCAGTTAAACGCCATAGGTCAAATCTTTACATACATTGGCGTTTCGCGGAACCCGAAAACCAGAGTACGCAGTACCAGTAAGCTAAATTCCAGTTAGCAATATACGGAGAAGTCTGTTTTGATTTTCACAAACCTTTTAGTGTAGTTCCTGATACCAAAAATATTTAGCTTGTGGTTTGCATAGGCATCGATAACAAAAGAATATTATATAGATTTTGTTTTGTACGAGTATTTATTCCTAGAAAAATATGTGGGTCGTTCATATACGCCTTTTCTAACTGATTAATATATGTATGTATGTATCTATATCGTATATAAAATATGTTCCACTGATGAAAAGGGGCCTTCTCTGCAGCTAAGAGAGGTTAGACCATGCAGGCATAGTGCGGATTAGTGGTCTATTATACACCAAAGAAATTCATAACGACTTTTAGGAATTCAGGTTATCTCACGATGCTTTCCGTCATCGTTAAAGTACAAGAAAATTTATATTTTCTTAGAGAATTATCTGATTAATGTCCATTAATAAGTAAACCTTCTTAAAGACTAAGAATATAATTTTTAATATGTCTATTGACAACTTAGCTTTTTAAATCATACAACTCTTTTTTATCTCTTAGCTACCTTCGTACCATTATAAAATGTTATAAAGTTTTACTGTTTCATGGTCTTAAAATACAAAAAAAATTCTAGCAATATAAACAATCCGGGTTCCATTACGCGTTTGGCTTAGGTTTTATTACATTGCTCTATTCGGAAATTCTCGGCAGCAGGACCAAGTCTTCAAAAGTATCCAAATCCTTGAAACAATAACAATGAAACCTTGAAGGGATATTGATAATATGTGTGACACCTTTTAGACACTTGAAAGGCAAATCATCTTGGGCAAAATGTACGGTAGGCGTGCTCATGGATGGGCACCTATAAGATAGTCTGACGCAGTGAGCGATGCCTTGGGAAGCAGCATGCATCTTGCGGTTTTCGCTGACTATAACCGTACTCAATAGAAACTGATCCTGCGTGGTTGCGATCCTTAGAAATGAGGGAAGAGGAAGGAAGAGGAAAGGGATACTGATAATGCGTATGACACTTTTCATATAGTAATAAGGGCTAATTTCCCTTGGCTCAGTTTTATTGTTAAGTAAACAACTCCGCCACGGTCCCATCAAACTAGATATATCGGCATCGACTAATCAGCAACAGCACACAGTACACTGACCTATATTCCTTAAGTGAGACCTCGTCTAAAAATTCGATGCCTTGGGTTTTCTAGAAGTGATAGTAAAATATCATATATGTATATTTATCTGTACATACACATTCACGCTAATAATTGGAGTGGGAGAGGGTCTATTATATTGTAATCAGCCCTTTAGTGCTGTATGAAAACTGCAACAGCCGATTTTCTTCCCAAAAATTCTAGATACCGCACAGCTACTATACGAGTGAATTTCGAAAGGAAAACCCCAATAGCACTTTGCCTATGCGGGAACGGAACCGGCATCTTTATATCTTACAGTACACACTTATGCCTTCGGTCGAACGTGGTAATAAATAAATACTGTCAGGAAATATATTAGTATTCAAATATTTGGGTATTAATAAAAACAACTGGTAATAAAGTTAAATATTGTACTATTCATAGCCTTGCAATGGTGTAAGCTGTAACTTATGTTAATTAAATCACTTGAATACATAAAGACGAACATCACAATATTCATTTCATTAATACTAAAAATCTATTAACACGCTGATACCAACACTTACATATACAAAATGTAGCATACATTGCTGCACACAGCGCTCTATTTATACCATATCCAGTAGTAACAGCTCAATGTAACCGTAAAAACGGGCGAGTGTTGCTCCAGACAGGTGAAATAGTGCGAAAAATTGCCCCGCGGTCAAACGGGTACGTTCCTGCTCACACAGGGACGCACTCGGATTGTACGAACTAATCGGGTTATGAGTATTATCTTTTTATATTGGAACAATAGGGGCACATGTTATGATGGTTTTTTTAATTTAAGATAGAGAAAAGTGGCATGCCAGAAGAGAGGTCTATCTCCAATAGTGGGATGAAAAAGGGCTGTAGATGACGAGATGATGATGATGATAAATACACACATACATACATAACCTCACATTCACATTGTTTTACTTGAAGGTTTAGACAAAGGTGGATTTATGCACCCACATTTAACCAAATATGTACCAGATAGCAGCGGTAGTATGCATCAAAAATTAAATATTGATTTTTAAACTTCATATTTTTGTTTCACAAAAGCAATTTACCATTTTCATCCATCCATCAGCCATTGATGGTCCACTGCTGGACATAGGCCTCCCTCAATGGCCTTAACCATATATCTTCACGAAAATATTCTGACCCCAGTGTAAACAATTATAAACTAGACTAAAAAATTGAAATAAGACGCTTTAGGGCTTCCATGGAAGTACCGCACAAAAACACGCAGTTCCTCAAAAGGTAATGAAAAGTTCCAAATCAAAAAATATCTTTCGGTTCGGAGGTCAAAACGGCACCAATAATAAATACAGTTTAGTTTTCCTGAATATAGTTAACTTTCACTACTACGGCCCTGTTCAGTACGTGAGTCTACTTGATACGTGCAATAACTATCCTTCCTCTTCTAAACAATTGAACCGAATGTTTTCTGAGCATCAACGTCTTTATTTATTTCCAACCACAAAATGCTACGGAAATAGCACGAATACAGCCGATTGGAAGTAATTTTATTACATTGTCGAGTTCTACATATTCTTATTTTACGTAATATTTGTTGAGTCAAAATGAAAGTCTCTTTATTCAAATAGATTTTTAATATATTTGACAAAGACTAGGTTTTACTTCATAATATGTAGGACTATTCACCTGACTAGAGAGACTAGAGACTAGAGATTCTAACCAGTTTTTCACTTCTAATCTGGGTCAATAATAAAAATGACTAATGATCATGAGCCCATATGGCCTACAATTGAGAAAAGTTTAGTTCAGTCCACCACGCTGGCCAAGTGGGTTGTAGCGGATTACACATTAGAAACTTCTTAGAATTTCTTACGATATTTTCCTCAATCATATAAGTATATGATAATTTATTGTGAACACACACATCTTCGAAACGCCACACACCGTACACAGAGATCGAAGCCGCGAACTTCAAGTGTTGACTCGATCGTTTATTTAAACCTCAAGGCCACCTTTACTCAACCTCATAAAACATTTCGTTTCTAATAATTTAACTTCATAAAGATTCTCCCCTTTACGTTCAAACAAAATGTATTTTGTCATTATCAGTATTTAACTCGACGAAGATATCAAATAGATAATTTCCCCTTCACCAAACAGCAATAAATTCGGGAAACTTAACAAATAATTCGAAAGACAACAATGGCCTCCAACTCTATGTATCCGCGCTTAATTCCCAACAAAGTTGACACAAATAAAAGCAATCTTTCTTGCAATTAAGCTCTGGTTTGTTTACCTGACGTACAAAGTTTAGAATCTCAAGTGTTTGCGAGCGGCCTTAACAAACTATTTTAATTAAAAACCTTCGAGGCGACACAAAGAATATATGAATAATGGGCACGGGACAAACACGTTGAATGATACAATGGAAAATCAAATTTACTTTAGCACCTGCTTCGTAATCCGTTGTATATTTTAGTATAATTTGAACCATTTATCGTATAGAAAAACATATTTACTGCTATGCTTATATCAAACACGAATTAAAGTAGCTTAACATGTAGCTTATTGAAAAAAGTTGTATGTATAAGGAGTATCTTCTTTTTTCCTTTTAAGAGAGTAAGTTGCCTTTAGCTTTCATATTTATAAAATCATTCATAGAAAAGTTTGACCAAAAGTGTTTCTACATATTAATTATAGACTAAAATATACGATCAAGACGTCCTGCGTTTGATTCTCCGGGTAGAGAATTATTGAAATCGGTGAGAGCTTAATAACTATATCATCTTTGTATTCTTTTCTCAAGATTCTATTTATCTTCATATAAAAATCTTTAGTTTCAATAGTTTTCGCTGGATTGAGCAACAGACAGACCTTTTAGATTTACGAAAATATTCATAGAAAAGTTTGATCAAAAATGTTTATTAAACACAACCCTGGGATCTATCAAGCCTTCACTGAACAGTCCACAACAGTAATAAAACTAGTTTAAAAGTAAAATTTACTCACAAAGCATGTTGCCTTCACATTTGCTTAGAGCAGACAGGTTCCTTGCACAGCTCACAGCTCGTGTGGATTGGTACGTGGTACAAGATACGAAAGGCTATCTTGACAGTAAAATCATTTCGCTCTTGGGTCTTAAACTAGATTGATGAAGAATGCATACTGGTAGCTGATGATATGTATTTGCGAGAAACGATGACGACATTCTGGGAATAATTATGACAGTCTTATTACTTCATTCTGATGTTATTAAAAACCTATATTAATCTGCTAGTTGTCATCTTCATCAAAATTTCAATTCGTTAAGAAATATTGTCAGTTTCGTCGCGATATGTTATAAACACTATTTCAATAATATTCTTCTTGATTTAAGCAATAACTATAAAACCTACACCTACTTATCTTTTTTTCAATTACTCTGTTTTTATTTTACGGCTTGGTGGATTAAGCCTTAGAACCCTCTCAGTTGTATAATAGACCTAGTTTAGTATTAGGACTATATTATGGACTGAGGACAATGACTAAGTTTATTATCATTCATTAAATTTTCATTCGCCGCTAAAATACGATGGTGTAACTGTCAATGTAAATTGTCATTGCATTCACGTGTACCCTGATTGTGACTGGTGTTGTCGAGCTGATCTGCAAAACAATTTATCTCCCTAACAAAATGCATGGATGCACCCATTTCAATTGTAACAGCGTGTTTGAATAACACACAGTCAATGGCTTTTCACACGTTTATATTGGAGTAGTGACAGTATATTTCGACCTATTCATCGAATAAAGTTATATGTGCTTTTGCACAACTTCTCTTTCTCAGCGATGACAGCCCCGTGGCGCAGTTGGCTAGACACCAGCTTGCGAAACGAGCGGCCGCGGGTTCGATCCCCGCACCGAGACAAATGTTTGTGTGATCCACAAATATTTGTTTCGGGTCTGGGTGTTTAGAGACCGAAAAAAGTCTCTCGTAGTTTCTGATACCCACGACACAAGACTCGTATCTTAGTGTGGGGTCAGGACTTTGTATGTGACTGTTGGGTGTATTTATTTATTTATTTAAACTTAATTGGACACAAAATTATCAGTAAATTTTTATGTTCTTCAAACAACAACAAAATGTATGATAATTATTACTTCACTAGTGCAATATATAAACAATTTTAACTCTATTATAGACATAAAAAGTACTTTGGTGTTATAGTCATAAGTAACCTTATTCGATGCATAGGTCGATTTAGTCAATGGTTTTTAGTAAAACTGTTTTAGTTGTTTTGTAGTGCGATTGGTTAGAAGGGAGATGAATATTGAACCCTGTTGTCAATTTGTATCTAGTTTTTATGATTCATTTGAATAAAAGCCCAATGTAAGCTAGACACCAGCTCGCGAAATAATAGGCCAAGGATTCGATCTCCGTACCGCGACAAATGTTTGTGCGATCCAGAAACATTTGTTTCAAGTTCATGTGTTTGGAAGACCGAAAACACCTGGTAGGGTCTAATGCTAACATCAGCACTTGTTTCCAAGTGCGGATCAAAATTTTTGTGACTGCTGGATGTACTGGAAAGCATCATAACACTTTACCCGATCGGGGATCGAACCCAGGGGATCTAGATCGTACAGCACATCCTCGAGCAGCAAAACCACCAGCCAGTCTTACTTTATGAAGAATCCATATAAAATCATCGTCATACCTACCGCTACATCTTCTACCTTCAGGCATAAAAACAAAAACGTCACCATGTTCTAGCGAGAACATCTTATTTAAGCTCAAGCGAGCGTGGTGTCTCCAGGATTTCCCCGCTATTTTCCGTTCGATAACATATTTTAACTTAAAAATATTAGTCAGCTCACGGATGTTCTAATAAATCTTGTTCATTTGTGGATTCAACGTTGATTGATTTGGTAGACTGCAAAGGGCGTCGATATTGGATGGATCTTTTCTTTTTCAAATTATTACATAAAATAATTTGCAAATCAGACACAAGTCTGTCTGTCTTTTTTCACGTCATAAATAAAACCTTTTTTATTTGGGGAAAAGTTGATATTGGCTCTGATTCCCACCAGTCTAGTAAAGGGGGAGGGGAAAGGGAATCTTAATGTCACTGGCTTACCACCCCGGCGCAATCAGGAATAACATAAGAATAAGGGTTATATGTTAATGTACAAACCATAAACTACCCCTAAATAAATACCAGCTTCTACAAAAAGCAAATATTATAGAGAAAATTTAATCTACGTTAAAGCGCACCCGGCTTGTTTGCTCATAAAAATATTATTTATAGCAATCTCTGACCAAGAACTTTAACTTAATCAGCAAAAATCTAGTTTCCAACTCCTTTCCTGCTTGGACGACATTGGATCCAATATTTGTCGCAGTCTTTAGATAATTTCGCTTTCAAAGTCTATTGAATTCTATTTTTATTGGCACGTGTAAGAGATTATTCAGTATCTTCCTCCTCTTTACTTCCTTATTATGATATTAATTATGTTTTATTGTAGTCGACAAACAATTGATTTTATTATTATTTATTTTCTTTGTCGTTTTTTTCGTTTAAGTTTTAAGCTGGAATTGTTGATTCTTCTTCTAAACGTTGAAGGGAAAAATCATAAGGTATCTTGAAATATCTAAGAGCTATAAACACATACCCTACAACGGATCTCGGACCTTGTATTTAATACAGGACTAGCATGGTGGTATAAGGACCGAGTCCACTTAAGAGCAAAAAGACTAAAGCTTATAGATAAAAAGGAAACGATTTAGAGCAAAATAAATTGTATAGTATGCTCTCAATCGTCTTCTTCACCTATTTCTTTCATTTGCAACAACCTATTCTAATCCGAACCTCGTATACAGAACTATTTCTAGCTGGATCCAATATTGGATCTATAAAACCCCTGGCCGTCGGCATTTGAGTCCAACATACCGTAGATAAAATGCTATCGAGCAACACTGAATAGTATGAACTTGTTTGTCTGTTACGGCGATAACATCGCAATCATTAAGCTTTATATTCTTGTTTACTGCATGTTTTTTGCCGGGACTTGTCATTTCGATTGTGATATTCTAGATTTTTTTTTTTGCTGGATGGGATATAAGATTTGTGTTCGGGAGATTGGTTGGTTGAGTCTGGAATTTTAACTTTATGGTATTTTTAGGTGTATACACTTATAACATATAATACTTATTTATCCAGGAGCTCATATTTTAAGCTAACGTCTAAACCCATGAAAAATAGGCAAAGATCACACAAAATTTTCACCAGTCTCTTGTTTCGCAAGCTTGTTGCTAACCGCGCCACGGGGCTGACAAAAATGTTTTAATATTATCGCTTTAAAATATTTTCATTAGAAAAAATCTATTACAACTTTAACGGTCCAGTTAGACTTAGACAGACACAGCATCAAAAAAGGCAATCAACTAACACCCATTCTTTCTTTCTTCAGAAACATTGATATTTCTGACGCTGTGTCCTATAAACCCTGTAGTACAATTGAATCGAAATCTATCATAGATAATAAACTAGTTCCAATGATAGCACTACATCAACACACACGCCAGTCAGGTAATACCCATTTGGAATGCAAAACGACACACCTCCTTGAATTTTAAGTGTGGGACTAAGTGTGAACTAATGCCGATTTTTACGAGATATCCCTGATACGAATAATCAATGAGGACTGAAGAAAGAGTTGAGTTTTTATAGCCCAGTATAATAGAGTTTAAGTGCTGTTCGCGATTGATCGTATTTTTGGTAGTGTTGTATGAGTGTTACTTAATCATTTTCTTTAGGCTCACGGTCGGTTATTATGCGTCTGTTACTTATTAATGTCGTAAAAAAATATATGAGGAAGCAGCATATATAAGACATAATTATTTAAGAAAATCTATTTTATTGTTGGTAAACAAAATTATGGTTTAAATACAAATACATACATTATAGTGTTATGGTAAGGTACTTGAAGTACGAGTATTATCTTCAGTCTTGACTTGACAAATTCCTCATTAAGTATACCAGAAATAAAATCAGGCCAACCCTAGCAATGCGGACGAAATCTTCATTCTCAACTCACCAACAAGAAACAAACTTTTGAACAGATACGCGACCAAACTTACTGCACTCCCACAGATAACTTCAAAAAACTCATCGGATATCGTTAACTGGAAAATTAAAGCATAAATAATGCACGCCGTGACAACTTTCGAAAAATAAAATAGTGTAAAACTTCCCCTTAGTCCCTCGGGAACAACTTTAGACTGCTTTGTTGCTGCTTGCTGTTCGGTACTGTTAAAAATTCACTTGGTCAAAACATAAAGTTTAAAGAGAATCTAGGAAAGACGTTGCTTGCTTTCAACATTAATGTAGAGCTACATTTGAAATATTTAGTAGTTTTCGATAGTAACGCAATAGTGTTAGTGATGGCCTTAAGGTTTAGGCGCACGATCGAGAATCTCGGCGGACGCGGGTTCAAACCCCAGGCACAGACCTTTGAAAAATGCACACTTAAAACTTCTTAGGAATTCTTAGGTGTGTAGTTCGTCAACCCGAACACGCCCAGCGTGGTACAGTCTACCCTGAACCCTCTCAAATTGTAGAGGAGACCCGTTCCCAGCAGTTAGACATAAATGGGCTAATAATGAATGAAAAATGAATGTTAGTCTTCGTTGAGCCCTTAGGATTTGCTCGATGATACTTCTCATACAAGCTGATAATTTGCACCTTGATCATCAAAATCTTCGATGACAAGTGAAGTATTAATTTACATAAGCATTGAAAAGTTTTAAGGGAGGCAGAGATTAACAGTTAGTTTAAATTAAACCTACTATATACATTACTAGCGACCCGCCCCGGCTTCGCACGGGTGCAATGCTGATATTTAATGGATGTTATCATACATATAAACCTTCCTCTTCAATCACTCTATCTATTAAAAAAAACCGCATCAAAATCCGTTGCGTAGTTTCGAAGATTTAAGCATACAAAAGGACATAGGGACAGAGAAAGCGACTTTATTTTATACTATGTAGTGATACATGTATAAATATTATACCTTCCAAGATCGTTATTTGACGACAATAAAATAGATTCCACCTAACACCAAATTTTGTAGAAACGTTCCATTTGAAATCAAAGAAACGAAGTAGTAAAATGGAACTAAAGCCATAAGGTACAAATTACCTTACCAAACAAAAACATCGCAAAGGTAGCCCGAACTAACTTTTACGCTTAGGTAAACAAAACTTGGCGAGAATAAAAACACTTTGTCCTGGATGTCTTGAATTAAATGGTTCTATAAATTACTGTTTTAAACTACGTGTCACTCTTGCCACGTCTCTCCTGTTCTTCCTTAAATGTGCTTTAAATTGATTACTTTTACAATCAGTTTACATTCACAAATTATAGTAGTTTTATCTTGTTTAAAAGTTTTAACAAGGAATGTAAGGCATTTCTTTTAAATATGCCGAATATGAAAAATATTAATTCAGTTTCTCAAAACCTTTTCTCTATCATCGTATTTTAAATTGTACATTTTGATTGCTTAGACCTTTATCAATAATCATTTATTAGTGTATAACAGTAAGCATTTCTAAATAAGTTGATTGATATCTTTTCAAAAAATTAATTTAGATTCATTTCAAATATGTAGTGGGCAAGAATCTTTCCTACTTATGAAAAGGTTACCGTCATCATATTCTTGCGTAAAATACACCCAAGAGTCACATACCTACATACTTTTTAACCCACACTAATATATAAAATTTTTGTTAACAGAAACAACCAAAGAGAGCTTTGCAAAATGTAAATTCAATTCAGTTAACATTTATCATGAAATTACTATTTTTCAACCGATTTAACGCTGTCTCGATTAAAACTATTTTTAGCAATTTTTTTATGCGTAGGTACTTCAAGAATACGAAAGTAACATTTCACTTAAGCAAAGATATGAAACCCACACTTATTTTACAGCGGCGCCCACTTAAAACCGCGTTATGAGATAGTGGACTTAAGAAAAATCTATCAGAGCTCCCCACTAAAATCTTCATAAGAATTCTCGTCTCACCGCTAAGATTGTTTACATCAAGATTTTCAGTGGTATTAAATCTAGCTAGTGCCTCTCCTCCGATAAAGCTTGGGCTTATCTTTTAAAATAATCCCTTGTTCGTATAAAAAACGGATTTTCTAAAGGATATTTTAAGATGAGTGGCGCAGTGTGTCGTTGCGTCAGAATTACATTCTAGTGATTGTTCTTTCCCCTTGGCTGTGTGCAGAATGGATTTTCATTGTTAGTACATACGCTGCTTTTGATAATGTTGCTTTAAAATACATGCGGCGATGAAGATTTTTATAGTCACTAGTATGAGCCTGTCATCATAAGTTGCAGTTAATTATACATATGTTTGGTTAGTTATCATTTTGTTAATTAAGATAGTCGTCATCACTGTTATACGTCCCCTCGTTCGTAAGGGTGTGCCCTACATTTGAACGAATCAGGTGTTAAATTTATGTGTAGGTATACCTACTAGCTAACCTAACAAGTTTCGTACTATGTCGTGTTACATATTAACCGAATTAATTATTATAAGAAAACTTGTATACAAGCATCTGTACATAGTGACATTAAATGCACTGTGCGAAATCCCAATGGTTTTACAAAGTACATAAAACATATGAATTACCTTACTTATCAACGCATGAACTGTGAAAGGGCAAAAATAATCCACGATTTTGATATGATTCCCACATTAATCCAGCCTTTTGTGGATAACCACCGCTAATGATAGAGAACAATAGCTGAAAATAAATCTCGTTAGAGAATATTAAATTGCACGGGCGATATTGACATTAAGATAAATTGCAAAAACCGCCGCTTCTAATGAATGTGGCGACTTGACATATAAATGAATGTCTTCTGCAGATGTTTGAGAGTCTACAAATTATATAGTCTATGTAATAAACCTATAGACTGGTATACTTAAAAGAGTGGGCAGATGTGTATTAAGACCTGTTTTTGCAAGCTGTATTTTTTAGTTTCATCTATTTCCATACTTCTTATGGCTATTGAAAATTTCGTGGAAAATTCTCATTCTAAAATTCTTTGATCTCAAAACGGAAAACAATCTTAGACCGATTTTATCCAGCTGTATTTTTATACGGTGATCGAAAGCTATAAATATGATATCTCTGATGATTAAAATTCTTAGTAGCTTAACATTGTAATGTTACTCCTTGGTCTAAAACGGAAAAGACCTAACACGTAAATCCCTCAAGTCAACAAACTTTGACATATCACCTAAACACAAACACTATCCCTTACAGATCGGTTAAGCACAACAAGTTCAAAACAAACAAATGTGGGGGCCTTGGAACAGAAAATACGCGTTCTAATATCAAAATCTGAATAATTAAGACTCCTTTCAGAAGTTGTTACCCTCCTGAGATCTGTGGGGCGAGAATAAAATTAAATGTTGGCGTCTTGGGACATATTTGTCACACTTTCCAAAATCCCGGCTTCCATCGATGTTTTGATGCCAACTTTAGTTGAGACTCGGAACTCTCTTGAGCGAACTTTGTCATAAGTATGTTCCTCGACAGACGTTTAACGTGCAGTATTATTTACTTTAGTGTTTGGCAGTTTTTAATGGACTTGTTTTAGAAATGTATACAGCGAGCAATATTCGTTCAGCAGTTTACATAGTGTACAATGAGATGAAAGTCGAAGTCAGGAGCTGATAGGTTGATGGGATACACTTTAATTTTCATTATGACCGTGGTATTATCAAACGTAGTGTAGGACGCCCTCTGGCCAGGTGGGGTGACGATATCCGCAAGGTGGCTGGCAGTGGTTGGATCGAGAGATCGAGCCCAGTGGCGTGCCATAGGAGAGGCCTATATCCAGCAGTGGACGAATTAAGGGCTGTTGATGATGATGATGATGATGATTATCAAACGTTGTGATTAGCATATCAATCTAGTAGTTGAAGGAAATCTAACTGCATTTCTTGGCCAATAATTAGGCAAAAGCCTTGGTTGAGCCGGAATATTTATATCACGGTTCCAACAGTGGCGGCACCCCTATAGAAGCTCAAAAGCGTTACACAATTATGTGTAATGTCTTATATACAGACCGTGATCTTTGTGATTTCGACTGACTGCCTCGTGGTCTCGTAGTACATGTATGTGCCGTGCGATCTAGAGGTCCTGGGTTCGATTCCCGGGTCGGGCAGTGTTATTCGGTTTTTCCATAAGGAAATTCTGAGTAGCAGCACGGAGTCTGGAAATGTGCCCGAAAAACGGCAATAGGCTCGCCCCCTATTACGTGGGACTGATACATACCTGGCGAAATATGGGTGCAGAAATGCATCTCTGTCTACCCCTTCGGGGAATATAGGCGTGAGGTATGTTTTGTTGTGTAAATATTTCAACTTTTGACAGATAATAGTAATCGTTATCTTTACTACGCATTGTATTAACTCACTGGCCTTGTAACTGATATAACATTATATTATCATAAACTCAAGACTACTCAAGTAAATCCTTAAGCCAGGGATAGGATTAAAATTATTAATGAGTTCGGTGACGTTTGCGAGAAACTTACTTCAGCCTAGGTTATTAATCTTATCTAGCATAAATCTTTCTATTTACGTTAACTGTTTATTTATTTATTAACAAAATAAAAGAAGAACTAAATATAAAAATAACAAGAAACAAGAGGCTATATTGTTTTATTAGTCGACTACACAACAGTTTCTGGAACGACAAAAACGAAATGCATTCTCGCACCGAGATAGTAGTGTTAGGATTCACAAATATAGTTTCAGGTTTGTTTGTGATACTGATTTGTGGAGCATACAAGTGTTGGAGTGGAGACCGCGCTTAGGCAGACGTAGTGTGGGACGTCCTGCAGCACGATGGTCCGACGACTTGAGAAAGGTGGCGGGTAACGGATGGATGAGGGCTGCTCAAGACCGGGATGGTTGGCACTTTCTTGGGGAGGCCTACGTTCAGCAGTGGAGAGTTGATTGATTGTGATACTGAAAAGTCATTCGGAATTTCTGATACCAATTACATATTACTTGTATCTCAGTGTTGAGATATATGTATGTGACAGTTGGGTGCATTGATTTTGTTTTGTATATAAAATAATTAACTAAGTCAGGGCTTCCCAAACTGTGCGTCGCGGCAACATCCTAGGGGCGTCGCGAGGCGATCGGCAAACATTCGCTGTCTGTATTTTTCTGATAACCCCATATTACGCTGACTACTGCTGTTTTTATTTCCAGTAAAGTAGGTAGTTTTGATGATGAAGGGGCGGGGGGGGGGCTACGTCGCAAGAAAAATTACAATTCTATAGGGCGTCATAGTGTAAATAAGTTTGGAAAGCCCTGAACTAAGTAATAAACCCGAAACCTCGTTCATATATCCCAGTTTGTAAAACAGAAATAACGTGACTTAAAAAAACAATCGTTACTTGTTCACGCCATCTCACAGTTTTTTTTAATCGCACTATAGGACAATATCATACAGGTGTGATGTTATCCCCTTGCCGTACCTGTAAAACAAGTGCAGTTTAAAAAAGAAACTCTATTATATTTGCACGAGCGCTAATCACTTCAGAATTCTAGCAGCATTACGCTCGTAAATCAAAAACTTGAGTAATGCTTAGTTTTCTAGCACTAAAGTTAGTCGCAACAGATCCAGCTGAGTTTTATGCGTGTTCATTTTCTTCAAGACTGACATTAGCTGCACGACGGCTGACTTGGGAACTTGCCCTAGTCTTGTGCTGGTATTGGTTTTGTAAAGTATGGCATATCAGAATTCTTAAAGTAATGTTTCGGATAATTTATTTGAATCTTTGATTGACCATCATTATTTTGGCTGGCTCTATCTAGGTATAACAATATATTTAGTGTCACTGCAAATAAAATAACACAGTCAAAATTACTGTTTATTTTTAGTAAAAATAAACATATATACTCAGCCTATTGCCGTCCACTGCTGAACGTAGGCCTCCCCAAGTAAGCGCCAACCATCCCGGTCCCGAGCGGCCCTCATCCATCCGCTACCCGCCACCTTTCTTAAGTCGTCGGTCCATCGTGCTGCAGGACGTCCTACACTACGTTTGCCTAAACGCGGTCTCCACTCCATCACTTGTCTGCTCCACCGGCCGTCCGACCGTCGGCAGACGTGGCCAGCCCACTTCCACTTCAGCGTGCTAATCTTGCGAGCAATATCAATAAAAATAAACATATTGTATTAAATTGCTATCTTATGCTAGAGCAGTGATAGCATACAGAATGTCAAAAATCTATGTTTTATTTTTAATTAAAATATAGAAACTATAAAACAAAGAAACTCTACTATATATTTTCGCATTGCTGTGTTTTTCGATAAAGGAAGTGCGTAGGTTTGTTATTTTGCTTATCTCTCCATACACTTTAAAAGTATATGAATAAATAATAGTTTTTTTACAAAAATGCTTAAAGATATCTATTGCCACGATACACACAAACAACAAACATACCTCACGCCTATATTCCCCGAAGGGGTAGGCAGAGATGCATTTCTGCACCCACATTTCGCCAGGTATGTATGAGTCCCACGTAATAGGGGCGAGCCTATTGCCGTTTTTCGGGCACATTTCCAGACTCCGTGCTGCTACTGAGAATTTCTTAATAGAAAAACCCAATAACAATTTGCCCGATCCGGGAATCAAACCCAGGACCTCTAGATCGCACGGCACATATTTGTACCGCGAGACCACGAGGCAGTCAACCAAGATAATGATTACGTAACTGAGAAAATCGATTTCCTTGATAAGCCTACAGTTTTTTCTTAACTGTTTTAAGTAGAAAAATAATAACTGGGGTAAGCACAGCTTTACGCTAAACTTGTTCTAAAAAACCTTATAAAAGATCTTTATCGCTTTGTTTCTAAAAACTGGTGTGGTTAGAGCGATCCCACTGTCTCTTAGAGTGCCTGTTATGAACGGTTTGGCTAAATTATCCGCAGTCTTTACATAAAAGTGGCACTTTACAGTGGTGCCTTGAGCTAAGTGTTACTTTTGCGATTCAATAAAATGTTATTGCGCTGTAGACAGTACTTTTCAGGGACACACAGACTAAATTTAGAAGTGGAAACATTTTGGGAGTTTAAGATGATAAAATTACTGAGGAACCGTAGAGGCATTCATATATTTTTATGTAGTAGAACTTTTAGAATATATTTAAACAAAATAATCGAAATGACTTAACAGAGACAGACAAGGCTAAATACCACAATTCTGATAGTCTTTAGAGCATTATTTTCAGGGGTCGACGTAACCACTTTAAAAATAAAGTTCCGAATTCAATAGTGAAACAAAATGATATTTAAAAACAAAATAACCCAACAGCTACATACATAGTTCTGGCCCTACACTAAGAAAGATCATGGATATCAGAAACTTAGTATTATTTAGTCTCACGATCACCCAAACCCGAAATAATAATAATAATTGTAGACCACACAAACATTTGTCTCCATACGGGGATCAAACCCGCGCCCTCACATCAAACTGGTGTCTATCATTAAAGTTATTTTTTTCAAATTTCTTTTCTGATCATTTTCATAAATCTCCGTGATAAACGAAAAAACATGACATCTTTTTCCACTCAGTATTAAAAAGATAAAAGCCAATGCGGAAATCCTTTTCGCTTTGATAGAAAACGTTAATATCTTCCCAAAGTAATTAACAACAATCCCATGGCTATCAAAATTAATCCCATTTAACCAGTCCACGACCTGTTGATAACGAACCACTTAAAATTCTACCGCCATCACCCAATGACGAAAATCAATTCAAATTAAAAAGTCCTTTTGAAAACAATCGGCGATCGGAAAATAAATTCAAATATGAAACTTGGAGTGGCGGTGTCGCCACGTATTCATAAGGCTGTGCCAATGAGATCGCCAATCGTTTTTAATTAACATTGTGTTTTTAAAGTGCCGAGGATCTTTACATTGCTTCATTTGACGGAAGGTTGGAAAAAACAACGGTTTCCTAAGGTTTAACGGCACGACTAAAGGCTTGATTGTTACCGTGGCAAATAGACTTAAAAAATCCTTAGTAGAAGGAAGAAGAAAAATACGCAATTATTTTACTTTTTAATGAATACAAATTTGTTTTGCAATGTTTTTACTACACCTATTAAAAAACATATGATTTAGGTACTGTAAAGCCGAAAATTCTCTAGTAGCTTTCCCGCAGTGAATTTCCTCTAGTAATGTCATTTTGGAGCTAAGTGTAATATTGCTTGGTAACTTAGAATATATTATAAAACTTGCGTGGATGTTTCGCATCTTCCTGCACTATTTTTCTCGTAACAGTTTCATATTATTTGATTAAATTGTAAAGAGGTAGCGGGAATTTGTCTCCTGGGACAAGCAATAATTTTCATGAGACGTTCACGTTACGAGCTCCTTACAAACACGTTTATTAACATCCTACTATGCAAGTCGAGTAGTAAGGCTTTCACAATCGTTATTAGTATTTACTTACCATTTCCTATACTAACTGACTGACTACCTCATGGTCTCGCGGCACAAGTATAAGTTAGTGCGATCGTGTAGTCCTAGGTTCGATTCCTGGGTCGGGTAATTTTATTGAGATTCTCCGTTACGAAATTTTCAGAAGCCGCCTGGAGTCTAGAATTGCGCACAATTAACGGCAACAAGCTCGCCCTCTTAAACGTGACGTGAGGTTATCTATTTAGAAATGTACTCTTGCCTACTTCTTTAGAATTACCCCCATCAGTACGTATTATCGTCAGTACCTGCCCCATGCGCAGATGGCTAGATACCAACTTGCGATTCGTTAGGTTAGAAGTTTGATCCCCGTACTGAGAAAAATGTTTGTGTGATCCACAAATATTTGTTTCAGATCTATGTTTTTGTAAGACCATAAAGTATCTCGTAGTTTTTGACACCCACGACACAGGACTTGTATCCTAGTGTGGTTTCAAAACTATGTATGCGATTTTTGGATTTATTTACTTTACCTTCCGTATTATGTTAAATTAAATATACCTACTAAATTAAGCATACCCACAACACATATTTACATTAGGCACAATTCCCCACAGAACCGTGAATATACCCGCGACCCGGTTGCTGATCGATTAGTCGGTCGACATTACACGTTCTATCGGAGCGAATAAGAAAACTGGTAATTCTGTTATCCGGCTAGGGATGGGTCGTTGACAATTTCTGCGTCAACGAAACGCAACCGTTTTTTTGCGTTGATTAACTAGTTCAAAGACTAGTTAAATTCGTCAAGTAGTCAATACTAATTCTCCTTGTATTTTTTTAGTAGGTAAAAATTCCATCTGCTACTACTACGTCATCTATGCCTTTTAATTAACCGTTTAATTCAACTAGTTCTTTGAGAGTCCATCAGCAGTTCGGTTCGTTTCTTCATCGTCGACAGTTAATTCAACTTGTTCGTCGATTCAACGCCCATCCCTATCCGGCGCCGCGGATTGCAGCCTTGATGCGATGAAATTGCTTCTTTTGCTTTCTGTTTTTCTAAAGTTTTATCTTAATAAATTTTATCTATTGGAAAGCAATTTATTTACGTGTATTGTTTTGTATAATCAACTGTTAGTATAGATTAAGGGGAAATGTTACGAATCGGCATGATTTATAATAATATGGTGATGGCCTTGAGGCATAGGCGCGAGGTTGAAAATCTCGCCGGTCGCGGGTTCAATTCCTAGGTAACCTCTGATTTTTGCAGCCTTAGAAACCAAAATGCGTAAAAAATTGGATTTTATTATTAGGTTTGTAGCTTGCCAACCCAAATTAGGCTAGCTTGCTAAGGCCTAGACCCTCTCAGTTGTAAAGGAAGCAGCTGCCCAGTAATGTAATTGAATGGACTGCTACTGATGATGACGATGTTTAGTATCATTAGGAATAAAAACATGCAACATTTTTTTTCTAACCAAAACAGCCATAAGAAATAAATCAAGTTAACCCCCCAACCAAAGACAGACGCCACAAAACAATTGAAGAAAGGGACATTAAAGAACCCATATTTCATCAACCACCTGTATAAATTATTCGAGAAAAAACACAAGCAAGGGACAAGTAATGAATGTCGTACAAAAAGGCGGTGCTATAAAAGGGGCAGTTTAATTTATGAGTTGAATGGCCAGTCGTTAAGTTCAGTTAACAGGGATTCGTGATGTCACAGCTACGAACGTTTGTGGAGGAATAAATTTTCTTCGCCGTTGAGTTGTTTATGCGGTGCGGAAGAAAGGGAATAGGCATGACTATTCAGTACAAATCCAAATAGCCAAGAAGGATAGTTCGAATCCAACTTAAAAGTCTTGTAGGTTAGATGTCAGAAACTACCAGAGACTTTTCAGTGTAACAAACACTCAGACCCGATGCAAATATTAGTGGATTACTCAAAAAAAGATAATTTATTTCTGTGCGGGAATCGAATCACTGACTTCTTTAGTAGCTTTTAAAAAGTGGCTTCAATCATAAGCCCAAATCGTCTTATTCACGAGAATACGCCCTTACTCTATTGCTGAGAGGTTTTAACCCTTAGTTAACCACGCTGCTAGATAAAGAACATTTAGGTGTGTATGTTTCCTTGCGTTGTATTTCTTCGCTTTTTAGTGATAATTGGTTTTGAATACACACATCACGTCGAATAGCCAGCGGTTTGAGAGTTTGATCCTGCGACCGCCGAGATTCTTAACCACGTGCCTAGAGCTCGGGCCCACGATTATTTCTAATATAAAACGAATAAGAATCAGCCAGTTTGTACGCGAAGACGTAAGCAGAGAATCAATAAGACACGCAGAAATTTAAATACAACCTTAAAGTCTAGCAACGTTTATGCAAAACTCAAAATAAAAGCAATTTCGCAGTATGAAGTATAATAAAACCGAGCATAATATAAGAAAAGATAAACGTCCCTACGAAATGTACATTTGTAGACAGTGAAACAAAATTCTAAAATGTATATTTTCTGTTACGCTGACTGGATGAAATGTTTTTGAGTAAATGGAAAATTGCTTCTAAAATTTTGCACAAAATATATTAAGTGTTGCCAAGGTGTAACGGTTTATGTCTCAATCCATGATTGTTGAGTGGAAGAACACTGGAATAATAAAGATACGACGGAGACATTTGTTATTGTGGCTCTTTAAATGTTTCTTTGTAAAGCGTAGTCACAAGACTCAAGCTATTAAGTCATTTGTATTAACCAATTTATAGTATACATCTATTCTAAATTTAAAAAGCTGAAGAGTTTGTTTTCTTGAACGCACTCATCTCAAGAACTAGAGGTCCGATTTGAAAATTTCTTTAAGTGTGCGATAGTCCAGTCATGAAGAAAAACTCTGAGCTATATATCATCACGCTACGACTAACAGCAGCAGAACGGCGATGGTTCATGTGCTGAAAATGTGGGAAAAATATTCCTTTTGAAGTTACTAATATTCCTTTTATCTTTCACATACCAAGTTGTGAGCAAGAAGAAGATTAAATAGAATACAAAAATCGTACTCTCTTAAACCTTTTTCCTAAACTTTAGTAATGTGATATTTTGACATTTGTCGCTTTAGTACCACGATAAATAATCTTACCTTTTTTTAAGCACCTAATTATAATATTATATATTATAATGTATACTTATAAACCTACATATATTCCATCCATCGATCAGCCGATGGAGGTCATCTGCTTGACCTCCAAACCTATATTATTTTATTTAAAAGAACATACCATAAATAAATAATAATCACCGGAGTAATTGCTAAGAATAAAAATTATTCCTATAAAACACTCCCTAGGGACTTTAAGTAATAGAAGATTTAATTGTTATTATTTATTTGATTAATAGGTCTAGTGTTTCAATGTTACATAATTATACCATTTTCAAAGTAATTGCGAGCTGTAACAACACTAATGAAGAATTGATACTACCACATAAATATAATTTTGTATAGACAGTGCGTGTATTGCATGGAAAATGAACGGTTTATAAGTAACTAGCGATCCGCCCCGGCTTCGCACGGGTGCAATGCTGATATTTAATGGATGTTTTCATACATATAAACCTTCCTCTTCAATCACTCTATCTATTAAAAAAAACCGCATCAAAATCTGTTGCGTAGTTTCAAAGATTTAGATAGATAGATAGATAGATAAACGCTTTATTGTACACCATTTAAACAGATTTAAGCATACAAAGGGACATAGGGACAGAGAAAGCGACTTTGTTTTATACTATGTAGTGACTATAAGTAATAAAAATTAGCGAATATCTTATAATTATTTAAGCTAACTACCATCATCATTATTGTCAGCTCATATACATATAGACATACAGCTACGGGTTTTAGGCCTTAGTCTAAACTGGCTCAGTGCGGAAATTGGCGGACTACATACATATGAAATTACTAAGAACTTTTAGGTGTGCAGGTTTTATTATGATGTTCACGTTCACCGTTAAAGTTTCTGATAATTTATTTTGAATGCACACATAACTTAGAGAGTCAGTCACCCTAAGGTAGACTGGTAGAGAATGCCACCGGCATTAAGTCCGCCTATATACAGTTTTGTATATGAAGTAATTAAAATAAATAAATAAATAACTTCGAAAAGTCAGAGGTGCGTGCCTGGGGTCCGGACTCGCGACCGCCGAGATTCTAGTTTGCGCGCCTAAACCTCGAGGCTATCACCGCAATGAGCGTACCTCGAAAATTTGAGCTAATCATGTGATTATGTAAGTTATTCTTAATTATGAGCAACTTTTGAAACAACATCTAGTAATTGCCTAGCTAATTTATTATACCAACAAAACAATTACGAAAGCACTAAAATAAGTAAACAAGACGTAATGTCTATTGAAAATGAACGTTTAGTTTGAGTTAGCCTATATCGTCATTTATTAGAACAATAGTTTACTTAAGGCTACGATATCTCAGCTTAAACTATAATCTAGTTGGATTAACAACTGTATATTACGTTCATAACTTCCAAGGGTTTAGTTTGATAATTGACTGGTGTGTGATCAATTTCTATGGGTATATGTAGGTTAGGCCCGAATTCGATATAATAATTTGTATTCTTGAGAAGCTGCTTGGAACAGTGGCGGTTCTACCATTAAAGCCCAAACCATGGCAAATAAATGACGAATAATCTGTAAGCTGTAAACGGTTTCACATATCAATTTGACATATTATAAATTTGTTAACGTGTTCCGCTTTTGGGCTTTTTTGAAAATACCGCTACTGGTTTGGGGCTGCAATAAAAATCCTATCAGGCAGTCATTGTTCTATGGTAATATATTATAGCAAAAATATTTTACTTTCCAAATCGCATATCTTCAAAAGATGCACTGCTGTATCCCCGAATGGAATACATCGCTGCCTCCTCTTCATTTTTATTTTTCTATTACTCTGTCAGGTAGAAATTGCCAAGAGCGATAAGATCACCTGTTATCTAATTTAAGGCTTACTTTTTAAAATTAACTTGCATTATCGTTCAATCTTCCTCAAGCCAAATATACAAAATGACACTCCAAGAATGTCTTTTAAAATACTTAACTCTTGAGTACTAACCGCATTACCCAAACCCAACTAAAACTCAATGGAGACATCTAAAAGCCCTTAAAGTGAATTGAAAGACGCAACGAAGGTAAGTATTTCACAACGAATAGTACCGAACACAGTAATGGGTGTTTAGCCTAACGATTATTGTTTAACATTACTCTTAGTCGTGGTCTGGGTGGAATTAAAGAAACTGTTATGTCTTAGAAGTAGGGATTTGAAACCATCCAATTTCGCACGATAAGTGAGCGATAGTTCATTTGAAAGAGGATTGCAGGGTTTAGACAGTGGTTTCGCATTAAGTCCGTACTTAAGACCATTCTGAAAAAAATATCCATTAAATGAGATATAGTCACGATATTTGCTGGTCCAAATTCAAGATACATACGAGTATGTAGAATGTATATGCAACTTTTCATGGTCTGGAAACATTTAAATGAATTACCAATACGTAACTGATAAACCTATGTACTATTATGAACTCACACTTACTATAAGATGTGGTATCAATGGACATTAAAAAAATTCAATTGAAAATATCTTACAAAATCTTCTAACGGCATTACAAAAAACATCACTTTAATTTTATGAAATAAGAGAATTGTATTTATCGAGCATATTCTTCACGAAGCGTCATTAAAAAAGAAAAGTAAACTATCAACAAAGGTCATATTTACAAAATTATGCACCTGGTATTTTTATCAAAACTCTGAGAGACGAAATAACTCGCTAAGTTAATCTCTGTTTCACTCAGTGACCCATTAACTCAATCACTCAAATACACCGGGGTTTAAGGGCTTCGTAAAGAAACCGTGTTTTCGCACACTTTCTTGTTACGCTTCGACACTTCGTCAAGTTTCATTTGATTTTTGTGTCGGTTTTATCAACTCTTCCTCGCTTTATTTTCAAGCCGAGAGTTTATCTTTGTCACTCTTGTGCTAGTGGGAATGAAAAGGAAAGGAATGAAATATAGTAAAGTATTATATTTAAGCGTTAAAAAATTATAGGTATTTTTAAAAAAGACTCATAGAAAGTTAAAGTAAAATAATAGTTGTTGTAATTCATAAAGAGATATAGACAAAGGACATATTTCCGATCAAAATGAAAATTATAATATATAAAATATGTATATTTTTATGTATCCTATGAGAAAGTTATCGCGGTCAGACTATTTAGTTACTAAAAATGACTATTCGTAGATTGCACCATTATTCATATAGGATATTAAAGTGTACAGCGTACCATAAGATATTTGCCCCTTCATAATCATCAACCCACATACAACCCAGTATCGGACATGGGCTATCTCTACAGCTGATTTGCACCTTATAGTGTACCTAATACCCTAACAATACATATTTTTAAAACAGTCAAAAATCCGGTTCCTCAAATTCAATAATATCGCATCTAAAAGCAGTACTTTAATACGATTACCTTGTTATCAAAGCAGTACCTTCCTCAACGAGCGTACCTTAATTACCCATTTGTACCGGGACAACGGCGTTTTGATCACAGAAACAAAGCGCCACAATAGAGGACAATATCTTCATAATAACAATTGGCTTGGTTCTGATTTAACGTACAAGAATATTGTATGGCACGTTTAAATTTCGAATCGTGTTTGTGTAAACATTTTTTTTATTATTTACGGTCCCTACGATTTAAAACATTGTTAATGCAACAACCGTAAGATAAGCACGTTATGATCTACGAAAAAATAATTCAAATCCTAACGCAAGAGTCATATACAGGTGTAAAAAACCATGATCGGTACCATTGAAATTAAAAAATAACTTTTACAAAACATCTTTGTAGGTAATACCTGTCACAGTTTTCGATCATAGTCTGTTTTTATCCTGTTTAGTTCTAACCTCATACTAAGATACAAGTCTTGCAGTTATCAGAAACTACGAAAGACTTCACACACAAATACCCGTACCGACACAAAAATTTGTGGATTACACAAACATTTGTCTCGGTGCGTGTCACATCCGCGGTCTCTCGTTGCACAAGCTAGTCTGTAGCCAATTCCGCCACGGGGCTGAATGGAAAACAATATACATCAAACGTTGTTTGTATACGCGAAAACGTTGGGCTAACGTTTTTTTATATGCAACTGGGCAACAACAAACAGATTACTAAAGTGGTCACTGCTGTCGATGCTAGTATACCCTTTTTGAACGCGACTTAGGATTTTAAATATTCTGATATCTTTTATTGGTATTTGGTTTATCTATTTGGAAATTAGCACTAGGCCAGCGTGGTGGACTATGGCCTAAACCCTCTCAATGGTAAAGGAGACCCGTGCTCAGCAGTGGGCGTATATGGGTTGATGAAGAAGATTTTGAAATTATCAGCAGCAGCATGGAATCGAGTTTTCGCATATTCTTCTTCTTCATCAACCCCTGACTTTCCGAAATTATATGAGTATTCCCAATAAATCATCACTTCATCAAATAGCAACATCGTGAGGAAACCTGCACAACTTTAAGTTCTTAGGAATTTCTTACGTATGTAGTCCGCAACCCACACTAGGCCAGTGTGGTGGACTAAGACCTAAACCCTCTAAAATGTAGAAGCGGCCCGTGCCCAGCAGACGCAATATGAGGTGATAAATTATTCTCAACACTTTAAACTACGTCACAAAATAACTCAACCCCTTTCTAGGTTAAAGTAAAAATAAATCTTATAAAGTATTGCATTCAGCGGTCCGCCGCGTACCGCACAGATGCAATTAAGAGATATACAGAGCATCACAGTAAAGGAGTGCTACATAACCATACAATTAGTAAATAAATTAGAACTATTTTCAACTAGCTTGTGACTGGGATTTCGTGTGCAAGATCTTGATAGCGTTATAAGATGCTCAAACATATAACTCACGTCTTTACTCCACAAAAGGTGTTTTACTGGGTGTGTATCAGTCGATCGTAATAAGGGGTGAGTAGGGGATTCGATCCCGGGATCCCGGTCATATTAATCCCGAAAATTTCGGGACTGAAGTATGAACGGGATCCCGGGATCGAATCCCCTAGGGGTGAGTCTGTTGCAGTTTTCCGAGAACATTTTAAAACCCCGTGGTAGTACTGAAAAATTCCCATAGAAAAAATAATAACACTTTTCCCCAACCTGGGAACCTTCAGCATTAATTTCACTTTCAAATTTTTATCTATGATATGTAAATATCTAAGTACTAAGAACTAAACGGTCACAATGGCAGAGGAGGCCCGTGCCCGGCAGTGGGACGATATGTTGGTAATGAAGTGTAAATAATTATATAAACAAGAGATGGCGCCACTGCAAAACGTGTATCCAATTCTAAAGAAATCGTATTCTTGTAAATGAATGTTTTCAAATTACGCGTATCTACTATCAAGAAGCTCCAGCCATTCTAGAAAATAATTACATGACGAAGCATTAATTACCTCTATATCATGGGACTCCTATGCTATAAGAATCAGCAGCTCTAAAAAATAGTAATCGCTGTCGAAGAACTGCGACTCTTGAATCAATTTCACGTGAAATCTGATTAAAAGATATCAAAAACTAAAAAAGCGATTTTCAAAATTCATAGTTATGATCGACAATTTACCTTTAATTTTTCTACTAACAGCAATTTCATTATATCAGAATAAGCGTTCATGAAAATAATTGATGAAATAGAATTAGAACGAAACGAACTAATTTTCAGTTACTCGTTCAAATATTGGTTCGCCGTCTATCATAAAACTCATACAGTTCAAATTTTGTTTGCTCTTCAAATATTTGGTGTATTAATATCAGTTATTTCATAAACTTTAAAGTTATTATTAATATTCACTAAAATTTAATATCAAAATATGTGAATGCCTAGAAAATTTGTTCAATAAAATCGAACTACCTCATAGGTTTTAGCGAAATATGACTTGATTTAAGATAGGCCGACTGTTACTAACGTCAAAATGTTTATAACCCAGATTAAACTCAGGATATTTTTTATAATTAGCATCTATGTCTATGGGTTTTTACTCGTCCCTTTGTAAAATTTTAATAATAAATCCAAAATTGTTCTAAATTGAAGGTGGAAATTGTTAATTAAGAACAAGGTGTAGGTAGAATGACTTAACCTACTCAAATTAATGTAAACTAAATAGTGAGATCCTTATTACAAGCGTTCCTAGAACTTCTCAAAGTAGGTCGACTCTGAATATCATTAGAGTTACCTTCAAAAATGAAATGCAAACATTGGATACAAAAAACTGGTAATAAGCCTAGTTTTCCGCTTAGCTGCAATGGGGCCACCGGACTAAGGCAAAAAACCGCTCAATGGTAGTGAAATACCATACCCAGCAGTGGGAAATATATACACTGATGATGATGATGCTTAGTTACCTTGTTCCAAGCAGTCGTAACATAAATTGGACCAAACATTTGTACCAAGAAGAATCGGAGTAAAAATTAAAAATGTACACAAGCACCAGTGTGGCGGTATATTTGCCAAAGTGTTGACCGGACCACGCTGCGCCGAATTCAGTCAGGAACTATAAATAGAAGCAACGTTTTAGGTGCCAGGCGCCTGTTTGTGGTCTAGGAGCTAGAGACGTTTTCATCGACTGGGTCTCTTTTAGTGCTTTCCTACGTTATAGGGGTGCTGGTGATATTTTTTAGGCATATTTTAAGACTCCTCATTGCCATTCATTTCTTTATTCAAAAACTAAATATTTATACTTAGAGCTGTTAACACAAAAAAGCCCCAAGAAAGACTTAAGCAGCCCTCATCCATCCACTACCCGCTACCTTTCTCAAATAATTAGACTATCGTACAGGACGTCCCACACTAATTCATCAGTTATCTCCAGTTTTTATCAGATTTTGCTGGCAACTTTATTTATTTTCTACATTACTTGTTTAACTTGAATGTTTTGATTATCATCATCATCATCATCTACAGCTCATTCTCATCTCACTGCTGGGCATAGGCCTCTCTTTTGACATGCCATCATGCCCATTTATTATATTCGTCATCAATTACCTCGCCTTCAAAACCCTTTCCAGCTCTTAGTCCATTAGATTGTACGTACAAATTGCGAATGTCAGCGGCCTCGGCTCCCCGTTAATCCACTACCCGTGATGACTTCCGATAGACCGTATCGTCGGATAGAACCCGGCTCTCCTTGCTTTGTACTAAAAATTAAAAGTTTATTTATTTAGGTCTTGTGTGCTGTTCGTGTGGTTTCTTGATTCGTCGTGAAGGAGAGCCTGGAATTCCGGTATTTTGACTTTGCTGTGGAGGGAAGTAGGACTCTGTTCTAAATTGTCATATTTATTGTTTTCTGTTTAATTTATAGAAGAGTGTAGGCATTCTAGGTACCTGTGGACGTTTACATGTTTATTACATTTTTTTTATGTTTTGATTCATTATTAAAAAGACATAGTTCTCCCAAAAAACTTCGAAAACGCTTTGTCGGAAGCTCTTTGCATCCGACTTACCACAATTTTCGTTAAATGTTTTAATTTATTATGATTACAATTAAAATAAATGTATATGTAAATTTAGTGTTTATTTATCAAGTTGTAATTACTGATTTAATTATTTCTGATAAATTATTATTTATAAATACCGCATAATTTATAAAGGAGCCATTAGCCCTTCGTGAATCGCAATAGTATAAGTTTCTATCTACCTTCAGTATGGATACTAATAACGGGCAGTAAGCGCCGAAATATCCATGGATACTCGCTAATAGTGTTGGTCCAAAAATACCACTCAAAACAAAAGATTCGTATAATTGGTACTACGAAACAGAATATCTTGGAAATATAAAAAATGCACTACAAAAGAGCTAAGGAATTTAGAAGGAGTGACCTTGTGCCTTAGTGCAGACTATAGATGGGCGGTGGGAAAAAACCGAATCGGAAATTCCCTGGGAAATTTCCATTTGGGAAAAAATCGGGTATTTATGCGGGAAAAACCCAATCGACGGGTTTTTTCATCACTTAACGTGATTATCGCGATTTTTTAAAAAAATAACGTTTTTTTTGCTTTATAGAACAAATGCAGCGAAAAATAGGTACTTTGCAATGCGCACATACTTTGCACCAGCGTATATAAGGTACTAGCTGTTGCCTGCTGTTCGAAACGTCCAAATGTGTAGCCTGATCCAGGAACTAAAAGAAAAAGACGTCTTTTTGTTTTATAATAAGATTTTTTCTGTGCATTGTGATGGAATGTTGCTGAATTGCAGAAGGAACTACTATTTAAATTTTAAAAATCTTTGAAAAAAAGAGAACGAGAGAGTAGTAGTAATCATTTATTACACATACAATAATCATTTATTACACTTACGATAATCATTATTACACGTACGATAATCATTTAGGTATAACACTTACGATAATCATTTCTTCCGTTGGGCTATGTCGGTTACTTTAGTTCTCCTACGGATCTCCTCATTTCTGATCGATCACGTAGGGAAACCCCGAGCATAGCCCTCTCCATAGCACGTTGAGTGACTCTGAGCCGTCCCATGACGCCTTTAGTGAGAGGCCACGTCTCAGTGCCGTATGTCATCACTGGTAACACACAACTATTGAAGACTTTCGTCTTCAGGCACTGAGGTATTTCGGACGAGAAGTCGTCTCCTAGCTTTCCGAACGCTGCCCAACCGAGTTGGATTTGACGATTGACCTATCTCTCGAAGTTGAACCTGCCTAACCGGACCACTTATTCCAAATAGACATATTCGTCTACAACTTCGAGAGTCGAGCCCCCAACTGCGATTGGGGTGGGCACAACATGGACATTCGACATGATATTCGTCTTGTCCATGTTCATTTTAAGACCCACCTGTTGGGAGACTCGATTGAGGTCTTCGAGCATAGTGCTAAGGTCCTCCAGCGATTCTGCCATGACTACAATATCGTCGGCAAACCGAAGGTGTGTGATATACTCGCCGTTGATGTTGATGCCGAATCCTTTCCACTCCAAGAGCTTGAAGGCGTTTTCCAGCGCGGCAGTGAACAGTTTCGGAGATATAACATCTCCCTATCTCACGCCTCTCTGTAGTGGAATAGCCTTCGTGCTCTGATCTTGTACTCGGACCGACATGGTGGCGTTGCTGTATATACTTTTCAACACCTCGATGTACCGACAGTCAATGTGACACCGCTGGAGAGACTCTAGCACCGCCCACGTCTCGATCGAATCAAAGGCTTTCTCATAGTTCACAAACGCTAAACAAAGTGGCAAGTTGTATTCCTCGGTTTTCTGTATAACTTGCCGAAGCGTATGGATGTGGTCTATGGTGCTAAAGCCTTTTCGGAAGCCAGCTTGTTCGGGAGGCTGTAAGTCATCAAACCTGCGTTCGAGACGGTTTGTGATGACCCTTGAAAACAACTTATAGACATATCTTATAACTTAGAAAATATCTCATATAGGGAATGAGGAGATCCGTAGGAGAACTAAAGTAACCGGTTTAGCCCAACGGATTAGCTCGTTGAAGTGGCAATAGGTCGGCCACATAGCGCGGAGAACTGATGACCGATGGGGCTAGAAAGTTCTCCAGTGGAGGCCACGTACTGAAATACGCAGCCTGACACGCCCTCCAACCAGATGGTCAGGCGACCTCGTAAAGGTCGCAGGACGTCGCTGGCTGCAGGCGGCCTTCGACCGATCCGGGTGGAGGTCATTGGGGGAGGCTTATGTCCAGCAGTGGACTGAGATTGGCTGATGATGATGATGATGATAAATCATTTCTTGACAAAAGTTACTAAAATGTTTTTTTACAATTGAAAATTTTTTGTCACTGTCGCAGAAGTCATGATGATTAATCCGGTGCAAATGACGTGAAAAAAGTTAATAGGACGATGACCCCTGGTCATATTGACCCGAATTTGAATGTTTTTTTTTTTAAATAAATATAATGAGTTACCCCAATTTTAAATAGTGTTTATTATAATTATTCTTTGCTTAGACGGTAAAATAAATATATTAAGAATTACATGTTAGAAATATACTTTTATAATTATTTTTAATAACACATGAAAAAATCAACGATAAAAACGTAACATATTTATATTTTGAGTTTTGATCTTATAATAGGAATCACTAATCTTATATACTAACAAAGAGATCAAATCAACTTTATACTATAAAAACCAATCAGTCTTCTACGTCATCATTGATGCCCACGGAGCTGCTGCAATTGTTGCAGTATGGAATCAATCAAAGTCCACAAAACAAAATCTATGTCGTCAATTAAACCTACAAATTAACACGAGTTCGCAGTACGAAGTCAAAACAACGTTTGAGTTAAATAGATCACCAACGCGTACGCCGCTGCAACTACTTGCTTCACCGCCCCCCACCCTCGTACGTAGTTTCGGGTTACTTGTCACTAAGAGCGGATGAACACACACAGACAAACAACAAGACAAGTTTTTAGCATATATAACGTATAGCTGTTGCCTACGACTTCGTCCGCGTAGACTACAGGGTTGAGTTCAGATATAAAATAAGTTATAATCTTTTTTACTTTTCAGAGTCATGTTTATGCACATACCAGAAATCATTCAAATCGGTTTGGTAGATCCAGAAATACCCATTCTCACGGGAATACATTTTCTGGGATAGAAAGTATTCTATATTACTTCCTTGGTTCCTATTTATCTCCAAACCATAAATCCTTTTGTCCCAGTAGACGCAGAAATACCCATTCTCACGAGAATACTTCATTTTCCGGGATAAAAACTATCCCATGTTAATTTTGTGAGCTCTACCTCTCTTTATACCAAATTTCATTCAAATCGCTTGGGTAGATCCAGAAATAACCATTCCCACGGGAATACTACATTTTCCGGGATAAAAAGTATCATTTGTTTCATTCTGATGTATAAACTATATTATTGTAAAGTTTCAATTAAATTCATTTAGTAGTTTTTACGTCAAAGCGTAACAGATAGACAGATAGACAGAGTTATAACATACCTCACGCCTATATTCCCCGAAGGGGTAGGCAGAGATGCATTTCTGCACCCACATTTCGCCAAGTATGTATCAGTCCCACGTAATAGGGGGCGAGCCTATTTCCAGATAGACAGAGTTACTTTCGCATTTATAATATTAACACTAAACCTACCGACATTCCATGTATACCTATTTCTACCATGCGCGGTCAAATGACCGTTTCACAAATAAATTTAAAAAAAAAAAATTAGCCAATGGGATAGTAAACAACATATTTTTCTTGTGCTCTAATATATGTTTTCTTTATCTTTAAGCATTTTTATCATATTTTTACCTATTACAGTATTTCGTATTGAAATTTTTCCACATACACAGCTTTTACACTATACAAACTTTGTTAGTCTTATCGACTTTACAATATGTCATTTGACAAGATATCCGTCTAAGAGAATCTGTTGCCGTATTTGTTATTGTTTTTGATGAACATTCTTTGCTTCGCTATTTCTCCTTCTGATATTCGGTCTCAAGCTCTTCTAGCAATTGAAATAAAAGCTCTTGCCTAGATATTTTTTCAGAAAAATTGGCACAATAACTTGATATTTCTCAATGTCTTGACGTTTTTGAGGATGAATATACAAATAATAAAGAAAAAACTGTAATGTAAATCAAACGAGGTCGTATTTTTGACTTTGCTGCCTTTGTCGAAACCTCACATTTATACCGTTGTATAAGTGATCGTGGTCTCTTCAGTCCATGTAATAATTTCAATTATTCACTTTGAAATTATTCAAATGATTGTCTGCTTCGGTACAAGCATGTAAAGTGCGATCTAGAGGTCCTGGGTTCGATTCCCGGGTCGGGCAAAGTTTTATAAGGTTTTTCCATGAGAAAAATCTCAGTAGCAGCACGGAATCTGGAAATGTGTCTAAAAACACCAATAGGCTCGCTCCCTATTACATCCAACTGTCCATACCTGGCGAAATGTGGATGCAAAAATGCACTTCTACCTACTCCCTTCGGGGTATACAGGCGTGAGGGTATATACGTACATATGCAAATTCTGATGCTCTATATGAGGTACGAACGATATGCATAGACTCTAATTGCACTTGTTTTGACATTATATATCCACAATTACATTCTAGAATCAAAAAGAATAACACTTTCTAAAGAATATAGTTGTTAGCAACACGACTTCATCAAGCGGTCAAATGACCGCGCGTGGTAGACTAGACACCCTTTAAAATTTTTTCGAAAACTAAACAATAAAGAAAGTCGTAAATATGAAAAAATGGGTTGTATGTATATTATAGGAAAAGTCAAAAAGCGACATTGGGACACAGTAACATTTTGCACGAGATTTTTTAAGCCAAACTTCAAAAACGGTCATTTGACCGCCCATGGTAGGTTTAGTGTTAATATGGATTTATTGAATTATGAATATAAACAAAGTTAGATTAGCTCTAACTAGTAGTAATAGGACGTACTATTTGATATATACATATCTCTACACATTACTTAAATGTTACATATGCTAAATATGAAAAAACCCGAATATTTTTCCATTCCCGCATATTTTTCCGGTATTTTCCCATTTTTCCCACGTCGGGGTTTTTTCCGGGCAAATGCCCATCTATAGCTGCAGACTAAGGCAGAAAGGTAGACCAAGTCCTAAACCTCACAGTTTTTTATTTTGATCGTATACTTTCTAAAATAATGTCCGTTTTGAACTGATTTTGATGATCATTTTTCTTGTATAAAATATTGGTACATTGGTTACATAGCTTGTATTTTAGTACTCTAAGGTATCCTCACAATGCTTTCCTTCATTATATTATCAATATTTATTAAAAGGTCAAAATATAACACAAACTCATAAATATGGATGAGGATAGACAAATGTTCGAAACGACGGACGGAATTAATTCAGTGAATATAGCAACGGATAAAAATATATCTGGGGCGAAATCTGATCGGATATTGTCGATTAACATACGCTGAGCTTCGATATTGTTGACCCTTTCTGGATTATTAGTTTAGTGGATTATTAAGCCCATTATGTTAGAATATTTTAAGTAGGTTGTTGATAATTAGACTGCCTCGTGGTCTCGCAGCAAAAATATGTATATTTAAAATTGACTTGTTTGATTTTGAATTGATTTAATAGAACTTGTAAAGGTTTTTTTGAACAAAGATGAATTTGACTTTGTCTCAGAGCGCAGATGGAACCCGGGGACTTTCATTTTACTAGTTAGTGTTTAACCAACACAGACGCTTTTAAACCAATAACACCACTGTACCTTCCACAAACAATTTCTCTTCTAAAGAAATACAGACTCAAATGTTAAAAAACCTTGAACCACGTAAAAGACAAGCAAATATTTCTCACATCAAGTAAAATAACAAATAACGTTCCATTTTCAAAACCAAAACGGCATAAATACCCAAGGAATATCATAAAAGACCTCTACTTAACGCTACATAACTTAAACGCCCTACATTATGCCTCCTCTCTGTATCTCCGCTTACAAATCGACGAGTGTTCTGCCTGGCGATTTTAAACTCTATTACGAAGGAGTAGAGTGCACATATAGCGGAATGTTGGATAACACAGAAATATACAGTGTGCTTAAAAAACCGCGTTCATTTGTCACCGGCAGATGCAGTCGAATCAAGAGCGTGGCCAGTAGAAATGTCATTGTTTGAGATTTTTACAACAAATTTACTACCACAGCTTTTGCGATTGTTTTAAATGAGGCGATGTCATGGTTTGCTGCTTACATTATAATACAGTGTTCCATATTCATTCTGATTCTTTAAACCAGTAGCGGTACTTCCATAGAAACTTAAAAGCGTTACACGTTAATTTTGTAGTGTACAGTTTATAATAGCAAGAATGAAAGAAGCATTTATTTAATTGATATTCTCATTTAATTTCAAATTATTTTTGTTAAATAAACATTAAAAATTATGATTCAGAATTTCTTAAGCCAATCTGGGCTTCTGGGCTTCTATGAAAGTACTACCACTGCTATCATTATTCAAGTACTATACGAGTGATCTCTTAGAGTTTTTAAGTATTTAAGCTCGCTTGTCTCAGGAACTACTAGTTAGAATGAAAATTCATTGTCATTTCATTTCATTTTCTTTATCATTTCATCTTCTTCATCATTTCTTATTCTTTCTAATTCAATTCCATTTTCTTCCTCATTTAATCTTCTTCCTCATTTCCTATTCTTCCTCCTTTCATTTCATATTCTTTTTCTTTTCTATTTGTTTCTTTTTATTCTCATTTATATTAATGAGCCGCTATCCTCGTGCCCGCACCACATCGCCCGGTGATTGAGTGCTGTCCTTTGACACGGCCCAGTGGAAAAATTACGCGGTTTTTTGCGAACACCTTTACTGCTACGTATGAGGATACATTTCGACAGGTTTAAACTGTTAGTTCTTTGGAGTTTTTTTATCTGAATATGTGGTTTTGATTTGGTTTATTTGTATCGAGTTACACTACGAGTCGTATCTACCTCTGAGTCGAGTGGTCACGAAGAATCAAAGGTTTTGCATTTTATGGTCCTATACTGCACTCCTAGTTAGATGCAGATGAGTTGCTATCCAAAATAAATTTAAAAGCTTAATCGCAGTTCTTTGTAGTCATCCTTACCAATTCGTAGTAGTTTGCTGTACAAATTTTGTGAGAGTAATCATTCTGTTATATCCTGTTCTGTTCTGTAAGTGGTAGTAAACACAGTTCTGTCGATGTTTTAAATGAAGATGTTGGTAAGAGACGACAAACTTTCATCACTAGACATTTATAAAAATGTATATAATACTCCCGCTTCCAAACTTAGAATCAAATTTTTATGAGTAAAGAACTACTTCAAACTCAGACTTTCGATGTCACCAAAGTAGCCCCTATCTCCATGAATTTCTAAATCAGTCCGTAATTCATTGAAAATTGAGAAAATTCATATTCAATAAAGCATCAAAGCTAAGAACTTAGGACAATTTTCTATAAGTAGGGAGGTGTCTTAAAAAGTAGATTCCTTCATCTTCATTCCCATTATTCTCCTCCTCTCAAGTCTACCCCTTCTCATTGTCAAATAGACGCACCTACCATTACACTTAAAGATCCCCCACACTTATACTAGGCCCTTAGCTTTTTGTGCGTTAAAAGATGGCTTCATAGACAACTTAAAACTCTACTAGCATGTACAAAGGACTGAAACCTTTTCCGTTTTTAAGTCTACATTTTGGGGTATTTAACTATACAATGAATCTATGAGTCATTCTTGTTATGAAAATGAAAGCGTGGTTTTCCCTTACTTATAAAATGGATAGTTATGAGCTTGGTACTTAATGTTTACTTGGTCTTTTTTTGTATATTATGACATCTTTTATTTTGTTGTTAAATTTTCAATGTTATTGGAGTCTGGAAACCTGTCTAAAAACTATAACGTGAAATCGATACATACATAAATTCTAAACTAAATAGCATTCGGGAAGGAAGCGTGAGGTTATGTACATGATTGTATTAATAAAGACGTGTCCTCAGAAATGGTCTTTTCCGGGGTATTTATAGTTTTCACCGTCTTGCATATAGCCTATAAATAAAGAAGAACAATGAAATCATTTCTCGATTCAGGACTCGAAACTCAGATCCTCACACATAAGCGTCCAATAATCCAACATCACAATTAACAAACACACAAATTAAAGATCTGCAGAGTAGGACCGAAGCCTCGTAGAATTCCGTCAAAAGCCAAAGTAAAAATGCAATAACACAATCTTTTGTCCAATTTATGCACGTATTTTTCCCTGTGCCGCAAATAAGGAATAAATAAATCCATAAGCCACTCATAACAAATAACAATAGCCGTAAGAAGCCTACAAAACGTCAGTATGAACGACGCAAATTAATTTAAACATAAAGCCAGCCGCAGAATAAGATGGCCTGATAAAAAAGGGGGAGAAAAAACGGTCCATTTCCTTATTGTGTGATTTCTTTGCCCATTTGTCATTTTTAGTTGCTATGCGCGGAGATACGGTAGGACAGCCGTTTGGCTTGGAATGACGTAGATATTTTTTATTGATGATAGTCAACGTACTGATCTTTGATGTCAAGTGCAGTATGATCGTAATAGTGCCGACTGCCAGGATCCATTTAGACTCTACCTATATTAATATTTGAGAGCTTCATGGCATAACTGTCTAAAAAGCAGCTTGCGAAACGAAAAATCGCCGGTTCGATCCCACATCGAGAAAAATATTTAAATGATATACTAATATTTGTTTCGAGTCCGGGTGTTAGTGGGTTAGAAAAAATTCTCATAGTTTCTGATACCCAACCCACAACTTCTAGAGCTAGAACTATATATATTGAGATATGAGACAGTTGGATGATTTGTTGTATGTGTAATGTTTTATGTATGGTATATAATAAATATATCACCATAAGGAAAGATCTATCCCAGACAGTAAATAAGTGTTAGACGCAATGAGGATGATAATTAATTAAAAAACAAAATCTCACAAAGAATGACAAAACCATGTCATTAGTATCAAGTTCAAACATCACTCATAGACAATGTAGTGTACATGTAATATTAATAATATATTGTAAGGTAAACGTGAAAAGAAATTATAATATAAGCGCTGTTCCCCACTCAAACCGGTTCACTATTACACCGGACATCGGACTGAGTGTACGGGCCAGACGCTGTTGTGAGTAAGCATTTGATGTTTTATTTATACTAACCAACCTGATAGATCAGAACACTACATTGGCGACCCTGCCAGGATAAAAACACCAAGGTACATTAACCGAGGTATGTAAGCGTTATTACTAATATTATGTTGGTTTAATATTTGCCGGATATGCTCGGCATTGTGCAACTAAAATTATAATATATTCAAGGGGACCGTGTATAATAGATCTATGTTTAAATAAACATAAAACATGTCCCGTAATATTACGTAGTACCATACATCATGTCACGATAAAGATATGTTGATGGATTAAAAGTAAAACATTGGAAATGCTTTACTTTGTCGAATTTCAGTAGTGTTCAAACACAGCCGTTGAGGCAACAAGAAATAAGAATGAGTCATAAGCAAGCTTATCTATTTGAAATATAGTTTCAATTGTTTCGGCGCCGTCTCCTATGCGGCGTTTACCTACTTACAGATTTAAAATATCTGGTTATAACGTTTAGTGGAGCGCCGTAAGGTTTATACCTCGGAATCCAGGGCCAGTCTATGAATCTTAATATAAACCTTGAAAATATGTTTTTAATAGCATATAGAAAAATGTTAAAAAAAAATTTTTTCGCGCTCTCAATTTTTTTTTATTATTATAAACATTTATTAATTTTTTGGAGTTTTAATTGATTTATATTAGTCGAAAGTCATATTTTAAAAAATAACAACTATTACAAACTTGAAAACTTGATCTTGGATCTTTAGGGACTGCAGGTATACCGATGAATATAAATAAATACACTACTGGAAAAAGTAAAGGATCAAAAAATAAATCCAAATTTTTGGGCCGTAACTTCGAGAAAAATGGTCGTACAGGAAATTTAAAAAAAGAAAATTGTAGCTCCAAGTCTCTAGTTTTTGGATTAACACATTAAAATATTGTAGCATCAGTGGTTTTTGAGTGATCTTAGGAAAAGCAGCAACAAAACAATTTCAAAATGTTTAATGCTTCTTTTTTTTACATACGGGCGTGGAGAAAAATGTTCTTGCTTAACCCTTATAAAGATCGGATACTTTGTTTATTTAGCTTTAATTTCTATCTTTTAACACCTCGATATGTTTAGTTCTCGCCGAGATATCAGTCTACAAATGGAAAAGGATCCTTTTGTCTTTAATTATCGATATCTCAGCAACAAATAATTGTATACCAAGTTTAAGGTGCGTTTCAAGAATTTGAATAAATATCCTTTAACCACCAGCTATTACTTTTTCGAAAAAACAAGAATTCTTCTTGTTACATGAATTTGGAAATGCATCAAAAATTTGCTTTAGATGGTGTTTTGGAAAATCGAGCGCTGGATCGAAAATATTGTGAAAACCAATAATATTAAGTGTGCGTTTTACAGTTCAATATGTCCACAAAAATCCTACAAAGTGCCAAATTAATCCATCCAGCCATTTTTTTGTTACACTCGATAGAATTTTTGAAAAAATAAGGGATCACGTTTTTGCTCTGCAAAGCTCATAATTTAAGAAATGAGAAATATTCTTTTTAAGAGCTTTTTTCGCATTTTGTTGTATAGATTTGTTGTTTTGGGGCAACTTGAGGAAATTCAAGTCACCAACGCCAATATTGCCCTTTGTTGCTATTTCGTGTGATTAAGGAATTTTCGAGCAACAATATTCGCATTGACGAAATATTGAATTAATTGGGCGTTTGTACTAAAACTTAAAAGAGTATTTTTGCAAGTTCAAACATGGCTTGGAATGCGAAATATTGACACCGCAAACAATGACGCAACGACCAGCTCCAGAATCTTTATTAAAAATTATTTTTTGCTCATGCAAAACAGGATGTGGAGCATCTTGTGGGTGCAGGAAAAATGGATTAAACTGCACTGCAGCTTGCTTAGAATGCAATGGTGAAAGCTGTGAAATGTACACGATGTAACAATGTGAATAGTTAATGATAATTTTTTTTTGTAACTTATTTTTTACGATAATCTAATAAATTACATTGAAGTTACTCTGCACATATAATTTATTACAAATAAAATTAAATTTTTCACTATAAAAAAATTTTCTCCCTTCCGTCTCTCATTTTTCAGTAAATTGTTGTTAAAAATTGTTGTAAATCGAGATCGGTCAATTTTTTGTTTTTAACTTTTTTATTTGAGGTCTTAATAATGCAGTCTCATACTTGATATATAGATTCATTGACTGGCCCTGGGTTCCGAGGTTTGACCATTTTTATGCCTTACGGCACTCTACTAGTTTACGTTTTATGAAATATAAGAATGGCTGAGATATATAATTTAATGCTTTGTGGTATAATTTATCTAGCTTAGAATGTTAAACATTTGCCAACTTCTTTTTGAAGAGATATGTTTCTTATTTATTAAAGTTTTATATGCAATACCTTTTGCCCGCTTCTTTGTCCGCGTAGACTGCCGAATTGAGCGTTTATGCCTATACCAAAATCATACAAATCGGTCAAATTGTTTTAACAAGAAACTAAAGTTTGGCGCAGTTGGCGCCTTGTGCATTATTTTTGCGCGCTTGATCATTGTTTTAAAACTGCGATATCTCCTAAGATACTTATTAAAATCAAATGATGTAAAGGGCAAATTTCTTTTAAATTAAATAGTTGCAATAAATAACGCATTTATTTGGATAAACATTAATGCTGTATTGGTTAAAATCGCTTCGAAAATTTGACATTATTTGTCGTAAAAAGTAAATGACAAAAAAATGTTATTGTGGGATATCCATGAGGGATAGACATATACCATTGCAGAATTTCTATAGACCCTTTTAATGTGTACAATTCTTAGTACATTATTTCGATAAATCTTGTAGGGTTCAGCCTGCGTTTGCAATGTAAGCGAAAGTTTTAGTTTAAAAGGTTAAAGCATACATAAGGATATAGGGAAAGAGAAACCGACTTTGTTTTATACTACATATGTAGTAATGATGACTAGTATAAAATTAGTTGTGTAACTAATAAGAGTGATGAAAATAATAACTACAAGTATATATTAGAAATGCAGTGTGCATACATTAAAATTTATCACATGTTATTATTTTCAAAATTATTCAGTTAATACTATTTGCAAAGGGGTAATTTGGTTCGCCTGATGGTACCTAAATGATTAACGATCAACAGTCGTTCGACGGAAAATCGGAATGACTAAGAGGTAGTTTGCTTCAAACGGTACCTGAATGATCTTTAAAACGAACAAGAAGTCATACTATGAGAATCGGAACAACTCCGAAGTAGTTTACTACGTCAAACGGTATCTTAATGATTTATATGTATAAAGATCAAGAGGTCGTGTACGACGACAAAGAAGTAGTTTGGTTTGCCAAATGGTACCTAAATGATCTTTAAAACTATCAAAAAGTCATACTATGAAAATCAGAATAACTAAGAAGTATGTTGCTACGTCTACGATTTATATAACGATCAAGAGGTCGTACGATTTAAATCGGAACGACAAAAAGGTAGTTTGGTTAACAAATGGTACTTAAAGCATTTGTAAAATAAATAAATAGGAAATGAAAGTACCGTTCCAAGAAAATGAGAACAGTACCTATAGGGACTAAAGTAACTTTATGTATATTAGAACGACGGTTACTTATCAAGTTCAAGATTCTAAGGACTCAGAGTCAACCAGCTTTAATTGGTTTACTATGGGAAAAGTAGAAATGCGTCATAGCTATATCTTAAGGCAACCAGTGTGACTAAGCCACATGCAAAGAAGGCAATGTTTTTACATTCGGGCGGTTTAACTTATAAAAAAAGAAGAAAACGATAAGTATTAACAGTGTAATTACATAAATATTTTGCACCTAAAACCATCGTTTTCGAATGTCTCTAAGTCTCTAAGGGAACAGTCTGAAAAAATAAAACATTAATAAATTAAATTATATATCAGACTTAAGTCATGACCATTGAGTGTCTCATTATACAATACTCAGCTTAATACTACTTTTGAAGCAAATAAGTTTGCCGAAAACTTAACAATTTTGATAACTTTTGATTCAATGAACGTAATAGTAGGCCTGAACTTGTAAAGAGAACTGTTATCTATGTTGTGTGTAGAGTGGAATTAAATTGTCGTGCCATGTGTTGAGAAATTTAAACCAAATCCTAAATCCAATTAGTCAATGATGTTAACTCTATTATCTACATGTTGTGTTTGAATGGAAACAAACGAAAATAATAATCGAGAAGTAAAATGTCATTAGTGGCGGTACTAGCGAAAATCTTGAAATGAACGTGCGCCGGTGTAAGCGCCGGTGTAATATTTATGGCCTATCAGAGTCAAAATTCACTGATAGTTTTAAAAATAAATAAGATTGAATCGGGTTAACAAGGTCGAAAATGGATGTTGGTTTCGAAAATTGACGTTTTACGAGATACCAGAAATTTGTTTACAAAAGTTGTTGTAGTTGCGAAAATAATAAATTTTAGGATGTTAAATGAATATTACAATAGTCTGTTCAAGAGAAATTGTATCAACCCTCTAGTAGATTTCAAAAGGTGTTTGATTGTTTAAGGAACAGACAAAATAAATGCAAAGCATCTAAAAATAATACAGACATTATTTAATTTGTTGGAAGGTCCATCCGATTGGATCTCTCCTGAAGTACCTGTTTCGAAAATCGAACGGAGATGTTAGAATTTACGCATGCATGAGGCAAGGTAGCAAAGATATTTTTAAGAGAAACGCCTAGGACTTACCATAGTAAGTGGAACAGGTTATCCCCAAGTTCCGCTATTCCGAAGTGTTCTCAAAGTTAAATTTAAAGAATTATCTTCATCAAAGCATGTTACGTGAACATAGTAGTTATATTACCTACATCTTTCAAACATGGTCTGTGACACCCAACATCTCGTTTGGGATAATATGCGTTTTTGATGTTTTTAAGCAACTTCAGAACTAATGGTATTTCCTTACTATAGTAAATTCTATAGACATTTTTGTTTTGGAGGAATGAGACTGATAGGGCGCGAGAATTATGCGAAATGATCAAAGTACATAATTTCTAGTGCAGAAATTGATATAAAACTTAAGAAAAAAAAAATTACTTACATATCGAGTCATTTAAAAAGTCTGTTACTATAAAAGAAGTTGTTTCCTGGGTTCAACTAACTACGCGGGCAAGTGGGTCCCTAATTTAAAAACAAAGATTAAGCTTTTGCGCGAGTTAATAAATCAAAGCTGGCCAGAAATGCGTATATCATTTTTTATTGGTACGATAACCAATTGAAGCATTTACCTGTTTGAAAATGGGCTATGACTCATATCTTTGGCTATTATGATTCCTTTAATATAATTTTGCCTATGCAAGTCCACTTGTACTAAGAGCTGTAATTATTAAAATAAGAAAAGGATAAGTGCATACGGCAACAAGTCTGAAAGAACGTGAGAAACGTCGTCAGACCGAGCAAAGGACTTTTACGTTAGTTTGGATAGTTACGCACTCTAATATTTATTTATTTTGAAAAAGTTTAGGTTTAATTAATGATCACAAACTCCTGACAATATTGCTGAGGGTACTGAAGAAAGCACGATATAGTAAATATATTTACGAAACATAAAATACGGCCAATAGTATCCTAATCAATTAAACGGAAATTAAAATAGAAATACAATTTACAGTTTATGTACCTATACTATTTACAATTATACACATTATGATGATTGAACTGAATGACGATTGAGGTCTTGAGTTCGATTTCCGGGTCAAGCAAAGAGTTGCTGAGTTTTTCATTAGAAAATTGACAGTGCTACTAGCACTGCGTCTAGAAATGTGCCCGGAAACTGCTTTAGGCTTGCCCCCTATTGCGAGAGACTGATACTTACCTGACTGAAATGTGGGTGCAGAAATGCACCTCTGTCTACCCCTTCGGGAAATACAGCCGTGAGGTTATATATGTATGTAATTTTAATACAATAAAAATACCAGGAACAAATGTAATCACGTCCAACACATAACCCACCTCCAGAAAGTCAATAACTCTTTTATGTGGCAGTGTATTATGCTTCAAAACTTCCAAAGGCTTTTGAGTAGTAATTTTAAAAAATCGATTAATGATAAACTTTATAAAGCACATTATTCGATTTCAGGTTTAATTGAAGGGAATAAGTAAATTGATCGGGTTTGCTGTAATGCTATTTTTTCTATTGTTATGACATTCATAACGTAAAATGAAACAATGTTGCTATTTTCAAAATCTGTTCGATTAAAGATAATTTGTCATAAGTTTATTCATGAAGAGTTTCAATAACTATCAAGTTCTTTGAAAATTGACTGGTTTCAAGATTGCTACAAAGAAATTAAATTGTTATTCCTACCACATTAAGTCCAAAAGCAGTCGTGGCTAGTCACGGGGTCATCCCGGAATCATTAAAATAAAAATACTACTGCCAACGACAGTAGTGATTCAAAATTGGTACAAACATAATATATGTAATATTTGTGCTCTGGTATCAGCACTAAATCCTCCCTAACTCTGTACCCAGACAATTACCAGTTAATGTAAATAAACAAGTACCTACCCTGTACCAAAGCTAAAGGCTTGCCTATTTTGGGACCTTTCGATACACGAAAATGTACATGTCGTTTTGAAATAAATTTCATTTCAGTTACACCATGGATAACCGGTTGAGTCGATTTTAATATTGCCGAACGGTGCTTTCTTTTGGTGTTAAGACTGTTTCAGTTGCAACCAGGAAGTTAAGGATCGCTACGACTACAGAATCATCGAAACGGTTGTCTACAGCGCAGTAGACGAGTAGCTGATGTAGCGATCAATGCAACTGGACAATGGTGGAGAATATCAAACTGTTAAAAAAAATGAAGGAGAATGGACTACATTACATTGTAAACTATTTCTTAATTAGAAAAGAGCAACACTAGAGTTTCTTGCCCGTTCTTCTCTAGTGATTTCTGCCTTCCGAACGGTGCGGTAGATTCAAGTGTAAAATAACTATTAGCGTAAAATATAAAATAAATTTATTTTTAAAATTATTGAAAAGGGAAGAGATGTAGTGTACATGTAATATTAATAATATATTGTAAGGTAAACGTGAAAAGAAATTATAATATAAGCGCTGTTCCCCACTCAAACCGGTTCACTATTACACCGGACATCGGACTGAGTGTACGGGCCAGACGCTGTTGTGAGTAAGCATTTGATGTTTTATTTATACTAACCAACCTGATAGATCAGAACACTACAGACAACAACCATTCTTAATTAACCGCAAGTTGAACACATGATAAATTAGTTAGGCGACCGAACTTCAAAAGTCAAAGAGTCAACATAACTTAGATTAATCACGATTAGCCTTATCGATAATTGAAACCGTTGATTAACTTTATATTCTATTTAAGACAGATACTGTGATTGAAAATATGTAGATATTTTTTGTAATTTTTTTTGCGGTTTGGCAAATAGAAATGGCTATAAGTCTCTTAATTCTTGATACTGATAACTTAAGATTTTTAAGAATGTTATCATCATCGTAAAGTACATAATAGGTTCTATTCCTGGGCACGGGCCTCCTTTACCACTGAGAGGGTTTACCTTTATCAACCTCGCTTGTCTATGAGTGCAGGTTGGCGGACTACATATCCAAGAAATTCCTTAGAATTTTTATGTGTACAGGATTCATCACGATGTTTTCTTTCACCTTTGAAGTACATGAGAATTCATTGTGACTACACTCATGACTTCGAAAGTCATAGTACATACCTGGGGTTTGAACTCGCAACTGCAGAGATTCTCAACCGCGCTTAAACCTCAATCGCATCTCTACTTACGTAAAAATGTTAGATTCATCTCTCTTAATTAATTTTAACTCACTATAGTAATTTTAATATACCAAAATACATCCACGAAACATTGTGCATACGAAACAGACATAATCATGTTTAGTAAGACCCTTAGCGTAACACTAACCCAGTTGCCGTACTGCGCACTCCATTAAATTACAATTTGAGTTGTACGCCGGATTTCGCCAGATCACGGCTGGATGAATACATTATCCGTTTCGCTTTGTTACATACAGTTTGGATGGGAAAAGAATCAAATTGCAAATGGCCATACGAACGCAGCATTCCAGGGATTACATCTGTACCGAATGTGCCATCAGTCGCAGCCGCATTTGAATAATTGGAAAACGATTATAACTTCGGAACAGACGGACACTCTAGTTACTAATCTTGTGATGAAGGTTGCTTTACAGGAAAGACTAATACGGATTAACGTCGTGGACCCCTTAACCCACCCTAGGATGGAGTGGTGGACTAACACTAAGGCTCTCTAAGATGCAGAGAAGGCCCGTGTCTATCAGTGGAACGTATATGAGCTAATGATGATGATGAAGCGTCTTGGAAGTCTTATCCTTACCTATATTCATTTAAATATCAAAGCAAAAATAAGTTTCTTTATATTATTTTGAATTCTTCTTGTTCTTTTATCAAGGGGAACTAGTAATGTAACAGGGTGCTATTATTGCCGCAAGAATTGTGGGTTCCTGACAGATGTCGAAATTTACATTACAACTAGTCAACCCGAGGGCAAACACGAGTTGAATAAATAGATGCAAATCAATGGAATGACATTAACTATCCAGTCATTTTGAGCTAATATTTCCGCTTATTAAAGTCCCTAAGGCATTTTATCGACGTTTCAATGAAATTATAGTAAATTGTGCATTTGAATGATATTATTGTTAGAGGAGAGATTAGTAGAGGAAGACGATAATAATTATCATGGCCATGATGATAATAACGAATGTCATGTTCCGGGATTCTTCATTCATCATCAGACGAAATACTACTGTATAAAGGCCTCCCCCAAAATCCTGAATTATCTTGAACATACAATTTCAAACAGACCGGCAATCACATCGGCTGCTAAGGTTAATCAAGATGGCTGATATGTAGTCGATAACCTAGTTACATAGCCATGTGCTTGTTATCTGATAACAATGCGTCATATTTTCATTAACATATGTTTTTAACCTCTCGTCTGTATTCCTTGAAAGGGTAATCAGTTGTGCATTATTGCAACCACGTTTACTCAGGTATTGATACCAAGTTTTTCAAGCGCTTTCGGACTCCGCGCTGCTATTGAGGATTTTGTTATTACGAAACCGAAAAAAACTTCTATTGAAGTACCTAATAATAATCAGACCGACTTAGGAATTAGACAGGTAGACCATGAGAGAGTTTTCATTTACGTATAAAAAACATTGACAAGACAGACATTGTCATGTCTATGACAATGTCTGTCGACATTAATGCAAAGACAGTTCTTTGCAGACCATATTGCAACTGAAGAGAGTTTAGGCCTTAGTCCACCACGCTAACCTAGCCCCCCTGGATGAGTTGATTATCATCATCAATCCATATACGCCCACTGCTGAGCACGGGTCTCCTCTACCATTGAGAGGGTTTAGGCCATAGTCCACCACGCTGGCCTAGTGCGGGTTGGCGGACTACACACCTAAGAAATTCCTAAGAACTTTTTAGGTGTGCAGGTTTTATCACGACGTTTTCCTTTACTGTTCAAGCAAGTGATAATTCAATGTGAATACACACATAACTTCGAAAAGTCAGAGGTGTGTGCCTGGGGTTCGAACCCGCGACCGCCGAGATTCTCGACCGCGCGGCCAAACCTCGAGGCCATCACTGCTTATACGCTTACTGAGTTGATTATACGCTTAATAAATCCCTAAAAACTTTGAGATATGCAGGTTTCCACACAATGTTTTCCTTTACTGCTAATATGAATACAAACAAGAATTTAGATCATTACATATAAAGTAGACCTAGTAACGCCTATGCGTGTGAAATCTAACCTAAAAATCGCGATCTGTACAAAAAGCCTTCTGTCCTCGCGTGTAAGCGAGAAAGTTATCAATCACGAATAATTTATGTTCCATTAAGCCTTGAAAGGGAAAATGACAATGACAAAATCGAGACACAAATATTTTTTGCGAGAAAAACAACGATTTACAAGAGAAATCCTTTGACTCGCACACAAAAGACTATCGGAAATCTTCCCGCACATACGGTTACAAGAAACTGTGATGTATGTCAGTGTGTGAGCCTTTGTGTTCTCAGCACCTTGGCCTGATTTCCCCATTATAATTCAATCTATAAATGTAATAATTGTCATTTTTCTCTACATCACCCAAAGGTTGACTGGTAGCCATCTACTGGTAGGTATCTAACTAAATAAAATGTCAAAGACATCATTTACCTTCAATAACTTGAAAATTTAGTTGGCTACCCGGTTCGGAAAGAAATCATCATTTTGGAGTATGTAATGTCGCGCATAATGAGAGGTCATGGGTTCGACTCTCGTGTTCGACAATTAACGACAAATTCTAAGATACTATGCGGTAATTATTAAGACTCTGATATGTTTTACATTTGTGACGTTTGTACTCTTAAATGATCCAATTCTTGCATCCTGACATGTCTTACGTATGGGTGCCAAACATGGGCATTGACTCAAAAACACCTTTTAAAAAAATTGTTTAGCTTCAGCAATAAAGGCTATTATCATTATCATGTTTTACATTTAATCGTTCTAAGATATTTACTTATACCAATGTTTTCGAATGTCTTGTTGATACCTCGGCTTAAATTAGAATAGACGCGAGAGGTCATAATTAGACTCAAGGATTAAACAAATTGTGTTTAGGTTTAGAAATTGTCACTGTAGCGAGAGAAAAATTGTTCAGTAAATATTACGTTAAGTTCAAGACATAGCGTGTAAATGTGCTTTTGGGAATACAAATATGGGATACATCTTATACCTGTGTGTTTTACAAACTTTCAGGTATAGCTCCCAAAGGGTGATACTTAGGGTCAAGAGTAAAACAAGGCAAGTTTACCATACCCATTATAAAATAGCTGCAAGTTTACTTCGCGTTGTACCATCAATTAAATTGTAATACTAAGAAATATATTTTCTTTATCCACAGAAACGTGGTAACGTGGTGGTGGTCAAGTATATAGTTCTCAAACCACACTAGGATACGAGTCCTGTGTCATGGGTATAGGAAGCTATGAGAGACTTTTCGGTATCACAAATACCCAGACCGAAAAAAATTGAGGATCAAATAAATATTTGATCACCCTCTCGTTTCGCTAGCTGGTGTCTAGCCAACTGCATCACTGGGCTCCAAACGGATATGTTACAAGAAAAAAAAAAAAATTTTTTATTGCTTTTAAATGCTTCTAATTCTTACTCAATATTCAGTAAAATTCGCACGCTGCCACTATTTATATTTATAGAATATCTCGTAGCATACAAGCACATTTCAGTAAAGTTAAAAAACAAATGGAACCACAGTTATTTTAAAACAAATCCGAACAAAACGACAAGTGATACCAAGTGCGGTATCGCTAAAAACATTTTAAAACTAAAATTGAGGTATGAAATATGCAGATCATATTATCGCAGTTTGTGAATTCACTTTCATCAGAAATGCAACGCGTTGGTGAAAAAAGAACGAAAAATGCGAAAATGTTGGCCAAGTGTGATCAAAATATAGAATTCGCGGTTTTTATAGTTTAATTCATTCAGATTTATTTTAACCTGACATCAAAACATGTACAGCTCACTGCTAGGCACGAGTCTCTTCTACAACAGACAGATAAAAAGACTAACTCCAATCGAAAGTATGAATGCCGAGCTCATTCCAGGAAAATACGGCTTTTTCTCGGGATGAAATATATTCTATGTACTTTCTCAAGTTCTTATCTATCTCCATATCAAAGATCCTTCAAATCGGTTTAGCGGTTTAGGCTTGAAAGCGCTAGTAAGTTACTTTCGCATACTCGTAATTGGTAATATTTGTAAGGATTAATTGTCATCGTTTGTTATACGTGTAAATTCCGTTTCGCTTTTACAAATTCTTGCCAGTAGTAACATAACAACCTCTTTTTATCACGTTGCCAGTAACAATCAACAAAAAAAGTTATAAAGCCATTCGACATTCAAATAATACTTCCACGAATAAAATAATGTAGAGAATTTATCGCTCGAAGCTAAGCTTAGCAGTCTTGGTATCTCCGGACAATCGGCGCTATTATTTCCGTAACAAACCTCCTTCATGCTTGGTTACGTGATACGTCCAATGTTGGCGTATTGGATGCAACGATTGGTCTACAGCTGCACCTACTTAGACAGCCTAGGTATAGAAAGACTTAATCACGAAAAGATTCATGTTTGTATCCTAGAAGATAAGCTTCCATGTTAAGCTAGACGTATTTTTAAATGTCGGGTAATGAGACCGAGCATATTGTTAATTTTCGGGTAAATTTTAAGACTGTGCTGCTAGTGTGAATTTCCAAATCAAGTAAATGGGTAATAAAGTACTGCCTACTTACCTGACTTTACAAAAAAAAATACGTATTATTTCAATGAATATCAACAATTTTGTATCAATATTTTGAAAAGACAATATCTTTTTATAGGATTGCAATGAACAAAGATTCAAATAATAATCCCTTACATCCCTAAATTGTAGCGAAGACTAATGTCCAACAGATGTTAAAAAAAGTCGCAATACGAGTAGGTAGAACTATTTTACTTATAATCTTTTATATTTCTACCACATCTTTAAATTATATTTCGCGTCATTTTCCCTCATTGTTTTGTAATGAAAACACAGTCAAAACTTATACAAAGTAAGGCAGTAAATACACATTCCCCGTCACTGTACGAAATTCAATAATTAAATTAATACCCTCAAATACATCATAATGAATTTTGCTCCAACCGGCTTAAATGACATTTGAGTACCTTAAACTTAGCTAATTAAACTTTGGCTCGAGTGGAGTCCTATGGGACATCTCAGGGACTGTTTATCCAACGGTCTGATTCAGAAATAGCAGACGTATTAATATTCCGTCGTGTTTACGAGCTTTTGCTACATTCTACAGGGTAATTAGTGTAGAATGTATTAATTGGTGTGATTATGGGTTCGTTGCCTCATATGAAATGGGACTTTGTTTTGCGGTGATTGAACGCGAGCTAATGTTTTGAATATGTGTGTTCAAAATGACGACTTACGTTATCGGTGAAGGAAAACATCACTCGTAAAAAATAGGAGTATTTTTAGAAATAAAGTCCGCTTAGCCTGCACTAGGCTAGTGTGGTGGACAAAGACTTAAACAGTCTCAGTTGTAGAGGAAGCCCGAGCCCAGCAGTTGGACGCAGTATATGGGCTGATGAGATATATAACATCGATTAGCTAATACTGATGTTATGAACAGGTTTTGACAGTCGTCTAATTACAAATGCCTGTCGGCATAATTTTTTTGTATATCATGGAAAAAAATTAAAAATTTACTACAAACCTGCACCAAATATATCAGTCTACAAATTTAGTTCCTATAGTAATATTCAATCTATGTAAAAATGCTACAATCCGTCGCATTTTATAACAGCGATTGACGTCATAGCCTCTTTAATCCTTTTGATAAAAATGTAACAATACAAAACATACAATACACTGAAACCGCTTCATCGTTTAAAACTATTGTTATTTCACAATTTTTAATATTTAATGCTCCACATATGCTTTTGTTTTAATATTTGTATATGGTTGGATTGTATGATCTGAATGGAATAGCAATAAGCTATAATGAAACAACACTGCAATTTTGCTTTTATTTGTTTTTGTCTAACCTAGAAATTTGATAAGGCATAACCGCTAACAAAAATATTAATCACTACTTAATTGTTTAATTTAATGTGCATAGTTCCTTTAAATCTTATCTCATTCATTTTCTCATCATTTTGTTTACAAAACTCTACAAAAATATCACAAAAATTGTACTTAATATATACTATACCATATCCATGCCAAAAACCATTCAAATTGGAGCAGGCTTTTAGCAAAATCATTACAAACAAAAAATCAGTTTTTCCTCTTTATATTTATCGAATTGGCAGTCTTTGTGATAAAAATCCTAACAAATAAAAAGTCCAATCTTTCTTCTTTATATTACTATTCTTCTTCTTCATCAACCCATATACGTACCCACTGCTGGGCACGGGTCTTCTCTACCTTTGAGAGGGTTTAGGCCATAGTCCACCACGCTGACCTAGTGCGGGTTGGCGGACACACACCTAAGAAATTCCTAAGGACTTTTAGGTGTGCAGGTTTTATCACGATGTTTTCCCTCACCGTTAAAGCAAGTGATAATTCAATCAGAATACACACATAAGTTCGAAAAGTCAGAGGTGTGTGCCTGGGGTTTGAACCCGCGACCGCCGAGATTCTCGACCGCGTGTCTAAACCTCGAGGCCATCACTGCTTTTATTTACTATTGACTAGTATAAATACAAAAGTTAATTACCATACTCCAGTAGAAAGCAAGCAATCTCAAACTGCAGTGAATATTTGACTCCAAGGTCGGGTATCTCGTTTGCCGTCGAAGCGACTTTGAATGTTAATTTATTAAGAAGTCACGGAGGAGACTCTCCGTGCTAATGTATCATACTTCGCAAGTACAAGGCGTTTTATCAAAATTACTAACTGTGCAGGTGAGGAAGGATATAGTTGAAAATTGTAAATTGTTATTTATTAAGTAGAGGCATGGTAGGGTGAATCACGTGGCGTGAAATGCTCTTTTATTTAAGGTTTTTAAGTAGTTCAATTTCTCTTTGTACAAAACTGTACAAAGATGGACTTAACGCCTAAGGTATACTTATGCAGTCCACCTTTGATTGATGGAGAAATGAAGCATGGTTGGTATAAAAAGATCTCTCAGTATAGGCCAGACGTATCAATACTCGCATACATAAAAATATAGAGATCAAAATATTCTGACAATCAAAAATACGAGTAATAATTTTACATAACGAAAATCTTTGAATACTCAACAATGCCAGATTATGTCTCAAACATTTTTGCTCTGGGGAAAATTTAAGAGCGTGAAATAAAGCACCGCAAAAGATTTGCTATTAAGGCTACAGCTCGCAGCTTGGTTAGATAAGTCGCCGAGCAAAGTGCATAAGCCAGATATTTGTTGTCTACTTCCTTCAAGACAGTTTCTATTGGTTCAAAGCCGGGGGGATTAAGCTTTTACTTAACCAATGGTTTTTTTATTCAATTTATTAAATATACTTTCTTTTTACACACTCGAGGAATAGATACATAAAATAAATATATTATTAGTGTAGATTTAACAAAAGAAATAAGTGTAGAGAAGCACATACATACATACATAAGTAATTTCCATAAATAGAAATTAATCAGGTCTTAGGTTAAATTCAGGTTAAATCGCAAAAGTCCAGGTTCCCTTGCAAAATTCCGAATAATAATCTATATTTGTCAAAATACAATTAACTTGTAATTCCTTTGGGCTTCCATGGAACTACTGCCATAGTAGAAATAAATTTAACGAAAACAAGGTTGTATACTTCGAACTGTGAGGGAATCTAATAAATTTCAATATTGGCTTGGAGTTTGAAACTGATCAACTGTGAGAAGAGGGTTCACGTGTTTCAACTAATGAATGTGACGATCCACTGACGGTACAAGTTGCACACTCACGCCTCTATCCGAAGGTATGGGTAGAAGTTTTACTGTCTACTATTGAGAGGAGTTGGCTGAGTTTTGAGGAATTAAGTCTCAATGGTAGAGGAGGCACGTGCAGTGGGATGTATATGGCCTTTTTTTATCACGAGAGGAAAGCGCCTTAAGCTCCCCTGTTCGGTACCTCGGGGGAGGCCGTAAGGGGTATGTCGGGGTCACTGGCTACGCCAGCATACCGACTAAAACCTCTCGGTGGCCATCACGCGCATTTAGGGCGGTTTTGCGGCATCTCAGGGCCAGAAGTGCCCTAAATGGTCCGCTGCCGCCTAGCGCACCGTCCAATTATGGACCCCTCCAAATTCTCCCAATTTGGAGGGGGCTTAGTATGCCCTCCACTTAATCTATTTTGACGTTCGCCTTTCGTGAACGTCCGCGACAGTTAAGAGGTCACGTCCTCTGCCGCCAGTCTCGGGGTTGCTATCATAGGGTACCGCCCCCGCTGTACGCCCTGCTACCCCAGTACCCCTGTTAGTCGCCTCTTACGACAGGATGTATATGGGCTGATGATTATGATGATGATGATGATGATATTGATGATGACATATATTTACACAATTAGTTATTCAATTATTATGTTCAACGTAATACAGTAATGACAGCCCCCGTGGCGCAGTTGGCTAGACACCAGCTTGCGAAACGAGAGGCCGCGGGATCGATCCCCGCACCGAGACAAATGTTTGTATGACCACAAATATTTGTTTTGGGTCTGGGTGTTTGTGAGACCGAAAAAGTCTCTCGTAGTGTCTGATACCCACGACACAGGTCTTGTAACCTAGTGTGGAGTCAAAGCTATGAATGTGACTGTTGGGTGTATTTATTTATTTGTATTTATTTAGTAGAAGGCAAGCTTACTGTCGTCTTTTTTAACGGGAAAAGACGTGAAACCAATAGTTTTAGGATTACGTGTAGAGGGACTCAGGAATTGTCAATTGTTAATAATTTAAAATAATTACTTATTAAAAACCTTCTCAGTTGTATATAAGTGGTAAATATTTCGTCTCGCTCTACGTAATGACATGTGATTTAACAGAAAGCGAGACAGCAAATTCAGTGACAAATATAACATCGAAATTTGTGACTTTAAAATGAAGTCTTCGCTTGTCAATTGTTCAGAAATAATAAATAGAAATTCAGACTCAGCAGACTCAGTCTTGCCGCTCGTTAGTTCTTCTGCTTGAATAATAAACACGATCACTTGAAGCGCGTCTATGGCGAACTTGGAGCTAATACTAAGAAAACTAACTCCAACAAAGAAATTAGTTGTTGCAACGCCACCAACTTTTAATTTATTCACCAACCAATTTGAATAGTCAACTGGGCGAACTAACACACAATTAAATGCATCTATTGGACTGGATGTACAGATAAACAATGTGGAATAGTGATTAGAAATTTACTTTTTTATTTTATTTTTTTATTAGGATTTTTGTATACGACCAGCTTAGGATACGAGGGTTTTTTTTCCATTTTGACTAATTTAGTATCACCGTATACATATGAAAGGTAAAGTTAAATAAAACTACAAAAATATTCAGTACCTATACTATCATAAAAAATAAAATGAAAAAATAGTACAACACCATAATGCACAAATAGCACGGCCTTATCGCTTTAAGGGATCTCTTACAAACATGGTGCAACCATAGACGGATGTTTTTTGATGCATTTATAATACACTGCATAAAGAAAACAAATAAAACAGTTTATTATTACGAGTAAAAGGCCAATTAATCTTTTTCTTCCTTCTTCTTTGTTACTGCAATATGTGAAAATATGTTTTTATAAGTCCCATACAAGTCCAGTTGCCTGTAGTGAAATAACTTTATTAGTCTTAAGACATTCGGCCAGCTTATGTGTTCTAAATTGAAATTATTTTTTTTGGCGGCAGCCACGCTGGTGATTTTGTTGAAAAGAAAAAAAAAGAAATATATTGTGCATTATTAAGCCTACACAGCGCAAGAAAAAAATATTGCACAATACAAATTAAGCTCGCTCAATCTTTTGTTCAATTACTGCGCAATGTTTCAATATTATCCCTACACGTTGAATAATATTGAACAATCAGATATATTGTGCAATATTATTGTAGGTGTATGGGGCGCCTAAGGCGGTCACTTACTCTTTTTTTAATTATAATAATTCTCAGTACCCCTAGTAACTCCTTCAAAGAACTCACCATAATATTTCCTAGAACACCAGCGGCGTATAAAGGCCGGAACATACAAAATGCTCCCAAGAGAGCGTAAAGTAACCACAGGACGTTTCCTCAACGGCGTGGCTGACAGACAGGGCTTTGTGCGCCTCAAAATATAATTCGAGGCAGTGTACTTGTGTTTTCTTACAGCAAGGGACAAAATGGGGCGAAAAGAAACGTCACACATTTGAAACCATTTGAGCGGTTTTATGTTTTCCCTTCCTAATTGTACGAACGTAACCATTCGTTCGAAAACATAATAAGTCGTGTACTTTGTTAGGGAGGCTTTACGAAGAAAACTTTTGTATGTGATGCCGAAAATAATTTTAATTGGGCATCATTTAAATTGCTTCCGTCATATATCATTCCTACAGCCCCGTGACGCAATTGGTTCGATACAGGCATGTAAAACGAGAGGCTGTGGGTTCAATCCACACCCCGAGACAAATGTTTGTGTTATCTACACGACACAAGTCTTGTATCTTAGTGTGGGATAAGAATTTTTTCTGTTAATGTGCTAATAAATTACGTAATAGAATAATGAATTAACCATTTCCTGGTTTAAATGAATGCATCGAACTTAGGTAACATCGGTTAAATAATATGACGCCAAATTCTCTCCAAAATCCGACCAGAAATCAGCAGAGCACTGAGCACAGTCATTACGCAAACTTTGCTATAAACCAGGCGACACCTTTGGGTATAAAGATCCCTGATGTAACGTTGGACTATAAAAGGGCTCTGTGTTGAACCTCGTGGCTCGTAAAGTGTAGGCCTAATCTTACATTATCGTAAGTGTCAATTATTAAGGGCTTGGTATGTTTTCTTTGGCTTAGGAGAAGAATTTTCATAATTTTTGACTCATTGCGAAGAGAGGAATTAATGGTATTTTTTTAGAAGCAGTGATGGCCTCGAGGTTTGGTCGCGCGGTCGAGAATCTCAGCGGTCGCGGGTTCGAACCCCAGGCACACACCTCTGACTTTTCGAAGTTATGTGTGTATTCACATTGAATTATCACTTGCTTTAACGGTGAAGGAAAACATCTTGATAAAACCTGCACATCTAAGAGTTCTTAGGAATTTCTTAGATGTGTAGTCCGCCAACCCGCACTAGGCCAGCGTGGTGGACTATGGCCTAAACCCTCTCAAAGGTAGAGGAGACCCGTTCCCAGCAGTGAGCGTATATGGGTTGATAAAGAAGAAGAAGAAGATTTCACTTTTTTATCCAAGCTAGTCAAGTTAGCTACAAGTGATCAAGCTTTCTTTCGTCATCTTACATAATTGTTATTAGACGTGCCCTCGAAAATATTTCGGCGGTCGCAGGTGAATGGTATGCTAGCAATGAATTATCGCCAGTTAGAATATTTTAAACAAAATAATTTTATTGACAAATTTCATTGATTGCTTTCAGTTCACAAGTATAAAGTATCCTTTTATTCACATATAATCTGTATATTTCTAAACATCTTTGTACACTCAACATTATTTCACACATAATAGCAATTTCTCGAGCACCGTTCGAGCAACATAATAATATCAATCATAGAGAAATCGATTTAATAAAACTACAATAAACGTTTTTACACAAAAAATTGGCTGCCCAGTGTCCAGTGTACTCGAAAAAAGAAGTAATTGATTTTCCTGACTTTGACACATATTTTTTTTATTCGTTCTGTGAAATACATCCTGCAATACTGTCATTTCTGTGGTGTCCTCAATTAGGTCGAGAGGGTGCTACGCGCCGCAACATTTCTATATCACAAGAGTTTCACTGTACAAGTTGTTTTAGATCAATATTTCAGTTGAAGTTCGCCCTATAAATTAATGACGTGGGTTTCTTCCTGATAATTCCTGATTCTATTTGAAACTGTACATACACATAGACGCTTGCATTCCCTGAAGGTATGGGCAGAGGTGCATTTCTACACCCACATTTCAAGGCAAGAAACAATTTCTCGTAATATGGAGTAAGTTTAAAACAATTTTTAGCACGCCATTCTAAGCTTATAAGAGAATTGTCCTGGTGGAGAAAAGAATATGCATGAATATGCATAATATAGATAGATATAGATTGCGAAACGAGCGGCCGCGGGTCCGATCCCCGCACGAGACAAATGTTTGTGTGAACCACAAATATTTGTTTCGGGTCTGGGTGTTTGTGAGACCGAAAAGTCTCTCGTAGTTTCTGATACCCATGACACAAGACTCGTATCTTAATGTGGGGTCAGGACTATGTGTGTGACTGTTGGGTGTATTTATTTATTTATCTGCTCAAGGATACATCGTAAATAATTCTGTTGTATATCTATGTATACACACACTAAAACCTTACTAGCCAGCCTGTCAACGTAACTTTCTTCCAATCCACTTCGTACTTAAATATCTTTCACATATTATCTCAAGTACCTACCTACTATTCTTCTTCTTCTTCATCAACCCATATACGCCCACTGCTGAGCACGGGTCTCCTCTACCATTGAGAGGGTTTAGGCCATAGTCCACCACGCTGGCCTAGTGCGGGTTGGCGGACTACACACCTAAGAAATTCCTAAGAACTTTTTTAGGTGTGCAGGTTTCATCACGATGTTTTCCTTCACCGTTAAAGGAAGTGATAAATCAATTTGAATACACACATAACTTCGAAAAGTCAGAGGTGTGTGTCTGGGGTTCGAACCCGCGACCGCCGAGATTCTTGACCGCGCGCCTAAACCTCGAGGCCATCACTGCTTTTTTTATTTTCTAGACCTACACCTTCATTTTACCCAATCCAACTCTCCGACCTCTTTTTATGCTTACAATCAGTACGCCTCTCTAACGACAAATCTCTCGTACTCGTTATTTCTGATACCCACGACACAAAACTTGTATCTTAGTGTGTGATCAGAATTTTGTATGTGATTAGTAGGTGCATTAATATATGTACATATTTTTAAATTTACTTCATGTGTTATATTATACAAAGGAAATTCAATCATTTTCATATACCAGAGGAGAAAAATATCCTTATCTTTATCTTAGCCTACTTAGATATGTATAGATATTCTAGTGAACTAAATCGCTGTTATACTTCACACGAGCTAAGCATAAAATTTATTTTCCGCGATATTGCATCTTAAAGCGTCTGGTCGGCACATAAGATAAAGCTTTCATTATATTACTCAAACCGTTTTATGAACCAAAATGTTATAGATGCAGAGCAATATGCTTTACGTCTCATTGGAAATACTTCGCAGGTCTTTGATTAACGATGATCTTAACTGCCCCGTGGCGCGGTTTGGTAGACACTTGCTTGCGAAACGAGCGGCCGCGGGTTTGATCCCCGTGCCGAGACAAATGTTTGTGTGATCCACAAATATATTTTCGGATCTGAGTGTTTGTTAGACCGAAGTCTTTCGTAGTTTCTGATACACACGCCACAGAACTTTTATCCAGTTGTGGTGTCATAACTACGATGTGTATTACTTCCCTACTTCCATAAAAACTATATTTATTTTTTTCTTTATTTTCTGATGATGATTATGACATTGACTGACATTTCAAAAGTTCTTCACAAGCCGTGTTCTATGCCCGTATTCCTACGAGAACGGGAACTGCGTCGACGAAAGTACGGAGCGCTGGCGAATAAGCAAGACTACAATTTTTGTTTTTGACATGATATTAGGAATATTCAAAAATTACACCTTGAAAAAGGGCAAACTCAATTTTTTTAACCTCTCCCGGGTAAAACAGAGACCAAATACTAATGAATAATATAACCTCATAAAGATCAAAAGACATAATTTCCTGAATCTGAAAACAAATTTTCTCATCAAAACATCAACAAATTAAGCGATGTTACAGCTCTTAGTACTTTGAATAGAAAGGAACTCAATGAGAGCGCGTACTAAAAGGGCTTTTATCAACTTGTTTCTGTATGTGTCTAATGTTACTTCGACTTGCTCATCAGCGTTAGAGCAATGAATCACTCTCAATTTTGTTAAACTCTCCCCTTTGCGGTACCCATTGTCTCACCATTATGCAGGATATTTTGAACAGATTTAAAGTTGATTTTCGTTGGTGAAATGTTACGGACTCTTTTCTATGTCTGCTATTACATTTTTTATGATTCTTTTACTTGACAGCTGTAGCGAAGTCAGCCATATAGCTAGTTTCTATAAAGAAACGAAACAAGAGGCCGCGGATTTGAAACCCGCACTAAGGCAAGTATTTATGGGATACACAAATATTTTTTTTATGTCTGGGTGTTTGGGACACCGAAAAGTATTAAGTAGTTTGATACCCACGAGATAAGACTGGTATCTTAGTGTTGTATTAGAACTATGTATATCTTCTTTCTTCTTTCTTTATCAACCCATATACGCCCATTGCTGAGCACGGGTCTCCTCTACCATTGAAAGTGTTTTCAGTCAGAAGAACGAATGAAATGAATGACCCGGGCCGACTTTATCGTACGTTCGTATCACTGTCCCATGGGAACCGACGGGAAACCTATTTTCACTCGGTGACTGAATTTGCCGATGGCCTAATTTTGTGATGGAAGGATATTTGTAGCATGTAATATCACCGTATACATAATAATAATGAATTTATAAAATAATTTCGTACGTTTTCATTATCTGGTCAAGACACATCACATTGGTGTTTATGTACTGTTGAGAGATTAAAGTCAAAATATTGATTTAATTAGACTCGTAGAGCAGATTTGATTCGTCAGTTCTAAGTAGTTTGTATTTCGGAATGTATTATCGCTGTGAAGAAGAAATGGCAAGAAACTCTTTCAGCAATGCTCTGCGATGATCTATGCAAATCAACATGTTGTGTCGATGGAAATGATTTTTACTGGCCTTTCAGTGTTCTGATTAGATCGCATTGTGATGATGGTATCAAGTATCGCATTTTAGCCGCCATACCATTCAATCTTTACTTTTATGCTAGCATTGCAAAGCGATTGTATGCTTGATGAAACTAGCCAGATATATTGTTAAGAACTTAAAGACAGCTGATTTTCACCTTATGTTAAAATCCTGTCATGCTAACAAAAAGTAGTTATGGTTTTAGAAAGGCGCCAATATTCTTGATTTAGGGACAAACTTTTGGAGTTCCAAAATCAAGAATTTAAACCACATACCTACTCAAAGACTGAAAGGATGAAACTGAATATAATGAATTGTCCAAAACTGAATCTAAATTTTCAGCATCTTATCCTTTAATCCATATTGTTGAAGTTAATTTTAGTCGAAGTGAGTAGATCAATAGTATTTAGCGTCAGAGATGTTGAGTTACTGGTGCAAGGGACGCACATTAAACTGTCCGTTTTAGTGACTGTCGTTTGTTAAAATCAGTCGATGCACGTCAATCGTTTGACTGATTTATAGATTCTGCGCCTAGAGAATTTATATTAAATTTAGAACTCTACTGAAACTAAGCCATAGGCGTATTCATTTAATACTAAAATTGTGGTTTTACGTCGGTTTAGAAAAAAATGTTTCTTTCTTCACTGCCTCGTGTTAAAATTCTCAGCATCATAGATAGAAAATGTGAGCTAACAACGGCATTCGGTTTGGCTCATTTCACGCAATGGCAGTAATCTCATTGAAGCCCAGGCTATCTTACAAAATTCCAAATCAATGAGAAAATCCTGACACTACATTAACAATTAAACTAGACATTTTTTAACGTGTAAAGCTTTTGCCTTCTGTGGAAGTACCATTACTGCTATCAAGTAGTATGCATCACGTAGTACACAATTACAAAACTTGTTTGTAATCTACCTTTGCTTACATGGAATTTTAGGCATGTGAATGTGAATTCTGCATTAAGAATTACGCGGAATTCATGCGAGCTGGAATAAAAAGGCTTTTTTATACCAGGAAACTTTGGGAAATGTGTCGTAATCCTGGCAATCATAGCAACCCTACCCGTTGAATGAAGTTCAAATGAATGAAACGTCAGCCTTCATTTGGCTCGCTGAAATTTCCCTGTAATTGCTCCGCGGAACATTTAGCATCCTACCAGGTCGCGTGTGGATTTTTAACGTTTAGCTTTTGTTTCGAATAATACATGTTTTTAACTGTGCTTGGGCCGGGATTTTACTTACTAATGACACGTTTACGTTTACAACGGAAACGGGGACGACTTTTGAATTTTTTGGGAGTTTCATGTGACTGCTAAACATAGGTACATACATATATTTATGTACGGCTGCCCATACAAAAGGGTAGAAACAGGGGTGTGTTTTACGTCCCACGGAAATACTATCCTACTTTAAGTTTTGAGGTGCAATCTTAAACTTCGTGCTTGAAAATTTTTAACAGAAAAACTCAATATAATTTTTCCAGATTCGGGAATAGAATCCAGTAGGAACGGGGCGATTGTATTTTTTAAAAATCGAATACAATTTATGAGTATAAATTCCGCGACGACTTTTAAACGAACTTCTCCGATAGAAGTGCGTCAGCTCCATAATATTTTATGAAGAACGATAGTCGATGTATCGCTCGCATGAAATTCATCCTCAAGGACCTCTCCCAACATAATCTGTGTACACGCGTTAATCTTCCACGTATGCATAACGTATCAAGAGTTTCAGCTTTATCCTTTGAAGAAGTGATAGATTCCTTGCTAAAAGGCTCTGTAGTGATTGAAATTAAGAAACTTGTTAGTTTAAGTCTTGATCATAAGGCTCATTGGGAATTGTATTGATTTATTTAAATGTTCATTGTACACATAAGATCAAAATTATTATATCACAAGGCGATCTCTTACTTAAAACCAATGGGATGTCGGATTAGAAAGTAAAGGTAGTCGACAAAAATAAACAGACATCTTAAATACGCGAAAATTAAATAAGCGAAAGAAAACAACGTTTGAAAATCTACGCACTTAAGAATCCTCTAAAAGAATTTTTAGATGTAGTTTTGTAACACCCACCATGGCGAAATAATAAATAAATGGCCGATGTGATTTTTTTAAACTCAATATTATGACGTATCTCTCTTATTTTACTTAAAAAGATACATCTGTAAAAATCAATAAAATAAAATCTATTAACGTTACCTAAACTCAACATCTACGTCAAACACCAAATAATATAGTGTCTAATTAGTTTTCCCTTCTAAGACTCGCCGAACATCGTAGTAAATAAGCCAATATGTTTAATTTATGAGACCGGGGTCGAAGGGAAGGAAGCAGGAAGCCATTTATCAAAACGTTGTTTTTTTCCCACAATAGGATACGACCTTTTGGCACTGAATACACCGGCTGGTAAATGTTACATGAAGGTTCTTAGCTTGTTTATGTTTGGGCTGAAATATTATATCAGGCTATTTATTGAGGGTATTAAAAACAAAAAACTGCTGGGTCGTGACGTGGTTGAATTCTTTAAAGTGAAATATAGGCTTTAAACAGGCTAGAACGAAAACTGGGATAGGTAAAAGTTATTGTGATCAAGGAAATGTCATTTGTATTTCTTTTTTTGGGACCTTTTTTTGCGTCAATGTTTTGTGTGTTCACCGAAACTACTTTATATGTCCTAGTGTCTTAGTCACAGTGTGTTGACATCTGTCTATGAAATTTTAGTGACTATGATTGGTAATATTTATCCACATTTTGCCAGCTCACTTTCCAAGTACCTAGTATTAGGGGACGAACCTATCGCCTTTTGTCGGGCACTTCGATCTTCGTAACATTTTCCAAAAAACAAAATGCTATTACAATATTTGCCACAAGAATTCAACTAAAATTTCTGTAAACTCTTTCATTTACTCTAACGGTGATGGAAAACATCGTAAAGAAACCTACACACCTAAAAGTTCTTAGAAATATCGCAGGATTTTCTTCCGCCGACCCATACAATGCCCAGTTGAGTTAGGCCTAAACCGTTCAGTTACAGCCCGTGCCCAGCAGTGGAACGTACATATTAAGTATACGAGCTGATAGTAAGACATAAAAGAGTTATTGTACGAGCCGAGCTATATCTCAGTAAATGCAGCGTTCTGAAATTAATTCAAATAATCCATCTCTGTGAAACCTTTCGACCCAATTTTCGAGCCACATTTTGCATGTCAACCGTCACATTAACATAATGCGACTACCCCACGTGTGTTACTATTTTTCTCTTTTTATAATCTGTGCAAATCTTGTTAGAACGTGAGAGCGGGCATAAATCTTCAAGCATTAAGGTCGGTAGCGTTTTTGTCTTTACAAAGCTTTGGAAGCCTACTGCAGAGGTTTCATGTCAAATTTCTTTTTAATTTTTCTTTATTTTTAACATTTTTTTTCATAACTGCGGATACTTTTAAGAAATGAAAGACCAAAAAAGATTTTTTGTTTTACTGACATGGCACTGTGTCTTGACCACTTTGTTGACTTGTTAGAAACGACTATGTTAGTTCCTCATCAATCGATATTATGCAGACCTTTACACTGAATACACTAAAAGACTGGAGAAGGATATAGCCTTCTTAAAGAAAACCACAGTTCATCGTAGTTGGACTTTGTATGGATTGGCTTTGAGTCTATCTAGACATGTCTCAGCTATTGCCGGTACGAATGTCAGACACACATACACAAATATATGAATTAATTTACTATACTGTTTTATACACTCTACATGTACCGCATTGGTAGAACACATTAATTATGTTCATATAAAATTTCATAAATACAATACTTAAATATGTACATTTCCAACAATGTTTCCTTTACCGTTTAACGAGATATTTCACCTTATATTTGATATACTTAACCATCTCTTCTGCAAAACTGTACTCCCTAGTACAACAGTGACAAAATGGCATAACCCGTCAATCAGTCAAGTGTCTCGGTATATAATGAAGTGGCGTGTGAGAGACACTGACGTTGGACGAGTAGGCGACGAACACTTGTGGCTATGGTTCCGTGCTATTGAGTATGTATCTAGGGCACATACAAAAGGGCATAGATATTATGGAGAATGGGGTAAATGCTACAACCAGATCTTTCTTCATTATCAGCTCATATACGTAAGACTGCTGGACACTGCTTCCTCTACCATTGAGGAGGCCTTAGTCCACCACGCTGGCCTAGTGTAGGTTGACGGACTGCACACCTACGAAATTCGCAAGAAGATTTTTATTAGAGTATGAAATTAAATTTATCCTTGCTATAACAATGTTATGAAGTTAACAACCTAGAATCAGTAGCAGCCGTTCCATAGGAGTTTAGTTTGTTTTACTAAATTTGACATACTATAAGTGAGGGTACCCTGACCCTGTGATAAACAATTGATAAACTAGACATTCTTCTTCTTCTTCTTCATCAACCCATATACGCCTACTGCTGAGCACGGGTCTCCTCTACCATTGAGAGGGTTTAGGCCATAGTCCGCCACGCTGGCCTAGTGCGGCTTGGCGGACTACACACCTAAGAAATTCCTAAGAACTTTTAGGTGTGCAGGTTTCATCTCGATGTTTTCCTTCACCGTTAAAGCAAGTGATAATTCAATTTGAATACACATAACTTCGAAAAGTCAGAGGTGTGTGCCTGGGGTTCGAACCCGCGTCCGCCGAGATTCTCGACCGCGCGCCTAAACCTCGAGGCCATCACTGCTTAGCCATTATAACTAGATATTACACAACGTGTAATGCTTTTAGGCTTCTATATTAATACTGCTGCTGCCCTGGATTGGTGTATAAAATAAAATATTATTAATCAAAAACAAAATAAAGCTAATAAGCGTGTAAAAGCGCTTGTAAAAATTCAATAAAAATCAAACACCAAAAAATGAATATTAAAAAGTTTTTCGCGTGACGTATTCATTTTCACGTTTCGAACAGCTTTAGTCGGATCAGCGTAGATAACACGAAAAAGTATTTAGTACTCGCTCTGTTTTTTATCTGTATTCAGAAAATATTCGATCAAAAATTGATAATATTTCATACATGTGATTTTTACTCGACACGTACCAAACATTGTATGGCGTGCAGTTTATTTAATGATACCAGTAAGGTTTTTTTTCAAACATTTCATTTGAAGTTTTATTACCACCGAAAAAAAATTGAGATCGTCTAAATATAAGAAAAGAAAAAATAATACAGGGTGTAAAAGACCCTGATAGAAAACTAAGATAGATAATAGTTACGTGTTTACTATTTACTGTAATTGACGTAAAAATATCCCGATAAAATGACAGCCTACTGAAATGTCAAAATATGTGTTTATCTGATATGGACCAAATCCAAAACTAGACTTAAAAAATTGAAATTTTTGAATGAATCGCACAAAGGTAATATCAAGGTAAGGTATCGACAAGGTGGTCCGACGACCTTGTCAAGGTCGCGGGACGTCGCTGGCTGCAGGCGGCTTCCGACCGATCCCGGTGGACGTCATTGGGGGAGGCCTATGTCCAGCAGTGGACCACGATTGGCTGACATGATGATGATGATGATGATAATCGCTTGACTTGTCATTGTTGTTATATTCCGAAAATATACATCATTTAGATCCAGGTATTTTTAAATATCCTAATTTTCCATCAACTTCGGTTAGTAGTTTCACAACTAATCTAAAATTCCATACCCCATGCATATGTACATAACACTTTTGATCTGAACAAAAACAGCTCATTTTATAATATGATTAAATAAATGAATGTATTTTCATTACGTTTCCAACAAAATGCTTTTGTTACACTGTTGCTATACAGGCTGTATTAAGACCTTGATCGAAAACTGAGGTAGGTAATAGCGAGGGTGATCACAAACCCAGTGGCGATATTAAAAATCCCCGCAAAAAATAAAAATTTTGACATTTTCCATACAACCATCGGTGTTAAAAGTATGTGGTTTGTATGGAAAACCTCAAAAATTTTATTTTTTGTTGGGATTTTCTTTAATGCCAGGGGGTTTGTAATCACTATCGCTATTCCCTGCGTCAGTTTTCGATCACGGTCTAAATACACCCTGTATAAAAACAATTACATACAATACATAGGAAAGTCAGTGGTAAATGAAGGCTCTAATTAAAAAACTTCAAGGATATAAATTAATTATTCGTACTCACCAATGCTATAACAAACGAGGAAGTGTTTTAATAATAAATGGGGGTACGAAAAATTTGGAAATAAGTGTAAAAACATTGCCTGAAATCCAAATGAGCGTCTAAAAGCGACGAAAAGTGCGACAAAAACACTTTTTACGTGGGTGTGAAATGATTATTTAATTTTGTACGCGTAACGTTCTGTTTTACGAATGCTTTGTAGAGTTGTTCGACTTTTCAGCCCCGTAGTGCAGTTGGCTAGACACCAGCTTGCGAAACGAAAGACCGCGGATTCAATACCCGCACCGAGACAAATGTTTGCGTGTTCCACAAATTTCGGGGCTGATTGTTTGTTGATTTGTTAACAAGCTTTTACTTCCTTATGACTTTTTAATATAATGATGGTACATATTATTTAAATTTCAATATTTGACATTTAATTTCGCTTCATAAATGTTCAAAAAACAAAAAAAAAATTAATATTTTACAAACAGCCAGTCGATTTTAATTAAAAAAACATAATTCTATTGTTTTAACGAAACCGAGCCACGATGTTAAATAACCATTAGTTCAAAGGTGCTAACATAACATAGAGATAATAAAAATAAATTATTCTGAAGAGGTCTTCAGTCATTAGTCGTACGTCTGGGCCTCGTAGCCCGGCCCTTTAATTTAGCATTTTCCACACGAGCGCACTCAGCTTTTTAGATTAAAACATCACGTAAATTCACGTAACTTACGGCTCAGAATGAGAATGCTCGCGACAGTAATCTCAAGGTTAGCGCTTTGAAAATCTTGGAGGTTATAAAAAATATATAAAACGGGTTCTGTGTCTCTAACAGGATAACCTATAGATGTGTATAAATGAAATAGTTTTAGGCGTTGTCTAGCCCAAGAAATGGATATAACGGTTTTGAAAAAAGAAAGTTGTTGAAATCTGGATACAGAAATGTTCTCGTGCCTATTTAGGTCATATAACGTATGTTTACATAAAAAAGTATTAATAGCCTTAATGCTTTGAAGTGCGATCGAAACTCTCGACGGTCGTGGGTTCAGTCTTCAGGCAGACAACTTTTTTAATTTATTTGTGTATTGACAATGAAATATCTCTTAATTCAACAGTAAAGAAAAATATTGTGAGAAAACCTGCACACCTAAAAGTTCTTAGGAATATGTGGGTGTAGTCCGCATACCCGCACTAGTCAAGCGTAAAAAGATTCTGACCTAACTAACCAGCAAGGAAAAATTTACGAAATAAAAAGACAGTCCAAAAACCTCCTGATCAAAATCTTCGCAACTCCACGCGGGGCAGACCTAAAATTCGCCAGTAACAATTTCAAGCGACCCCAGGAAAGTAACACTTTTGTTCAGATAAGGGAATTATTCTTTCCAACACGGTATTATTAGATTTTGTTCCGTTATAAGTGGGAATATCTTTTGTGGGGATCTTAAAGCTTAAATTTTTCCGGGAATTTTATTATCCGACATCTTATTGAGGGCGTACTCAGTGAATTAAACCTTCCAATAAAATAGGTTGAGGTCTACTCGTGATTCTGACGTTATTACTTTAGAATTCTCTCATTATCGCCATCTTTTTACTATCTCTTTATGCCTTTCTGCTGACTGAATGATCTAATCCCACCACACTGGGCTACTACGAATTGGTAGACTACATATATTTACTTTAATATCAGGCACATAATATATATGTATGTATATATCGTTGTTAGGCACAGCCCTTCGCTAAATGCTTGCTGCATACAGAAGGTGACCGCGAGAGGAACGGCGGCTTTGATTTTTAACAGACCAAGTGCGTAAAATAAATACTATTATTCTTCTTCTTCTTCATCAACCCATATACGCCCACTGCTGAGCACGGGTCTCCTCTACCATTGAGAGGGTTTTAGGCCATAGTCCACCACGCTGGCCTAGTGAGGGTTGGCGGACTACACACCTAAGAAATTCCTAAGAACTCTTAGGCGTGCAGGTTTCATCACGATGTTTTCCTTCACCGTTAAAGCAAGTGATAATTCAATGTGAATACACACATAACTTCGAAAAGTCAGAGGTGTGTGCCTGGGGTTCGAACCCGCGACCGGCGAGATTCTCGACCGCGTGCCCAAACCTCGAGGCCATCACTGCTTACCTTGTTTAATACTATTACCCTTTACTTCAAATACCCTATATCTGAAATAACACGTGTGTTTAATATGGAACCAGAAACTTATATAGCGTTGGTCGAATTTTTATCTCTATTATGGGTACATTATAATTTATGAAACTCTAGCTGGTTGGTAATTACTACTTAATTAATACTACAATTAATTATAATAGTGTAAATTGCCGAGTGTTGTGATATTATATCGCATTATATTAGTATTAACGTGATAGCCTAAATTATTGAGATATCATCTCTAAATGCTAATAAACAATTATATTATTATTGAATATAGGACTTAGCTATATTTTTTAAAGGAAGTCATACGATACAATAATTATTTCACTGTGTGGTTCAAGCCTACGTCACTTTAGGTTGCATTTATATTTTTCTATTATATTGACTCTTTATAATTATAATTTCTCAACGAGACACAATAATGTATAATGTCGTTGTACGCGTAATAAATAGCGTCATTAAAAATTAATGCAAAAAGGACGGGCCGAAAAATCGCAGGTCCTATTTACTTTTATGCGTGTCATATACAAGGGAATAATTGTTATTTATCGATGGGATACAAAATGATGCGAAGACGCGACGTTAAGCCAAGTACAGGCGAGCTTGCAAGTGGTTTCGCAGTATTTTTTTTTATATGCTTTGAAAAATTTTTTAGAAATATTTGTTTCGGATCTGGGTGTGAGGGCAAAAAGTCTGTCGTAGTTTCTGGTACTCGATACACAGCACTTGTATGCTAGTGTGTCAGAAATATTGTATGTGACTTTTGGGTGTATTTATTGATTTCTTCAAGAGTCAGGACAATATTAAGTTGAGTTATGCTGGGAGTTAAATAGAATGAAGAATAGTAATTCTTAATAATAAGAGTAATTATGAAGTATTGAATGACGAAATGTGGACTTACTTCTTACTAGAGTGTACAATAATTTCGCTAGTAATCTTTACACCTGAAGCTGTCACTACGATAATCCATTTTTTAAAATTATCCTTGAAGATAGACTTGACAAATTATCGTTACCCAATGACTTTAGCAATTTTGTTGATATCTTGTTCGAGGACAATGATACTAAGAAACACGGTGGGGTGAAATTAACTCCTAACTTTCCACGTGGAAGCAAATTTTCGGGCACTTTTTCACACTACATGATGCTACTGAAAATTTCCTAATGAAAAACCCGTGTCTCTTTGCCCGACCCCAGGAACCGAACCTGGGACCTATAAATCACACGGCACATAGATACTTCTACCGCGAGACCACACTACTTGACAGCACACACACTATGACGTCATGTTGTTTAGACCCAGCAACAAGCCGATCCCTATCAAGGAATTTATAGTGTACCTGCATGACGCGATGACAGAATAGTTCCAAAAATTGATAGCTCCCTAGAGACGGAACCACACGCGAACGGTCATCGGCCGCTTTTGATATTTTTTAGGCCATACCCAAAAAATAATATTATAATTTAGAAGATTAGGTCAATATAAAGTGATGTTATATTTTAAAAACTAGAGTAGAATATTGTGAATAGAGTAGTGTTATCAGAATATTCTCGTTTTATATCAAATTGCTTTTGTTTTTGTTTTTGAATTTTGTACAACAAGTAGGCGTTAAGGTTTCTATAGAAGTACCGCTACTCATAATAATTGTTTTCTCTTATACGACTTTCTATTCTTCTCTTTATTTCACACACTTTTCAGTTATTTGCTCGCGCTTTAAAAACCAAATAAGATATCACACTGCAAAGATCACACGTCGTATTTAGAGATAAGCAATGTCAGTTCAAGAAAGCGATTCCTAGGTGGGTAGAGGGGCACGCGACCTCATTTCTGTAGCGGACGCGCAACATAGTCATTCGAAGTAGGTATGCACGGCATTAGGTATTAAAATGCGTATTTACTAGCCGTAATCAACTATACTATAATTAGAAAAGTATTTGTGCTTTCTTTTGGAATCATGTTTCTCATCATCAGCCCATATCGGTCCTATTTTGGGGTCCTGGCTGATTCCTTAATTAAGCGAAAAAAGTAACTAAAATATTTTTACATACAGAAAGAATATATACGCTATCAAAAATATCCAGACGGCTGTCTTTGTATTCTTATTCGACACCAAAGAGTTAATCACATAAAGACGTCCTTAAATCAATAGCATTAGCTGATGCTATAAGATGTTCGAAAATCGTCAGCACAAAGATAGTTCCATATCAGCCTATGTACGATCCAATATTGGACACGGGACTTCTTTACAAATGTCAAGGGTTAGGCGAAAAATGTTGGATAAAGGAATGGGACAAAACTCTTAATTTATTGATCATTAAATGCTGTTCGGAGCGCGCAATAAGTCTTTTAAGAGTTATGTCACATTTAACCACTCAACCCAAGGCACACACCTCTGACTTTTCGAAGTTATGTGTGTATTCAAATTGAATTATCACTTGCTTTAACGGTGAAGGAAAACATCGTGATGAAACCTGCACACCTAAAAAAAAAGTTCTTAGGAATTTCTTAGGTGTGTAGTCCGCCAACCCGCACTAGGCCAGCGTGGTGGACTATGGCCTAAACCCTCTCAATGGTAGAGGAGACCCGTGCTCAGCAGTGGGCGGATATGGGTTGATGAAGAAGAACCACTCATATTTAATATTAACCCTACGGATGTTCATTGGACAATGGATATATAAATCCAGAAATAAATGCCTTTTTCAACAAAATATCCAACAAATAAATTGCAACCGATAACAAATCTTTACCACGCATGGAAAGACCGAAAACGCAATCAATATTCTGCATCCAATTTCCGATATAAAAACCAACTAACCCTTTTGTTTGTCAGTGTAAACGGCACGCGTCTCGTGCAATTTAATTTGGGCAACGAGTTATGCGATACGTAAAATTTTACAGCATGTTATTTAACAGTATTCGGACAGTTATCGTTACGATGTAGTCCGGTGAAAAATATTGCGATTGATCCCTTTCGTCCCTCGGGTTCTGTGGATGTGTGGAACTCTGAAGCGATGTCAGGTGGTGGTAGCTTGACTGTATACACTATACATGTATGTATGTATATAATAAACTTACGTGTATTTCTGGAATATGTAGTGAGAAATCTAGAAATGCTGGGTTCGATTCCATACATTAGCAAAATTTGATTGGGATTTCCATTGAAAATTGGAATTTTCCGCAAACTGGCTATAGGCGCGCCTACTATTACTTGGGACTGATGCTGGCGAAATTTGGGTATAAATTTTGGGGAACACAGGCGTGAGTTTGTATGAACTATTTCAGTCCTGAAAAATAGTTTACTTCTTTGCCCAACTCAATCTAAAGTCATGGATATAGTAATTTTAGTAAGTTTAGTTTTAGTAAGGTCAAAAATAAAAAAAACGTATAATTAATTTAAACTAACATTTAGGCAACGAAGCACACTCTGCGAAACGTTCCGCGTGTAAAGCAATTCTCCAAAACGCTAATGCGTTTACCTAAGGAAATTACATGGAAAATGAAGCTCGGTGCGTCTTAATAGACACTGTAAGTGTCAAAAACAATACAAATACTCTGTCGTGAATATGAGAATTGCTAAGAACGTGTTCTTTTGTTCGCGATGACCTATTTTTGCTGGGAAGAATACAATTTTCCTCAGCTTCGCTGTAATAACCTTGACTAAGATTCCACTGACGAGTTCCGTTGCACTAATTCTATATTTTTAATGGGATACTAAGGGGAGCACGTGAGCAAATTGCATAAGTATAATGCCTTTATGTTCAACACTAAGGATTATTGATGGCCAGTCAACTTCGAATAGTCTACTTTTAAAAATATTCTTTCCATCATCATGAAGGACATCGTCTGCTGGACAAAGGCCTTCCCCAAAGATTGCCAAAGCACTCAGTCGGGTGCGTCCGATCATTACCCCAACTTGTGAGCGGACGTCCAACGCTGCGCTGAACAGTCATCAGCCCACATAAGGCCCACTGCTGGACATGGCCTTCTTTAGAATTGAGCGGGTTTTTAGGCTTCAGTCCACCACGCTGGCCTAGTGCGGATTGGCAGACTACAGAACTTTAACTAGTGCAGGTTTCGTTACGATGATATTTTCCTTCACCGCTAAAGCAATGAATGCACACATAATTTCAAAATGTCAGAGGTGTGTGCCTAGCGTTAAAAACCAGTGAATACTCCGCGCTTAACAGTATTGTTTCTAAATTATGTTTACATTGTTTCCACCTTATGTCTAGAGAGCGTTTAGGATACTAGCCCGACACCTTGTAAGTTCTAAAAGACGTTGTATAGGGGCCTCTGGGATTACTGCATGCGCTGTGGAACGGTACGCTCTCATAAAACAAGGTTTATTCCTAAGGGAGCATAAGAGTGACAGAAAATACACATTAATGTTACAAGGGAGAAAATGACTCTGTTTGTCCGTTATGGTTTCACGCCTAATTTTATGAACCGATTTGAATGATTATTGTATGGAGACAGATATAAAAGACATGGGGTACTTTATATATTTGAAATAGTATAAACGTATCGAGCCCAGTGGCGTGTTATAGGAGAGGCCTATATCCAGCAGTGGACATAAAAGGCATGAGATAATAATGATAGATGATATTCATGAAAATGTTACGAAAATATGACAGGTGTTTTTGTTTAAAAACACGTTAAAATTTTGTTTCTACAAGTAAATTGTAATTTAAGCCGATTACTTTTGCTGTGTTTCGTGTAATATGTTTTCGTTGAAAACTTCGTGACAATACCACAATACAAACTCCCTTCAAAACAAATTGTTTATTTCGCGGTATTGGACACGACAAACTTTGGACGCATAACCTGGATCAAATATTTGCGGATAACACAAACATTTGTCATGGAACAGCAGACGATGTAACAAGTTCTAGAGTAAATTCCAAGTCTGCATCGTACGGGACATAGCTATAATTGTTCAGACAGCGTTTGGTTTAATTGGTTTAGACAAGTTGAAGAGAAATTAATGGAAACTTTAATCTATTCATACATGCAACACTCCCCGAAGGATTTCAGAGAGCTGTATGTCGACAATTGTGTTTCGAGACTTGCGACTTCGACTGTTTACGTTTTTCGAGGCCATTTCCTGTCTCTATGCTGCTATTACATTTTACTATTTTATATATGATATTTATTCGAATTTATGTTTGACAATATTATTTCTATGACTTCTGCATAAATATAAATGGCTTCAATTATCCTAATGCTTACACAAATCTGACGTTATAATGTATTACAATAATTACATAGCATTGAAGTATGACAATGGGACAAATTTAGACCAGCAGCGAAAAGGTTTAGGTAAATCTACCAATTAAGAGATAATAACTATCAGCTCGAGATTATCAAGTGCAGAAATTAAAACAATCATCAATTTATGCTCAAAACGTCAGAATTCCCTTCCAATTCAAAATTACCCTTTTCTTTGCTCCATCATTATGTGCTAACAACTCCTTGAGTTTTATTTCGAGGGGAGCAATACTCAGCCTCCCCTGTTGTATTCGTACGTAAATTTTGAGAGAAGCCAATTCTCGTGGCATTACACATTTAAGCTCCGGACCTTTGGTGTTTTTAAGGCTTGAATTTCAGCTTCTTCCTGTTTGCTATTGTTGAGTTATTTCGCTGAGGAGTCTTTTGTGCGCGCAATAGTAATTTAAAAAAATATATGCAAATTTTTGAATATTTTCGACACATGATTATCTGGTTGAGAATTTAGTGTAAGATTTTTAATATTTCTGATGTTTCTGTACTGGTTTAATGGGACCTTTTTCAATAGAAAAGCTAAAAAACTTTAGTCTATTTGTAAGTCTATTCAAGAAAAATATAAACATAAAGAAATTGCAAATAAAGAATACCCTTCAACCAGTTATTATTATCATTGTTAATTCTTAATCGGTTTACAAAATGATCATCCACAACTTTTCTCTTTACTGATTTACATCCAAAAAAAATTTTTAAAAAACTCAACACATGACATTTAGTTTTTACCCCAGCAAAAACGAATCGGATAAAATATGATTGAAAACAATATTGATCTAGTGGAGCACTTTGTAAATCTATCCGCTTGCGCTAAAACTGTTGCTGTAATCCCTACAGTTGGAGACCCATCGCGAATTCTAAGCTGACCTTCTATTTTAATTGAACAGATTTGATTGGAACGTTGATTGAATTAAAATATTGACGAATGTGAATTCAATATAGTGTGTGCTGATGACCTACCGATAGCCTTTTGTTTTTTTATTAACCATATTGACAGTCCCTCTATCTCATTATCTTACTTCTATCTTATCTCTTAAGTGTATTGACTTTGAGTGCCACGAATTCGAAGTCGTTATAACCATCAAACCAAGTGGTTCTCGCTATAAGTTATCGATTTTATGTAGCGCGAATAAGCATCAATAGTCTAGCATAAGATTTTTATCGATAGACGAGGGATGAAATTTTCCCTTTAACGATTTTTTAGAGATTCTGATAACGGAGTAAGAGTAATTATCATCCCAAAAACATTTCAAACATTACTTTCTATTCTTCCCTTGATGCTTTTCTTCTGTTTTTTTACGAAGACGAAGTCTTAAGCAAAATATACTCCTTATATCTACGTAGATAAAATCCTAGAAAAAAGCTACGTTTAACATAAAATATCACCATATTCGAATACTGAAGCTTCAAAACATTTTCCCCTCACATTACCACCCGCATGACGATTGTTTTATTCAAGTGGAAAAAATAAACGATTCGGCAGTATCCATTAAAGTTTATGTTTCAATGTGACATAATAATATAGGACGACATACATCCCTATTCTTTATTGTAACATTGTTTCATGTAACGGGGATAAATAAATGAAAAGCGGATAATATACAACCATCATAAACCCTTTAATCCGTTCTTTTTGAAATCGGATAATATTTTTAACATATTATTTTGCTTTTAAATGAAAGAATTTAATTTTACAATGTTTCCTTATTGTTTTATATTTAATCGTTGATGTAAACAACGATTAATAAAACTTTTATTACGAAATCGAAATTTTGTTTGAATGTTTACTCAAGATGTGGATATAATTAAGCAGATAAGCAGATGAACTGAATTAACGTAAATAATTATCATCATTCAAAAATTTATGTCGTTGAACATAAATATCCTCCAAATATTTCTATAGTGACATTAAAAGAGACACTGTATTCAGGAGATAGCGATCACTTAGTTAGTAATTCCCGAAAAACAACTATAAACTCAACAAATCTTACAATGAGACTTGTTGATAGAACATTTTTAGTTTGAGCCAAAAAAATGTTTGTAATATTTTTCGTGACTTTCATACCACTTCTCATGATATAGGAGAAACACAGCAGGGATTGCCTCGAGGTCTAGGCGCGCGGTTGAGAATCTCGGCGGTCGCGGGTTCAAACCCCACTCATACTTTTCAAAGTTATCTGTGTATTCACAATTAATTTATTGTTACTTAATCTAACGGTGAAGGAAACCATCGCTATAATATCATGATAATATCCGTTTGTACGATACCAATTCAACCACGACGTAAAACTTCTACAGTAGTCCTCTAAAGTGCAATGCCTTCATCCAATCAACTAATTCTAATCTCAAAATCTCAGCAAAACTTATAATGACACTTCCTTGAAAGAGCGATTCTAGCGTGCGGTTAATCAAGGCTATTTCATAGAATTCTAGCTGGAATATTATCATTTGAACACATTTCTAGGTAGACTTTTAGTAACCGTTTGAACATACCTCATGATCTAATCGCAGCCTGTCTGTATGAAGAATAGCGCGGGATTATTTAAGTTGCACGATGAATAGAAATCTGGGCGTCCACTGCGCTGCTAGAATTTATGTCATTCAAGATGTGTCTTCTGAATATAAAATGCTATAAAATCTGCGGCGTGTATTTTTTCTTTTCAATCACGCTGCCTTTTTACCTTCTTTATACTACCTTTATAATTTGTTCTAAAACAGAAAAATGCATGACCAGTAGGGTTTGCATGCTTTCTACCTTTTTTAACACAAAGTTATTTTGCTTTCTACCTACGTTTACATCAAACCCATGTGTATACTTATAATTAGCTTTAAAATATAATAATTAATAATAAATAAATTCACCCAACAGTCACATACATAGCTCTGACCCCACACTAGGTTACAAGACCTGTGTCGTGGGTATCAGACACTACGAGAGACTTTTTCGGTCTCTCAAACACCCATACAATATAACAATATTACCATGAAGTGTCTTTAGTTTAGATCTCCGTTATAGGAATCGACCTTATTGGCTTTGATTAATTCATCAAATATCTTCTTACTGAAGATAATAAACCTAGATAACACTAAGAAATAACTCAAACACGCAATCGGGATTCGAATCTTCTAACTAAAAATGTCAATGAAATTTCACGAAGAACATTTAGGTCAGTACGAGTAGGTTTCCCAATATATTTCCTTAACTATAAAAGTACGTGATACATAAGTTAGAAGAATCAAAGGCATATTCTACGTGTGTCTTATTCGAATCAAACAAGAACCTCATTGGCTATCATCATTAAGTCACAACACTGCACTAATGGGCACTGCAGTTCAAATAAATCACCAAGAAACCTAAGACCCCCACATCCCAACATTGAAAACACAAAACATTTTCAAGAACACAATCAAACAAATGCTATAAAAGCAGTGGAAATTCAGCTCACATGCAACTCCGAGACAATTTATCAGAACGATCGCATCACACCTGGTCGCGTGGTTTTACCTAAATGAACGACCTCGCCCGAGTATTTCACAAATTGTGGTTTGTATCTCATAAATCTCTTACTGGGTGTTAATTTGTTTGTACGACGCCCTTTATATGGTCATTTTTTACTTTGTTTTATGGCTTAGTATTGAAAACATTCATTAAGGTGACTACTATTAGTTTTAGTACTTTTTTCGAGGGGAAAATTCTTTATGGCTCTTCTTTTCGCTAGCCCTGCGGGGAGGGGGATGGGAAGCGCATATCAATGTCATTGGCCTTTGATGGACACTGACCACACACACACACACTATGGCCGCAGCGCGTCCAGCGACCTCTACAACCAAATGTGTCGCCTGTTAAGACATGCAGGAGATACCATAGCAGGATTCTATCGTTCTCTTGCAACACAGAAAAAAAAACAACTTCCTCACGACTCGTGGAACAAGAATCGCCGTCCACTGCTGAACGTAGGCCTCCCCAAAAAAACGCCAACCTTCCCGGTCTTGAGAAGCCCTCATCCATCCGCTACCCGCCACAGTTCTCAAGTCGTCGGACCATCGTGCTGCAGGACGTCCCACACTACGTCTAGCTAAATGCGGTCTCCAATCCAATAGTCATCTGCTAATAAGACTATACCTAAAACACTATACAGCACGTGCTAAATAAAACAAAGACGGTTAAAGAAACAACACTTCAACAATGCCATACAAATATCATTCTTCATACAAAATTCATTTTAAAACTAGTCCCGCCATATTTCACGGAACAAGCAGACGTTTATTCCGCTTTATAACAGACATGATATTTTCTTGCGTCGCAGGTATGTATGAATAATGATGCAACAGAGATACAGAACGGAAGTTAGGCGAAGATAAGCAGAAATAGAATAAAAGAATAAATTTTAAATTGTCCTCCAGCTGTAGAAATTCGAGTTTTATTTTTCATATTTACGGAGTCTCTGTAGGAAACTAGTCCTAAATTAAAATAGTTGTTCTGCTTTTCTATAATGCAGAAGAGAACTATGTAAAAAATAATGCCAATTACATCTAAGATTGACAAAAGAAGACATTGGTTCGCGTGTTCGCTATACCATGATAATGGACTCAGCAATATAACTATAGTTAGCATACCAATATAATTATTTCAAATAATTCAACTATTTCTCGTTTAAAATTAAGAAATGAATAAATCTGGGTGATGTATTTAGTCTTCCAAATTTTCATAATTAATCTTTTGAGATACGAGATAAATTTGACGCATCAAACTCTTTACGGGAAACATCTGCTACCAAAAATAGCAAAAAAAGCAATGTAATTTTAACACGCCCTTCCGCAGCCCTTCATTATCCACAAGCAAAGAAAACCTTTTAAACGTACATTTTGGGCAACACACGTTTTTTGCACTCAGACAATGATTGATGCGGCTCTTTGTTTCAAAATACTCGGTAATGATAAGTAATATTATGATGAATGCCATTCGCCTTCACGCAAACGGGGAATGAAAAAATTTACATATTCCGACGGTCGGTATTTCTCGGTTGAGGAGCATACCGCCAAATGCTGGCACGAAATGACAAACATATGAGAAAATATATTCCCAAAGGAGCTGCAAACATAGCGTGGCCTCGATTCCGAATCGGATGAGCTTATTAACTTCAAATTACTTCATATTTCCAACGAGACTACAGGTAAATTGGTTACACCGGGCATATGTGAAGTTACCAGGTTTATGTCATAAATAGCGAGGGATTTTTACACACTTATTTCATGATTCCTGGAAGGGTAAGTAGGGCTTTCTATGGCAACTCTTTAACATCTTAAGTCTTACTCCATTCTAATAATTTACTTAATACAAGGTGTATTTAAACCGTGATTGAAAACTAAGACAGGCAATAGCAACACTGATTAAGAAACACAGAAAATAATACAAATCACGAGTATTAAATGTAGTTGTTAGAAAAACATATTTTTTATGTCGAATTTTTTTATCGTAAATGTGTTTGTAACCACCTTACCTTGCCTGCCTTCGTTACCGATCACAGTCTTCTTCTCCCCGTATGTGTAATTACGTACCTCAATTTAGCTTCCTAGGGTCGCGCCCCTGCAACATCGACAATCTCCCGAAGCCAATCAAACGATGTATAAAAATAAATCGACGTTTTAATCACGCGCGAATTGAAAGGAAAACCGCACCACGATGTGTGGACGGAGCCTGTCACCGGGAAGTTGGATAAAAATAGCCCGCCTTTTGTGTTATGTAAGGACACTGGAGCCACGCCGCGTGACGTCACGCTAAATCTACTGGAATAAAGCGATCACTTATTTTAACAGTGAAGGAGGATATCGTGAGGAAATGTGCTCATTTAAAAGTTCTTAGGTGTGTAGTCCCCCGCCCCGCAATAGTATTTTTAGAATTAGCTTTATTAATATAATCATCACAATCAGCCTAACACGTCACTATATTTACCGTACCGTCCAATATGCGCAAGAGGGGGCCATCGAGAGGTTTTAGTCGGTATGCCGGCATGGAAAGGCCGGTGACCCCGACATACCCTTTTCGGCCTCCCCCCGAGGTACCGAACAGGGACCTTAAGGTGCTTTCCTCTCGTTAAAAAAAAAAAAAGCCTAACACGTCACACGTGCTGGGTACGGACCTCCTCTACAACTTAAGAGGGTTTAGGTCATAGACTATGGCCTATAGTCGACCATTGGCTTAGTGCGGGTTGTGTAGTCACACACCTAGGAAAATTTTTAGAATTTTTAGGTGAGGTTTCATCGCAATGTTTTGCTTCACCGTTAAAGCAAGTGATCGTTCATTGTGAAAAAATAGATTTAAAAAATATATAACTTATCAATAGATCCTCCCAATCCATCTGTGTTTTTATTCCACCTACTTTTCTATAATTCTTAATTTACATTTAAAAACTAAAGACATCAACCATCCTAGTCCTTCACAAAACCGCGACTATTATATATATTTACAACCGACGCGCCGTCCCGTGTAGTGCGCCCAGTGTAAACCCGTTTCTCCGTGTCGCTGCCACGTTCAATATTTCCACACAGTCACGTCGTTTGCATTTACTCACGGGTTTGACGTTGGGCCGTCCTTTCCCTTTTTACATTAGTCTGGGGTTACATTTATTTGCCTTGCCAAATGTACCTCTATTACTTAAGCGCTGAATTTACGTAGCATGAGCCGCTTTATATGTATACTTGCCCTTGTAAGCGCGAAAGGTAGTCGTGCATCTACTTTGCCAGTTATAAGTACCACTTTATTAAACACTTATAGTATAAAGGGTGAATTTAGCCCGTGATCGAAAACCCAGTGGCGATATTAAAAAGCCCGAAAAAAAAAAAATTTGACGTTTTCCATACAACCATCGGTTTTAAAAGTATGTGGTTTGTACGGATAACCTCAAAAATTTTATTTTTTGTCGGGATTTTCTTTAATGCCAGGGGGTTTGTTATCACTATCGCTATTACCTGCCTCAGTTTTCGATAACGGTCTGTAAATGTAATTATATAGTATACTTACCCCTGTAAGCCCGAAAGGCAGGAAGTCATGCATTTAATTTCTGTCAATTATAATGTAAGTCCCACGTTATTAAGAATACACCTATAAGTACGGAAGGGTGCATTTCTTAAGCCATTATTACACCAATATCGTTTTAAATCCAACGTTGTAGGAAAAGTTTACCATTATCCGAATAAATTTCCAGATTCACTGCTACTGCTGGAATATCGAAACGATTTAAGTTTTTTTTTTAAGTTCGGATGTCTAAAGGACCTCTAAAGTGAGTCCACACACAATTTTATAAAATATCATCTTAATTGTTGCAGTTTTTGCAGTAAGGTGTAACAAACGCACAGATAGCCTTACTTTTAGTACCATAGAAGTTAGATATGTTTTATTCCAGAAAAAATGTGTTTCTGTGGGAATTAGTAAATTTTTGCAAATGCGAAAAAAGCTTGTTTTCTTGATAAATCCAATCCTGTAGTTTACGCAAACGGAGTCGCGGGCAAAGCTTTTAACTTTTGTATGAATATTGGTAATGGGTACGATCTTAACCTTTTCCAGTCGATTTTTATTTAAAATGCATTGAATTTACTATCAGAAACAAGTGCACTCGATTTACGGTATCCGCTTTATCGCATCCATAAATAATCTAGCAAACTCATTTATATTACAGCTATCAAGTTTCAAGAATTATAAGACCATAAAAATATATCGGTTCTGGTTTTACTTTTGTTTCCTCTAGAAAACTTACTGCTTCATCACATCGTCTACGTTGAAATTTAAATTTACTCAAATTAAATTTGGGCCAAGTATCATTTTCCTCAGAATGCATAATTTCCTTGTAACAGTTCCTTTAGAACAGTGATTTCACTTTAGTAGGTAATTTCAAATCGATAAAATTGAAGAAGATACGGTAGGCTAGTATAGTCCCTTTTCAACAGGGACAGTATTTCTTCAACAGAGTTCTTTCTAACCCATATGACTACAAACTTAAAAAAATCCAAAAAAAAATTAGGTGTCGAGGTTTTCTCCCGATGTTTTTTTTTACCGTTGAAGTACATAATAATTCATCGTTAATACACGAATAACTTCGAAAAGTTAACAATATGCTTTTAGTCTGAACCCGCAACCGCTGAAGAACTCGGTCGCGCGCCCAAACTACTCCTTACTAATATTAACTTATTATCATTATTAATGTATTTTTTCCTTAAACAGATATGACACCTCCGCATTATTATAATTATTAATCACTTAGCATTTATAAATTATTTATATAGTTTCTTCTTACAGCGAAACATGTCATATTATTTATCTACAGCATGAGTCCCATAAGTCTCAATTTCGAACACTCCAAAGCTATCGTTTTCTCCGATAGGTTAAAGTATTAGCTGTCAAAATAGCGAACAAATTCTCAGTGAATATTCTCAAGATTAAGATCAGTACGTGCCGTCAAATCCCGTTCCCCTAGCCCCTTCTGTTGAAGCAAATTTGCTAAAGTAATAAATCGTAGCACCCCTTATTTCGAAGTGATTTCTTTCGAGCACACTTCTCATGTTGCGTAATTGTTTTGATGACTACATTCATTTGTTTTAATATGATGATGCTTATCGTTGTTAGGGCAGGTAGAAATCTTCTTCAGTGGTACTTGTAGATTAAGAAAAGCCTTGAAGTTTAGGCCTCTTAGACCTCAGGCACACACCCCTGACTTTTCGAAGTTAGTATAATGTATTATGACGTACTTTAAAAGTAAAGGAAATCATCTTGATGATACCTGCATGTCTAAAAGTTATTAGGAGTTTACAGACCTCGTACTGATACAAAAAATTTTCAAATGGAACACTCAATAACACTTTGCCACTTCGATTTGTTCGGCACCGCCTTCCTCTACAACTGAGATGGTTTAGGTCTTAGTGCACCACGCTAGCCTAGTGCGGGTTGGTGGACTACATCTAACAAGGTGTGCATTTCTCATGATTTTTTCTTTCGCTGTTAAAGTAAAAGATTATTTGTGAATCTTAGAGCATCATTAAGTATGATAAATATATAATAACGATAACGTATGATAGTAAAAAATATTGATCCCTAATATACATTAAAACAATCGCAAATAATCCCCTAACAGATAATTGCATTTAATCAAATCTGTTTGTAAAATGAATCGTTGGCGATTAATTAAATGAGAACTATTTGTTTCCTACAATTAGTTCGTTTAACATCAGTTTTAGACATTTGATGGATAAAGAATGACAGTCTTATTTGACTGCCAGACTCAACAATTACTACATTTTTGGTTTTATAACGTCTACGTCTACATAGATTTTAGGATTTATTGTTGATGTTATCATACATATAAACCTTCCTCTTCAATCACTCTATCTATTAAAAAAAACCGCATCAAAATCCGTTGCGTAGTTTCAAAGATTTAAGCAAAGGGACATAGGGACAGAGAAAGCGACTTTGTTTTATACTATGTAGTGCTCTTGTTTGACAATACACAGAATTTTAATCTCGATACGAAAGCGCTAAATGACTGTTTGATATTTAATTTGATTTATAAAATTAGTGCGAACTACGCAGTACCAAGTACTCTAATCGATCAAATCTTCCAAGAGAAAACTTAGACTAGACAAAGCCTGTTTTGTGAAATGTTTTCAGCGAGTCGCTTACTATTTCATATGTTTAACTCAATTTGCATAAAATCTAAATAAAATAACAAAATGAAATAAAATAAAGCACAATGACCTTTATAAGCTGAGATAAAATTGGAATTAGTTTAGTTAAATTTATTTAGCAATGTATCCAGCCAATAGTCACTTTGTTCTGACCCCACACGTTAGTGTTAATAGTGACAGTTGAAAGTGTTAACTTTCGTAGGTATTAGAAACTACAAGATTACTCGGTTTTATAAATGGGTGTTTATATTTGTGGATCACAAAAATATTTGACTCGATTCGGGGATCGAACCCGCGGTCTCTTTACACAAGCTGGTTTCTAGCCACCTAATCCATCATCAAAATTATCTTAACGGATTTATATAAAAAAATAATATTTAAAATACACATAACCCACACTTCTATGTATCTCATCAGATCTGTCTCATAAGTCTATGCATGACTAGCTAAACTAAAATATACGATACAAAACTCAAATATCGGTGGAAGAATTTCTCTCGGTACATAAATACCGGGGGATTAAGAGTTCCTGCATGTTGTCGGACGGACCTTGGCATTCCCGAATACCAACCCGACGATATTGGCATGCGTTGCCAACACAACCCTTTTAGCCTGTATGACGCGTGTTGGCCTGATGACCCTATTAACTGAGTCGAAATACATTCGAGAATGTTCTGTTTTTGTCATATGTTGATATGGATGTTTTGCGAGGTTTTTTCGGTGAGTTTTTTTGTTTAAGTTCGTGATGTCATAAGTCGTTACAACTGAGTTCGAAAATCGATTGTTAGCATAAGGGTAGTAAAAGAATTTGAGTTTGGAATATAATGTTATAATATAGTAACGTTTCGAATTAAATAATCTTCATAACATTCAACATCATCATCGTTATCATAAGCTCATGTACGTCCCACTGCCTCCTCTACCACTGAGAGGAGGATTAGGCCTCAGTCCACCACACTGGCCTAGTGTCGATTAGCGGAAATTCCTAAAAACTTTTAGGTGTGCAGGTTTCATCACGATGTTTCCCTAAGTTTACTATTAACTTTTATGAAAAGTTCTGGCTTTGGACGCGGATTGACACACGTTTCTATTGATTTTATTATTTATAACGATTTCAAAATAATTCTGTAATCACTGCTTCGTAGTCTCGCGTAATTTAATTCCACCATCACAACGATTGTCTATCGCAATCCACCCATCATAATTGTAATGAATGCACCTCCACAAAATTAGTTATCCAATACATCAAATCAGCATACATTGCTCGTTAACTACTAGCAACGTAATTATACGCCTACCCAGCCAGCAATATATAAGCAACGAGTGATTAACATCGCATACGGAAATCAAACACGGTTGAACACAACACCTTTACACAATTACAGTACAAATTGTAAGTGAACATACACGAATGCTCGGATTGCAACTTTGATCCGTTGCCCGAGGGAGTTTCTCGCCGTACAAAGGGATTAGAATGAATGCGCTCCAACTGGGGCGATGTACTATGAAATTTATTGCACACAGTGTTTAGTACGAGGAAATGATATTCGCATATTCCATGGGCTGTGGCTGAGTAATGTCACAGTACCATCATTGCAGTTGTGGAGTTTTGTTCTAGACTTAGGATAAACAAGATTTGTAGTTTAAAATTATTGTGGGGATAATTTGATTTATACAAAGGCCGCATAGATTTAGTAAAAATTATTATCGGATTTACAAAAGCTAAAAACAGCAGAGGTACAAAGCCCACACCTCTGACTTTTCGAAGTTATGTTAATATACCCGTTTACAATTAATTACAACGAATAAATAAAATGATTCAATGACTTTAAAGGCGAAGGAAAACAAAGTGAATCCTGGACACCTAAAATTTCTTAGGAATTTTTTAGGTCCGCCAAACCACTCTAGGCCAGCGTGGTGGACTAAGACCTAAAGTCTCTCAGTAGTAGAGGAGGCCCGTGCCCAGCACGAGTAGTACAGTTGGCTAGTTATCAGCTTGTGAAACGAGAGGCCGCGGGTCCAGTCCACAATCAAATAATTTCAGGTCTTGATATTTGTAAACCCGAAAAGACCCTTATATTTTTTGATACCTACCAACTTGTATCTTAGTGTGGGGTCAGAACTGCGTTTGTGACTGTAAGGCGTATTCATGTTTGTACTAACCGAAACGACACGACAATCGGATCCGTTTTCAACCAGCCACTCTCACCCACGTACCAAACATGACTGAGCAACTCGATAAGTTACGAAACTTGACATCTGCCGATGGTACATCCGTCATTCCGCTCATGCGACGCGGTCCCAGAACTAATGTACTATGCACGGGTTAGTTAGGACTTATGCCTCGTGAATTATTTACTGCGAAGGTGAACATCCATGTGTTAAGAGGAAAATATTCGGTTCTATATCAGCTAATACTTGTGACACTTTGACACTGTGACTTTCGGTAGTTACAAGTTCAAATCCTACTAACACAGCTGCCTTTTCAAATGTATGTCTGTATTCACAATGAATATCATGTACTTTAACGGTAAAGGACAAAATCGTAAGGAATACTGGACACCTAAAAAGTTCTTAAGGGTTTCTTAGGTGTGTAGTCCGCCTGCCCTGTGGCAAGGGGGCGTAAGAATCCCACCACGATATCCCCTGCCTGTCGTAAAAAGCGACTTAAAGGGGCCCTTGGGGTCGCTGGACGTGCTGTGGGGGCAGCGCGTCCTCACTGAAAGTGACCCCGAGAGGGGCGGCGGCACTGTGGCCTGTGTACGTCGCGGGCGCCCATCCACAACCGGGGCGCCCGAACCAAGATAGTGGGGGTGCAACTGTATCCCCTAAAACTCCGAGACGGCCGAGACATTTACGTCTCGGAGGCGCACCGGGCGGCTGCGGTTGACGGTGGGCGCTTCTCGCCCGCGTACCGTGGTCGCCCCACTCGGCGCGGAGATGGCCACCGAGGGGTTTTGGTCGGTATGCCGGTTTAGGGATTTTGTTAGGGACCCAGCCCGGCATTAACATCTGTGCGGATATGACGTCGCCGCGCACCGGGCTGGAAGACCAGTGACCCTGACATACACTTCCCGCCCCCCTCCCCCGGGCTGGCGGGAAGTAGAGCCATAAACAGCTTTCCCCCCGAGAACAAAAAAAAAATGGTGTGTAGTCCGCCAAACTACATTAGGCCACCGTTGTGGACTATGGCCTAAAACCCTCTAAATGGTAGATGAGTCCCGTATCTTGCTGTAGGACGTATGTGGACTGATGATGATGACGATGAAGAGGTATTGGTTGTATTCCACTTCTCTCCACAGAAACTCGAAATAAATCACTATTTCGTCAAAATTTCACATACTTCGTAATTGTGTGAACTTTTAATTTCAATGCCTTATCTATGCCACATACGAGCTACAATGTAGAAACATACTCGTAGTGTAATGGTTGTGACGAATATTTGCGTAAAACCCCAATTCCTTTGACTTGTACCTCGCTCTCGTTTAACCGGTGGTATTAATAGCGCGTGGGCCGAGGGCAGACTGTAGAACGTTGGATGAATTTATTTGTTCAATGTAGTAAAATGGGTAGAAAATATGTGATATTTAAAGGTATATCTGTAAACCTCCGTGGCGCAGTAGGCTAGATATAATATAGTAGATGCGCTTGGCCTGGTATGGATCAATTTTCAAATACCTAACCAACTTTCATTAGAAAATTAATAATTAACTTCGTATTAAATGATTGCAAATAGGTGCACCATACAGACTCTGTCTTAAGCCTCATCTTATCACCATCATCATCTGGCAAAAGACGTCCACTGCATTTTATCATCTTTAGTTAAAAAAAAACTCAGCTCAACTTCAGCCTGTCTCTTAACATCACCAGCCAAAGAACGTCCACAGAACCTAATGATCTAAATTTAAAAAAACTCAGTTCAACTTCATCCCGTCTGTACCTCTCCTAACACTAAAAACACGCAAAGCTCTCAGAAGAAAGGAATATATCGTTGTTGAGGTATCAGGTGCCGTGGCGCGGAAACAAACGCTTTTAATGTTTTCGGCGTCTGAGTTGAGCAATAAAACGTATTTTATTCTCTTTCCATCTCAACTATTTACGTATGTATGTGTCTATTCACACATTAGGTATTAATATAAATACTTTCACATATTCATGCCTATATCCTCAATAGTATAGGTGTACGTCAGTTGTTCGTCCATCGAAGCCTCAACTGTGTAATCCGCCAACCCTTAGTAGGCCTGCGTGGTGAACTAATGCTCAAGACCTCACACATGTAAAGGTGTCGTGTATGCAGTAGGAAGATATGCTGGCTAATGATAATGATAATGAACTAATTACAAAACTGTACTTAATTCACAGTAAATAATGTTATGCTTGCAATCGACTAGAGCCAGGTTCGAATCAAGTCTGCTAAATAAAAAACACAAACTGACACTTAGCGCAGTGCAGGCCAAATTAAGTGTCGTCAGGTCTCAGAAGGTGTCTCAAGAACACAATTATAAAGAAAAACATAAGAATACTCCCTGCCGAGTACCCCTAGGGCTGTATGACGTCATCGTCATACGTGTGTTTGAGCGTAATGATGCGAAGGGGAATTTCGTGTTTACGGGAAATAATGAGGCCGGGCCTTAAAAACTTGAGGCTCGACACTACACGCGTGGGCTTCGGTAATCAACGTTATATTGCCCTGGAATATTGAACGGAAAATTGTTTTTATGTTTTGTTTGAAAAGTCGTTAGATGTTTTTTTGTTTTTTTTTTTAAAGATCCTGTGGAAGGAGAACCCGAAAGGTCGGTCTAATATCAGAATAAATTCATTTAAAAAAGTAAAGAAAGCTGCGATTACACCCAGACAGCATTATGACCACAGGTCAAGGAATAGGGAAATTTTATACATTTTTTATTTATACACTTTATGTATATCACGAAATTTTCTAGATAAGGCATCAAGTAGCGAGAAACAACCAATTCACAATTATTTTTTTAACTTGTTTGTCACGAAGGAATTCTTTGACAGTCCTCAATCGATACCTTGTATAAGGTCAAAGATAAGTCTTGAGTTTCTCCCAATTTTATCTGAATCTGATTTTGTAAAAGGAAAATTCATGTTTATTTAAAAAGAGAATGAGTCACTTAACCTGTCAAAGTATTTTAAGGCCATAATAAACTTATGCAAAGCGGGACCAACAATGTACACAAAACTTAGCGGGGTATCATAAAAAATATCCACGAAAATTCGGGGCATAAAACCTTCTTCCAGATGCATCACTCCAAGCAACTTAAGTACAGTCTGAGCCGTAAAAAGTCACTTTAAAAAAACCACAAACCGGCATCTTATATATTATTTAAAGGTGGACAAACATTGAATCGCTCCCGTACCGACATCTATCGGGGTTCACAGGAATTATTCAATAGAGAATTGGTTAATGGGTGAACCCGTGAGAAGACGGATGGACCAATAGTACCGTTTTAGTACCAAATAAAATAGGATACTACCGGGTTTAAAATACTGCCTTTATTGGATTGGTAAATCTTTCTTTTAACATCTGAGGCTTTGTGTCGCTCATTGTTTGAGGGGAAAGTGGGCTGCCTGTACAAAAGCTGACGGGCTGAAGTCGCTTGCAAAAGTAATGTAGATACACCGTTTTAGATGTGAAATGTGTGCAGATAATTATCGACACAAAAAATAATAGAGTGTGTGACTTTAAATCGATTAAACTATTTGTGTAAAGGCAAATATTAATTAGCGACACTACATTTGATTCCCGTTCGGTTTACGAAGGATTTTTAATGGATTTTTATGGCTAATTGTTTGTTTTATATTTGTATGTTTTTGAATCTGGCCAATAATAAATCATTTTTCTTTCTTTCTTTCTTTTAATGAGCCCAAAAATACTACTTACAATGCCTGTTCCCCGTTGGGATATGCAGACTATAGCGCGCCAAATGTAACAGTCCAAAACACTTCTTTCTCTTCCTCAACCGTCATTATCCTTTTTAGATGCACGTCGGTTTCAAGAACCATCAGTCCATATACGTCCACGCGTAGAGACAGGCCTCCTCAAAAATGAAAGGATTCATGCCTTATTCTACTACGCTAGCCCTGAGCGAGTTGACGGACTAAACACCTAAGACATTGTTGAGATTTTTTAGGTGTAAAGATATCTCAAGTATTTACCTTCGCCGATAAAATACGTAAACCATCGGTATTCAATGTACGTGGTTTGTATGGAAAACGTCAAAATTTTGATCTTTCGTCAGGATTTTCCTTAACGCCAGTGGTTTTGTAATGAACTTAACCAGTACCTGCCTTAGTTTCCGATCAAGGTCTGAATACACCCTGTATTACAATATAGCCTGTACGAAAAACAGGTACAAAGATTATTCGCAAACGAAAGCATTAAGCTGAGGACTCTCCCAAACTGCAAGCTGGCCTGACGCGGTCATTAAACTGAAAACATGCAGCAGCCCTTGTGAGATAATTTAATTTCGCTTAGAACAGTGTTGTAATGCAGATCTGTGAATGTAAATTTGTAGTATTTCGTAACATAAATTTACTTTATCTTTGTTTGTTTATTATGGTTTAATGTACACTATATTTATTATCACTTTTAACAGTGAAGGAAAACATCGTGATAATACCTGCACATCTAAAAGTGCTTAGGAATTTCTTAGGCGTGTAGTCCGCCAACCCAGGCACGGGCATTCTCTACAACGGAGAGGCCTAAGCGGCCTTAGTTTATCACGCAATCCTAGTACGAGCAGGTGGACTACACACATTTAGGACACTTCTGGCCCTGAGATGCCGCAAAACCGCCCTAAATGCGCGTGATGGTCACCGAGAGGTTTTAGTCGGTATGCTGACGTAGCCAGTGACCCCGACATACCCCTTACGGCCTCCCCCGAGGTACCGAAAGGTGAGCTTAAGGCGCTTTCCTCTCGTGATAAAAAAAAAAGGTGGACTACACACCTAAGATATTCCTTAGAACTTCTAGGAGTACAGTTTTCATCACTATTTTTCCTTCCCCGTTAATAACTCATTGTGAATAAAGACATAACTTCGGAGTGTGCCTGCTACCTTCGAGATTCTCGACCGCGCGCCGAAACCTTAAACCATCACGACATACTCAATACCTAAATAAAAAACATAGTCTAAGGCAACATAGTAACAATAAAAAATAAAGCAATATACATCTCATACAACGCAAATATTGGCCAACACTCCATAACATCCTGTTATCTATTCTAAAGAAAACACGAAAATATTGGTCTTATTAACTTGTAGGAAGCAATACGTCTTATTTACATTGTATTCATGTGTATTGAAGGCGGTACCATAAAAAACCCAATTAGGTTTGATCCCACACTCGTAACAACACAGACGGCTCTACAGCCCAACAAAGGGCTCGTGAAGGGCGTCAAAGGGTGGCGTCTAAGGGCTGGTTTACAAAGGTATACGAATATACTTTCAGTCTTTAGTAGCATCGAGTATACAGGTGCATTCAGACCGTGATCGGAAATTAGGGCAGATAATAGCTAAGGTGTGATGGCCTCGAGGTTTGGGCGCGCGGTCGAGAATCTCGGCGGTCGCGGGTTCGAACCCCAGGCACACACCTCTGACTTTTCGAAGTTATATGTGTATTCACATTGAATTATCACTTGCTTTAACGGTGAAGGAAAACATCGTGATGAAACCTGCACACCTAAGAGTTCTTAGGAATTTTTTAGGTGTGTAGTCCGCCAACCCGCACTAGGCCAGCGTGGCGGACTATGGCCTAAACCCTCTCAATGGTAGAGGAGACCCGTGCTCAGCAGTGGGCGTATATGGGTTGATGAAGAAGAAGAAGAAAATTTTTATTCTTTGTCGAGATATTTTTGACGTCAATGAGTTTGTGACCGCCTTATTCGTCACACTGCCAGGCACGGGCCTCCTTTACAATTGAGAGGTTTTAGGCCTTAGTCATTTTAAATTTCATTGTATACTAAGTTACATCTTCGGTATGCACGTGTGAACGTCAAGTTAAAATGACTTTTTGTATTAACTTGTGACGATTTAAATTTAATAATGGACTGAGGCATTCACTATTCTCTACGAACATAAAACATAACAATGTTAAATTTATTTGCTATCTGTAAATTTTTACGCCGCTAATACAATCCCAACCGATGAGTCATTCCTTTGTTGTTCATAATGATTTATACACTTATACACAGCGCAGTAACTCTCACGCAACTGCGCGCGCAGCACTGGCGAAGAACGCGAACCGAAGGCGCTTATATTTATAATCTCCGCACGAGACGTCCGATCGTGCCGTCTCTTTCTCGCCGAGCCGCGCCGCTGCGCTTACCCACCTATCACTAACAACCGACTGAGGGACCGCACGATTTGGGCACCAATATTTATAAGCTTCGGTTGAGACAGCCGAGCATGCTGTCTCGCTCGACGTGGTCAGCGCGTATAAATATAGGATCGCTTGCTCCGAATAAATCAATTCTAATTCCCACGAGCTGGTTTTTTATTGTACCTCCTGCGACGCTACATCTGGTGACCCGACGACACTCTGACTTCACCATGGCTGAGAATGAAGCAAAACTGCAAGAAGAATCGGCGAGCACCGATTACATCAGCGCCGTCTCCGTGCAATCAAGACTCCTTCCATTTTGGCGCGAATATCCAAGAGCGTGGTTCATCCAGTTCGAAGCAGTCATAGACCCGTTGAAGACATCAGATGACCAGAAGTTCCGCTATCTGCTTCAGCAACTGCAATCTACAGATCTTCAGCATCTTACCGACATTTTATACAATCCACCAGCCACAGACAAATACGGGACAGTGAAGAAGCGCCTACTCGCCGCCTACGAGCAATCTGAAGTTAAAAACTTTCAAAAACTCATCACTGGGCTTGAACTAGGCGACCAGAAGCCGTCTTACCTTTTAAGGAAAATGAAGGAACTGAGTAGCGGGATGATTACGGACGAAGGCTTAAAAATTGAATGGCTGAATCACCTACCCATGCAGGTGCGGGTAGTACTGTCAGTTAACACTGAAGCCCCGCTAGAAACGCTTGCTGCGATGGCCGACAAGATGACGGAGTATACGGAACACCCCACCGTTGCTGCAGTATCACCATCGTGCTCTACATCCTCCGGTACAGCTAATGCTGACGTCATGCTTCTATCGAAGCAGATTGAGAAATTAAGTCTCGAAATCGCCGAACTTCGACGGGATCGCACGCCATACCACCGCTACCGCCGTCCATTTCGCGCACGCTTCCGTTCAAGATCTAATTCAAGGACCCGAAAGACCGTAACGCCTAAACCGGGTGATGAAACGTGGGAATGCAAGTACCATTTTAGATTTGGCGACAAAGCGAAGCGTTGCGAATCGCCATGCTGCAGAAGAAATAAGAGGTCGGAAAACTGAAATCGACATCGACCGTGGCGGACGTCGATGTCAAAAATATCAACAATCGCCTTTGTGTACATGATCGCAACACTCACGAACGTTTCCTCGTGGACACAGGCGCGGATATATCTGTATTGACCGCCACGCATAAGAAGAACCCAAAGCTCACCAATGACTTCGCACTCTATGCTGCAAACAACTCACCAATCAAGACGTACGGGACCAAAACCATTGACCTCAATTTGGGACTGCGCCGTAACTTCCGATGGACGTTCGTCATCGCTGACGTCAAGACTTCAATACTGGGTGCCGACTTTTTGCGTCACTTCAAATTATTGGTCGACTTAGACAGGAAGAAACTTGTCGATAAAATTACAGAACTCGCAATAGACGCCCTTGAAACCAGTATCTGTGCGGAAAGTATTCACGTCATCAGCAAAAACCAAGCTTATCATGACATCCTGAAGCAATATACCAACGTGTTGCGACCTATGTCACTGAAACATCCACCTAAACACGACGTAGTTCATCACATCGAGACGACGGGTGCACCTCTTTACGCTCGAGCTCGTCCCCTCCCTCCTGAAAAGTACAAGGCAGCGAAGGAAGAATTTGACCGCATGATAGAAATGGGGATATGCAAGCCTTCAAAGAGTCCCTGGGCAAGCCCGCTACACGTCGTCAAAAAGAAGGACGGGACCCTACGAATCTGTGGCGACTACAGACGGTTGAACGCTGTCACTCTACCGGATCGCTACCCCATTCCCCGTGTTCAAGACTTTACCTATCAGCTGAACAACAAGAAAATCTTTTCAAAGTTGGATCTGAAAATGGCGTACTACTCCATTCCTATTGCTAAAGAGGACGCGCAGAAGACAGCCATCATAACACCCTTTGGTCTCTACGAATTCAATTGCATGACCTTTGGGCTACGCAATGCTAGTCAAACATTTCAACGCTTCATGCACGAGGTTCTGAGAGGAGTTGAAGGATGTTTTTGCTTCGTCGACGATATACTCCTGTCCGCCGAAAATGAAGATGAACACAGAAAACTGCTGCACACAGTCCTTCAAAGATTAGACACGTACGGCGTCACGCTAAATATCGAGAAATGCGAATTTGGAAAAAAACAGATCAACTTTCTCGGTTACGAGGTATCAGCGTTCGGCATCAAACCCACGACAGATCGAGTGCAAGCTATATTGGCGTATCCCAAGCCCAAGACTATAATCGAGTTGAGACGCTTTCTCGGAATGATTAATTTTTACCGAGATTGCCTACCTCATCAAGCAGATCTACAGTTTGAATTAAACAAGTACCTACACAACAAGAACAGAAACGACAAGACGCCTATTATATGGACCAGTGAAGCAGAAAAAGCTTTCGAAGAATGCCGACAAAGCATCTCGAATGCAACCACACTTAGTCATCCAGTTCAAGGTAGCCCCCTGGCCATATTTACCGACGCCTCCGACCACAGCCTCGGTGCGGTTCTCCAACAAAAGATAAATTCAGTATGGAAACCACTGGCATTTTTCTCTAAATCCATGAGTGCCACTCAACGACGCTACAGTGTGTACGACCGGGAACTCCTAGCGATCTATTCAGCTATTAAGCATTTTCGCCGATTGATTGAAGGCTCTGACGTGATTGTTTATACAGATCACAAGCCGCTTGTTTATGCACTTACAAGAACGCCAAGCCCGACCGACACACCGCGCCGAGAACGTCAAATACACTTCATAAGTCAATTCTGTTCAAGTATAAGATACATCAAGGGCGAGGATAACTTAGTCGCTGATGCATTATCAAGAGCTGAGGCAATAGACTGTCCTACTATAATAGATTTCGAACAGCTGAGCATTGACCAAAACAAAGATGAAGTATTAAAAAAATTAAAAGGGCAACCAAACTTGAAATTCGGCGAGGTAGCATTGCCAGGCTCCAACCGGACTATCACATGCGAGTTATCGACGGCTGCTCCACGACCATATCTACCCGCAGAGTACCGCTATGAAGCCTTCAAAGCTCAACATGGGCTCTGCCATCCAGGCGTGAGAGCCACACGGAAACTAATAGCAAGCAAATTCTTCTGGCCGTCTTTAAACCAAGAAGTGGCAATGTGGACGAAAGCCTGCATAAGCTGTCAACGCGCCAAGATTCACCGTCACGTTGTCACGCCCTTAGACAAGTTTCCACCATCAAAACGATTCGAACACATACATATAGATATCGTCGGGCCTCTGCGATTATCAAATGACTGCAGATATTGTATCACCATCATAGACCGCTTTACTAAGTGGCCCGAGGCAGTTCCTGTACGAGATATTACAGCAGAGGTAGTAGCCCAAGTGTTGTACGAGACCTGGATCGTACGTTTCGGCTGTCCGCTCAGAATAACAACTGATCAAGGGAGACAATTTGAATCGAGTTTATTCAATTCGTTGATGAAGAAATTTGGCATCACGAGAATACGCACAACTGCCTATCATCCGCAGTCTAACGGTCAAGTCGAAAGATGGCATCGCACAATGAAAGCTGCACTAATGTCTCGCGGCGCTACGACACAATGGACAAACGAATTGCCTACAATTCTATTGGGCCTTCGCACCGCTCTACGTGAGGACAACAGCTTAAGTCCCGCTCTCATGACCTACGGCGCAACTTTACGCATACCGGGAGATTTCTTTATCCAGACTGAGTCAAACATTGAAGATGCGGAATTAGTACGGCGTCTTAATCACACGATGGCATCCTTGAGACCAGCACCTGAGCGTTCATACACCATACCGCAGCCGTTTATACATAAAGACCTAACGACGTGCACGCATGTATTCGTACGGAATGACTCAGTCAGGGCTCCCCTAACGCCTCCTTACGATGGACCATTTGAAGTTTTGAAGAGATATGACAAGTATTTTAAGATACAATTACCACTGCGCACCACTGTCGTGTCATTAGACAGATTGAAACCAGCCTTCTTAATAAATGACGCGGAAAATCTAAACTCTGGCGCACCGACCTCCAGTCGTAATTCATCAAGTGATCATACATCGCCACCTGCAGAGAATAACCAGCCATATGTCACGAGAAGCGGGCGTACAGTCAAGAGGACAGTACGTTTCTCTTGAGGGGGAGTGATATACACAGCGCAGTAACTCTCACGCAACTGCGCGCGCAGCACTGGCGAAGAACGCGAACCGAAGGCGCTTATATTTATAATCTCCGCACGAGACGTCCGATCGTGCCGTCTCTTTCTCGCCGAGCCGCGCCGCTGCGCTTACCCACCTATCACTAACAACCGACTGAGGGACCGCACGATTTGGGCACCAATATTTATAAGCTTCGGTTGAGACAGCCGAGCATGCTGTCTCGCTCGACGTGGTCAGCGCGTATAAATATAGGATCGCTTGCTCCGAATAAATCAATTCTAATTCCCACGAGCTGGTTTTTTATTGTACCTCCTGCGACGCTACACACTCAATTTATCACCAGTCGTAGTCGTGTTTATTTCGTGGTGTCTAAACAAAAATAAGTCTTGCCAAGCAGTTAATATTGTTGACATAAAAGGAGTGAGAGGTGCGACCTATTTCCATAACAATGTGGTAATTTCGTCAATATAATATAATATATATTAGTGGACCCGACAGACGTTGTCCTGGATACCATTTTAAATTTAAAAAATCCGATTTTTGTTTATCTAAGCCAATCTCAAATTCACCTTCAACATACCAAATATTTCATTCTCTTTTTAACCAAAGAAAATTAACTGTTTAAAATTTTGGTGTTATTTTTTGATATGCAAAAACAAAAGACTCAGAACTCGATCGCAACGCCACCTCCCGGGTTCAAAGTCAGTCCGACGTTTTAAGACTGATGATGATGATTCACAAAAGATCTTTTCAACCGTCAATAATACAAAGTATACCTTCACCCCGTGTAAACCCCGCTCAATTTGAAATGTATCTACCCACGGCGTGTTGGTAAATAATTTGCCCGGCTACTTAGGCAGATGGAAACACGTCTATACCGAATCGTCCTGCCCCTTGCAACGTGAATCTGCTTGGTATTGATCCTTTTAATGCAATACCTTCTTAGTATGCATTCGAATTTTCAAATTCAAAATTCAAATTAGTTTAAGGTATTTAAAGAATACAGGCATGAAGAGAAAAAAAAGATAATTTGAAATAAGAATTTTAGATGTTTATTTATTAATGTAATTACTTCAACACCTCCACATCTCGCTAATTACTCGTTGAATATTCCATCCTGCTTGGTTGTCTGGAAGAAATCGCTTTAAGCAATAAGACCGGCGATTGTCCAGTATATTTTAGTTGTTTTTTATATTTAAATGGTGCACAATAATGTTTTTATTTTTATCTTTTCATTCAATTGTATATCAGAATGCGTAGTATATACTTGTTTTTTAGGGATATTCTTGCTCTATGATTAAATTATACTCGTTATCTGAATAGATTTGAAGTTTTTATGAGATTTTCAAGCATCAAAATATTATTTTAACAACGTTTTTGTACAGATATTTTTTATAACTGAAGTTTATTATCTACGTAACAAAGTAAAAATTATAAGACAATGCTTTACACTATCTAGCATCTTTTATTTTCAAAAACAAAAAACATCAAGCTGGCCATTCATAAAAAAGAAACAAAACACTTTTGAAATAAGAATTCAGTTTTAAAAAGAAATAAAAACACATCGCAGCATAAAGTTTAAGCCATTACTAGACAAAACAAACAAATGTCTAAGAAATTCTCAGACAGAAACTAGTAGAATCTCAATCCAGGCGAGCCGTCTCATTTTCGTTTACCCTGATAAAGCGGATAAGAGCATGTTTGCCGACGCTAATGGCCCAAAGTTGCTTGCACTCCAGCGGTTAAGGGTTAATCGATCTGTGTTTGTTGAACCGAGATGACCTGTTTGATACTATCCTTTAAGTTTTACTACTTCAACAATTTTATGTTTTTTTTTTTTAACTTCTTGAGTATCGTTGCGATTTGAAAGGAGGTGGAAAGAAAAAGTGACAGTAAAAAGATACGGACACATATTTTTTTCTAAGTTTGTCTTTGCATTTTTTATCTAGCTCAAATTTGAATATGGAATATTCTTCGCATATTATTTAAATGTTTGAATACTTTCCATTGACTCACGACATCAACCTGGATAAGTACCTTCTTAAGGATATTTTTTGACTTCCTAGGTTTTATTTGTCCTCAAGATTTTGGCGTAAGAGTGTCGCGTGCGATTTAGAGGTACTTGCTTCGATTCTCGTATCGCCCAAGGTGACTTTGGACCCTCGTTTTCTCACCTTAGGGGTAAATTTACGTGGAATTTTTCTTCAGCCCATTCAGTAGTTAAAGCTGTGTATTGATAAATCTGTCAGTTATATAAGTTTTATATTAACAGTTTATATTTTTAAATGTTCAAATAAGAATCTTGTGATCAAAGGCAGTATTTTAATACATTCCGAAAACGGATGACGCGTTTCGGACTGTCAGACAATTTCAAAAAAAGAACTCAAAATAATAACAGAACTACCTTGCCTGATACTAAAAATTCTTTATAGCTTCATGCATGACGAGACAAGTCTCTTAGTATCTTAGTATGGGGTCATATCTATATGACCATTGGGTGTATTTATTTAAACAATTCTACTAGCCCGTTAGTAACTGGATACAGACCAACCCCGAAGCCCACTTATGAATGTCCTTGACAGATTTGACCTTGTAGAGCGGTTGCTATCCGAACATCGATATTCTACGCACTTAGTAGGTTTTGGCACTCACGTAAACAAATATAATTTCTCATGGGATTTCTATATATTTTGCTATGTTCACCACACCAGTATGGTTTTCTGTAAAGCGATAAAACCGCCATTTGTAAGTGCATTCTGTTTTTATACAAAAACACATGTGTATACTTTTTTACAGTTTTGTCCTGTGTGTGTGTACAATCAATCATAGTTCAGCTTTCTGCGAGACTGTGGTACACAGCCAGCATAAATTTTCTCTTAGGTACACATTGTAAAATCTAAGAAAGGTTAATTTTAAGATAATGTAAATGTATTGGAAAATTAAAGTGATTTAAAAAAAAGTATATGACTTTCGAGTTGCTGAGAGGGTATCTTACCGTTTCTTCTCCACAACGATAAGACGCTTCGAAGCGGCAATAGTTTAAATTTGAAGGGTCCACTGCAATAATGATGAATGTCCTTTTCCTTTTGTTTTAAGATAATTGAGTTTTAAATTTATAAACGGTGTAAAAAATCTCGGACCTGAAGATAATAAAATGTTGTTTATTAAAATTGAAGTATACGTATCACATATTATTTCTTTGGAAAATAATCATTCTTAGTGTATTATAAAATAACTAAAAGTAAACTAATCTTAAGTAAGTCTTTAAAAATCAAGACTATACTGATCACTGTCCACACTGCGCTAACAGTCAATAATGTTAGGTGTTCAAATGACTGTTTTAAGTAACATCTGATTCTTTAATATTTGCAGCATGAGAAAGTCGTAATAACATCTTATTCCAGGCCTACAGAACTTTTTAAGGAACTGGAGGTCCTTATATTTTGCTGTATGTATAGGCAACTTTTCTTTATAAGCCAAACCAGGTAATTTGAATTCGCCCTTATTAACTGCATTCATAGACCGAAAAGAAATTGGTGTGTTGACTACACTTGATTTCCATGGAGTATTACTAAAATTTCTGTGAAACATGAACCGTGGATGTTCTTTTTGGACTCTAAATTCACGTGCTGGTCTTATGGTAAAAGGACAATTTTTTTTTTTGTAAAACGGTTTCAGAAATGCAGTCCAGCCATTGAATGCATCTTGTGAGCATTCGATGACATTGAAAGGTTTCGGTCTTTGTTCCGCGCACATGTTCGGCCCATTCTTCAGGAAGTTCAATCCTAACCTTTTGATTTATGTAGGCCATAATAAGATCGCACTCCATGTAAAAGTGCCCTCTTATCGGAAATATAACTGTGACAGATTCTAAACGATTGCAGCAGTGAACAATGTAGTGTAACATTCTAAAGATGGTATTATAATTTTTATTTTGACCATGACACGAGTCAAGATGGTGGTCAGCGCGAGGCGCCCGCGCTGGACATTTATCATTATTGCCGTGAAAATCTGTGACGTTGAGCGTTTTTGCCGGGCAGCCAAAATATTAAAAACATATTTATCTCGAAACTGTAAACGATATTGCAAAGTTTGTAAACAAGATTTCTAATTACATACTTAAGTGACCGAATGGCATTATTAGTTAAGAATTAAATATTTTTGGACATTCTTCATTATTGCAGTGGACCCTTCATTTGACAAAAGAACTTGTAAAATTCTATATGAAAATGTATTATATATTTTGACGTTGAGCACAACTTCAAACGGCTATATCATGACAAAAATGTTTCAAGTCAAAATTTTCAAACTGAAGGTTAAGAATTACGATGAGACTTGAAAATATTTTAGTATTAAAATGTAGGAATGACATTACGAAACCAAAAAGAGTATCATATCAGACGAAAAGTAAAAGATAAAATCGTTGGAATCACTTCACCTACGTTTTAATTTGCGGTTGTCCTACTTGCGAGTGCAGTTGGGAGATAGTGTCATAATTTTCGCGATCTCAATTCTGTTAACGATATAATTTTCACTAGTTTCTGTCTGTGGCTTTTGCTGCAATATTTTTAATAGTAATGTAGTTGATTATTTAGTAAATAATGCTGCAACGATCTTTCTCAAGGTTTCTAGTACTACCCCTGCGTCTGCAAATGTGCTTTAATTGCTATTTCCATAGACTTTCATCAATACAATATGGTATTTGAAATATTATGTGCGAAATAACCTTACAGTACTACAAGTCTATCACAACTTTCGTAGTTTAACGTATTCATAATAAAGGAAACCCTCTTAAGAAAAACTGTACTTCTTATAAATTCTGGATAATTGTCTAAGAAATTTTTTAGGTGTGAAGACCGATAGCACGGGCTAGGCCAGAGTGATAAATATCGGTTGAAGAGAAAGTCTTTGTACGAGATGAAGCTATTTGTGGCTGCTATAGGATTTGGTTACATCTCCTTGCAAAATAGACCTCTGTTTCTCCAGTATAATAGGCGGGAATATTTGTTTCGTAAGTAATTTATTCCGATTCACATTAATACTCCGATATATATCCAACACAAAAAATATATATGTAGGTACTTCCTTCTGTACCAAAAACTGCCTATTAGGTATAGGACTATACTATACTAACTATATGCAATTTCAAATAACTATTCATATTAACAGTTAATGCTTAAATTTCGACGTAATAAAATCAAATGCAGCACTTTAATGTAATAGCCTCTTTCGGATTATATCGAAAATCATGCCATGCTCGCATACGATTAGGATTAAACGAAATAAGCATCCATTAAAATACATTTTCTAAACTAAACAGGCATTATTAAATTAGGCCATGTTTCGAACAATTATGATCCAAATTAAATTAAAATAGAATAAGCGATATTAATCTTCATGCAAGTAATTAGGTCAAATTTAGAAACTCATGGTTATCATATCTCTGGTCTTATTAGTACGAAAATACGAAGTTTTCAAATAATATACAGGAGTTTTATCTTTGTGTTGTAGCTGAGGAGGATGTAGTAAATCAACTCTGCAATTATACTCTTATCAACTAACTTGCGACCTGATTCTACTCTACTAATAACTAGTACCTCGTAATTGGGTAAAATACATGGTTTTCTTTGTACGGAAGATGTTCTACCATTAAGTCCCGTGTATTTTTTTAAGGTTCCAAAGTTCACTTCGCGGAACCCTTGTAGTTTCGTTATGAATGTCCGCTCTCCGCTTATTTATCACATGTTTAGTGCTAGAGAAATGAAACTTTGCTTGAAAATGTAATATTTGCTATGACGATAAAATTCTAAAATAGTACTATCTACTAGTAGTGTGGGTAATTTTGACAGCATCTACCCCATCATTTGAGATGTCATTAGATAAAGCTGTTAAATAATTGAGCAGTTGTTACGACAATTTTTTATATAGTTATCCAATAACTTAATATTCAACTCGAAGCTTCATTTTGTGAAAATTCCGCGTTATCACGCTCACGTTATCACGCAATCTGAAAAAAATCATTATGGTAGTCCACTACCATGGTATAGTATATACTATAATCGTGGTAGTGGACTCATCATACGGATGATGAACTTTGAAAGAAAACGATAACGGCTTAGAAAACTAAGTTAGTAGAAAACTTTACATATTAGATTTGCATTGTTATGTCTTTAATGACTGACTATGGCACCTTTTACTAGCCTGATAATTCTTGGCTGGTTTTATAAGATTCACAACCGAAATTAAATAACGCAACAGATGATGATTACAGTGTGAATCCAAAAATCTAATATTAAGTTTTCGAAATTATAATATGGTCCTTTGTAATGAGATGAAAGCGTTTTTACACTTTTTTATTACTATTCCTAACATAATATATTATTTAAAATACTCAATATTTATTTATAAACTGCATTGTGATCTCTTTGCGTAAGTATGTGTTGTTATGCTCCCGGGTTATATTCCCTGTTCGAGCAGAGTTACGACTTTGGAAATGGTCGTGAAACGGCAATAGATTCGCCCCCAACTACATGGATCTAACAACAAATCTAACGAAACGAGAAAAACTATCAAGTGTTAGTATCACTTAAACTCCTTTTCCTAAACACTTAGAAAACACAAAAACCATCAAAGTAAATAATGTTTCGGTTTGTTCCACTGCAGTATATCACCCTGCGGAAGCGTTCCATTTAAACAGAGTTGCAGTACTGTCGCTTCAGTCAACTGCCGGACATAACTGTCATGCATATTTTAGTAGCTCCAGCTTAGAACATCAGTATGGTAATTAGTACCGTATCAAATACTTTATATACATTTGTTTATGCAATGTTTCGTGATGTAGTTTCTGTGTTGTGTGTTTGATATTAAATATAGTTGTGATGGCCTTGAAGTTTGAACATGTGGTCGGGAACCTCGGGTTCAAATCCCAGGCAGTCACATCTCGTTTTGAAGTTACGTGTAAACATGATGAATTATCACTTAGTTTATCGGTGAAGGAAAACATCACGAGGAATCCTGCATAACCTTAACATACACTTTCAATAAATTCATTTACAAATTTATTTCCAAAAGTATATTTTTATTTTATCTCATTTTTTAACAAATAAAATTCAATAAAAACATGCAATTTACCAGAAAATGTATCCTTAAAAATTCTATCACAGCACTGGCCAGTAGAATTCAACTTAAACAAATGAATAATTTATTAACCAACGAAAGAAACTCAAGGTTGTCTGCGTTCCTCTCATTCTTTTCGTTTATTTGCATATATTTTTTATTGTTGCAGGTGGAAAGTAACTGTCCTTATAGAAAGGAAAAAATATGAAAATGCTTGTTTAAATGAGAAAAATATGAGGATATGGCATCCTAACAAATATTCTATTCTTAGTTTGAAGTTTTTTTTTCTTTTATTTATTCAGTTTTGTGCCCTGACAGGAATGTGCGATCTAGAGGCCCTGGTTTCGATTCCCAGTTGAAAAAAGTGTTATTAGGTTTATCAATTTAACATATAGTGAAGTAGTAGTCATTCACATTTCGAAGTCTGAAAAATGCCCGAAAACGGCAAAGGCTAGCGTTTTGAGGAATATAATATATATGTAGGTCTATTTGTTTTTTTTATTCTGATTTTTTTCATTATATATAAAACTTAATACTTAAACCAGGATAACTATCGGTTTGCCAAATTTGATCACAATTGGTTCAAAAGTTTGTGCTCTGTGTTACTCTCGTATTAGATCAGACTATTAATTACATTAGCATTTTAATTTAACTTTTTCATGTTCTTCTACGCCTGAATCAGTACATAGTCAAGGGCAGTAACCAAACGTTATAAAATAAAGATAACTAAAAGATCAGCTATAAAGTTAAAAAAGTAAATATTAAACTTTCAGTAAAACACGAAATCTGTGTCTGAAATTTTACGGCAGTCTGGGGACAATTCCGAAGACAAGATTTACGAGTAATGTGCAATTTATTTATTGAATATATCATCGTTCAGGGGCGACTTATTATCCCTTCGAGCCTTACGGCGGTTTTTGCCGTAAATATTTTACAGAGAAACGCCAACCCACAATATGCGTTGTGACCTAAGGCCTTTTTGGGTTGTAAAGATTGCCCGTGTTTAATAGTAATACTTGATGCTGATGATGATGATCAAATTTTATAACACATTTAATTAGGTATACTTAAATACTAGAATACGAGGTGAACATAGTACAGGTATGAAGGCACTTTCAGAGTTCCACTATACCTGCTATTCCTGAGTCGTGATGGCCTCAAAGCTTAGGCACATAGTCGAGATTGTCAACGCTTGCGGTTTCAAATTCCAGCCACACTCTGACTGACCTCTAACTTTTTTAAGTTAGGTGTGTATTCGTGATGAATTAACATATAATTTAACGGTGTTGGAAAACATTGTGAGGAAACCTGCACGCTTTAAAATTCTTAAGAAATCTTTAGGTGTCCAGTCCACCAACCCACATTGGGACAGCGTGATGGAATAGACACCAGTTACATTTGTAGAGAAGGCCTGTGTCTAGCGGTGGACGTATATAGGCCGATGATGACGACGATGAATTCATCCTACGTCAAAATATCTCTAAGCTTGACTTCGCGAACCATCTAAGCAGTCCGTTCCCCCCACTCAAACATTAAAGCGAACTCAATTTCGTTCCAGAATTTTCCCGTTCCCGTTAACTATTTCAGCTCACGCGTCCTGTCTAATATTACCAGAGCTAAATATTTGGTTAACACGGCAAACTCTCCACCGACTTTACAATTCAAATGTTAAAGTTGTGGAATTAAAATGCACTGCAGTATACTAACGTTTTAATAAACGCTTGTTGGTAGTTTGTAGGAACTGCTTGGACATGCTTCATGTAATATGTATGTATTTAGTACGCGGGGTGCTGTTTGGTATGTAATAGGTATTGTGGAGGTATTTCCATAGAAGCCCAAAAGCGTTAGTTTTAGTTGAGTAATGCCTAGTTTATAATTATTTATTGTAAGATCAGTGTTCTTATATATTTATCAAATTGCTTTTGTTAAATAAAGAAGTGAAATTTTCGGAATTTTGCGTGATAAAACGTATATGGGCTGATATATTTTATCCGCTTCAAAGGATATAATAGTTTATTTTCTAATGCATTCACTAAAACTGTAAATAGTAATTTCAAGTCTTGTATTTTTCTGAAGCAGTACATTTACAGGCCTCGAATTCCTTTAAAAGTTTGACTATAAATATAAGATTCGCTATCATCCTTTTATAAAACAACTGTACATTAGTGTATTCTTGAAACATAAATAAACTTCTGCGAGACACGAAAATTGTTTATACAAAATCCTCCGCATAATTAAGCGAACAAGCAGTGAATATAAAATAATTATCCATCTCACGATAAATACAACGTTAATTTCTTTTGAACAATGCATTTGCTAATTATTGCGTCCCGTTTTGAATGTAATTAAGTTTCTCTACATCAGAACGCTGAGATAGTGAATAAAATAAGAATTATTATTCCAAGCTAATTGTTTGCGTTATTGTTTATTCATCGTGGAATTTTCCGATAAGTGTAAGATTAAATTTATGGTCCCATAGTCTTATCTAGCTGAACGTTTTATAAGGTTATATTATTGTGATACATTTTATTTCTTTACTCTTCATCCGTAATAATAGTGTCGTAAAAAGAAATTTATTTGTGCATGAAATTAAAGGCTTTAATTGTCATACATAGAAAAATTTCATTTAGATCAAATATGCACCGTTCTGTTAGATAACCATTGGCATTTTATTAAGAAATTTCAAAGATGTTTTACGATATTTTCCTTCACCGTTATGTAACAACACGTTATGAATACAGACTTAACTTCGAAAAATCAGATGTGTGTGCCAGGGATGAACCTGCGACCGCCGAGATGCCTAAACCTCGAGGCCATCACTACCAGATTCATTACTGACATTCAATGTGATATACTATATCGCCCAGAAATCGAAGTCCATTTATATCCATAACAAAATCTAGACGGCTACGTCACGTAGGTCAAAAAATCTTCCGTCTCTATCACACACAGTTTTGAGAATAAGATAGAAAGGGACAACACATGGTATGTCCGAAATTTAATCAAGGAGAAAATACGTTTGTTGTACAACATTTTGTACCGTATTGTAGTGAGAGAAATTACTATTAATTATCGTCCTGCAAGGTCCCCGCTCTCGCTTATAGTCGCGGAGCTTTAATGAAATGTTGTCGGTATATTTCAACGTTAGACTAAGAGCTGCAAATTATTGTGTAACAAAATCTCGTTTTAGAATTATGTTATTTTTTCAATCTTGGTTAGATATTTTAGGATGCCCTTAATGTAATTTATCTTTAGGGTTCAGGAATTTTAATGTCGATGTTTTCCATAGTTGTTACATGGAGTTTGTAAATATACACATATTTTACATACAAATCATCGAAGGCTTAATTTTTTATACAGCTTTGCAATGTGCTTTTAACATGATTTTCTACAACAAGAACATTGTAACAAGTCAGTATAATCTTTTAATGTTAATTAGATTTACAAAAGTCGTCATAATTTTAGCCTTATTTTAATAATCCATGCCCCTACTCAGAAGTTACCATAAGAAAATCTCTTTTATTACATATCGTACCAATTGAATTTAGAACCTACCACTGGTAGAACCAAGGAGTCTTCACACCCTTATATAAAACCTATTTCATCCGACACCAAAATTTCAAAAAAGGAATTACACGGGCGAATAGTTTTTTCTCTCCCATTTTCTATCCGACCTGTATCGATCTGCGTGCCTCGACAACAATCAATTATTCCACTAACCGTCCCACTAGGTACATTGAATACTAAGCGGCGAAGTTTTGGCCCGGGGTAGGATTGACCCGTCACTCAGTACTCGCGACTCAGACTTAATTGAATGTACGGTTACAGCGTGGGCCTTTTATACTACCTGTATATTTATTTTATTTACATACACACACACACACACATACCACACGCCTATATTCCCGGAAGGGGTAGGCAGAGATGCATTTCTGCACCCACATTTCGCCAGGTATGTTTCAGTCCCACGTAATAGGGGGCGAGCCTATTGCCGTTTTTCGGGCACATTTCCAGACACCGTGCTGCTACTGAGAATTTCCTAATGGAAAAACCCAATAACACTTTGCCCGACCCGGGAATCGAGCCCAGGACCTCTAGATCCCACGGCACATACTTGTACCGCGAGACCACGAGGCAGGATTTTATTTACATATATATTTTATTTACATTATAAAACACAATACAAGCTGACAGTATCCACCATAGCGCTTACATTGCTTAATAAGTACATATACAAATCTTAAAAATAATTAAAAACAAAAAATATACATTCTAAACAACACAATACATTATATATTATACACAAAACAATTATAACTCAAATAACATTTAAATAAATTAATATATATCATTACTGCATCATCAAGTAGGTCGACATCTTGGACCCCAGAGATAAATTGATTCAGCAAATCTTATGTATGTTTTAAAAGGTAAGCTAGGCAGTTAGCTCGGTAGCTGACAACAAATTACCTACTAAGGAATGTCTTTGATTTGTCTTCCAACCCGCAGTAGGCCAGGGGCGTTTAGGACTAAGGCTTAAACCCTTGCAACCCTTGCCTGTTAATACTATTGATGAAGATTTTTGTGCCTTAGCTACAGCTGTAGAGAACTTAACGAGAAAAACAAATCAGGTGAAATGAAGCTGTGGATATTTCGACCTCCGAATCAAGAACACAAGCATGACTGTACATTAGTTTTTGTTTTCTAATATCCCAAGAAATAAAACGTAGCATAACTCGACTTTCACATAAGCGCTTTAATTGACCTACGCTGTTTTATATTTCCACACCAAAATACCACGTATTTCAAAAATATCAGAAAATATACACTAAAGTCGAAGCGAAACGTTTGCATCACGACTTCTTTCGCACTGCTGTAGTTCGGTATTAAAATTTATATTCCTCTAGGTGCAGTTAAAGTTGTGGCCATTGGAATTTTCGACTAGCATTCCTCTGAAGACTCGTTTGGAGAGATATATATGAATCCAATACTAATCCGACGTTTGTATAAGATTTTAGAGGGATAAAGTTATTGTATGCAGTGAAATTGAAGATCGTAAGGATGCATAATATAGTGAACGATGGTAGGAACACAATAAAGTTGGGGAAGGAAGATTGTTTATAAAATATCTGTGTTATGTCTAATAATTTTACTGAAAAAAGTAATACGCGTTTTAAATAAATAAAAAACTGATCAGAGGAGGTGTTGCTACAATTTATATCCTTTGACATATTTTATAAAATTAATATTGTAATATGAGTTGAATTTATTTAAAATAATAATAATAATAAAAAAATGACATTTCGTGTTGCTGAGGGAGTTTCTTGCCGTTTCTTCTCCACAGCGATAACACGTTTCGAAGCGGCACTAGTTTTAAAAAATAGCATAAAAAATTGACGATTCAAAAGTGCTTGTGAAAGTCTATTTGAATAAAGGAAATTTGACTTTTGACTTTGACTTTGAAATAAATAAATAAACCTAACAGCCAAAAACATAGTTCTGATCCCAAAATATGCTACAGTCCTGTGTCGTGACTTTCAGAAACTACGACACTTCAGTCTCTCAAATACACAAACCCGTAACAAATATTTGTGGATCAAACATTTGCCTCGGTGTGAGGATCGAACCCACGGTCTCTCGTTTGATAGTGTCTAACTGCGCCATAGGGCTGTCAATATTTAATTCAATATACAATAATGGATGAAGAGGGTCGAAGATCGAGCCCAGTGGCGTGCCATAGGAGAGGCTATGTCCAGCAGGGGATAGGCTTATGATGATGATGATGGACTCACAATAATACAATCTCTTGTATACCTTAATGTCAGTTAGGAATATTTTGTATAAATTTGAGTATCAATAAATCAGTCTATCTACGATATAAATATGAGCAATCGAATAGTTCCATAATAAAAGTTGGCCAAGGTACAGTCCTCCGCAAACGAAACCCCTATGTAAGAGAACAAAGCAAAACGCTCCCGTTAATTTGACTTGTGCCCACGTCGAAGCGTAATGTGTTGCCCTGTGTACTGTTTACGCCATTACAATGTCATTAGACACAATCGCAGGCCCAAGTCACGAGCAGCGGGCGCTAGTATTTGTTTTTTTTTTCGCTTGCATCCACCCGTGTTGGGGTTTTAAACTAGCGGGGTTTGAGCTTGTGTTAAATTAATTAGTAGAACTATTTAAAAGGTATAGTATAGATACAGAATATCTGGTAGTGTAACGCATGATTTGGAATAGATCGCGGGTAGTGGATAGATGAGGGCTGCTCAAGATCAAGATGTTTGGTGCTAACTTAGATATAAAGGTATTTAAGGTGTGCGGTCGAAAATCTCGATGAAATCTCTAATTTAACTGTGAAATAAAACGTTGTAAACCTAAAAAAAATACGTAGTACTTAACTCAACCGTCTTCCTGACCCTCACTAGGTCAAGGTGGTGGATTAAGGCCCAAACCTTCTTAGTATAGAGAAGCCCCGTTTTTAGTAATGAAACATTGTTTATTTATTTATTTATTTATCACTTTCTGATGATAATCAGTCATTATGATGTCAGTCAGATATGAAGCCCTAAAGTGTTACTCGTTAATTGTTTAGGGTCTAGTTTATAATGAGTTTATTACATATTATCTTAAAAGGCGAACCGGGCTTTTCGACGCTAATCTAACAGCCCTACATAGTCAAGGGCGTGTTGCGCGCGAGCTGAATGAGAAACCCGCTCATTACGACCACAGTTGCTCCCATTGGGGAGAAATCAACCAATTTATTGAATTTGTACTCCCTGCCTTTTTGACGCCGGACCAAATCTGCCATCGTTCCTTTTTATCGCCCCACTGCAAATGGCGTCTTCAAGTTTAATGACGAATTCGATTTTTGATTGCATGTTTACTGTGACATAAATAATGATGATGGATTTGTGTCCTTGAATTTGAGAAGGGACTAAATAAATTACTTATACAGAGAGTATTCAGACCGTAATCGGGAACTAAGGCAGGTAATAGCTACGATATTCAACCTAACCTATTGGACCTAAAAAAAGTCCTGAATATTGTTTTCTTTTTTACGTTTTCCATGCAATTATACATTCAATACTGATGGTTGTATGTCCAAATTTTTATTATTTGTCAGGATTTTCTTTAACGTCAAGGGGTTTGTAATCGTCTGCTTTAGTTTCCGATCACGGTCTGAATACACCCTGTATACTCGTATTTATAAGGTCCTTTACACTCAAACATAAAATATATCATTTTAAATTTTACATTTCACTGTAGGTACTTAGTAGAACTTAAAAAAATATTTTGTTTATTCGTAGCTATTGAATTAAAATGTGTCTGTAACATAGCCCTTATAATAAGCGCCTTTACCCCTATCCCCATTAACCTTTTTACATCTAAAGGGTTACAGAAAATTCCGATGTAATCCCATGGGGATACAAAAGGCTGTAATAATTACGTGAAAGCGCACGATATATTCTATGTTATGAGTCGGGTGCGGAAATGATGTTACTCTGCAATCTCCCCCGTCCCTATTCACCCCATTATCAGTTCACAACATTTTGTACAGAGGTTTTATTGGAAATAATGGATCAATGAATTCGAAACGGGCTAATATTGTTAATAATAATTTTGTGCGTGCATTTGGCACGGCAACGTTTATTTTATTGCCGCTGTTATTATCTATGTTTTGGTGTAATAAGTACCAGTGGCAGTAGTCACAAAGAAGTCCCAAAGCGTACATGTTAATTGTGTAATATTTAGTTTATATTTGTTTGAAGTCTGGATATTCTCGCAGTGATGGCCTCGAGGTTTGGGCGCGCGGTCGAGAATCTCGACGGTCGCGGGTTCGAACCCCAGGTACACACCTCTGACTTTTCGAAGTTTTGTGTGTATTCACATTGAATCATCACTTGCTTTAACGGCGAAGGAAAACATCGTGATGAAACCTGCACACCTAAGAGTTCTTAGGAATTTCTTAGGTGTGTAGTCCGCCAACCCGCACTAGGCCAGCGTAGTGGACTATGCCTCTCAATGGTAGAGGAGACCCGTGCTCAGCAGTGGGCGTAAATGGGTTGATGAAGAAGAAGAAGAATATTCTCGCTTATACCTATATCAAATTGCCTTTGTTAAATTAAGATTTGCAGCTTCAGTTTATTTGGACTTTCATACGGCAAACCGGACTTTTGGACTTCTAAGTACGGCCCTTGCGCCAATGCTAATACCTAATTTAATTCACGACACCACCGAAGCAAAACCTCCTTTTAAATATTTAATTACACCTTCAAAACATTCCACATTCAAAACTTAAAAACAAAACGCGACACCCAACGGAAGCTCACCTGGATATTAAAAGAGAAATAATTTCCAGCAATTTAAACTAAAAACGGCCAGTTCCGAGTCAACGTGACGTCAACGGAGCGGATTGGGGAAAAATTCACCAACAGAGCCAAAATATATGGAAGTATTGCCACTGACATTTGTCGGTGGTATGGACGCGTGAAATAAACGTTGTATCTGACGGCCGGAGCCTGATTGAATACGTTTGTGATACGAAACCGAAATAGCAGTGTTTTAAAATGATCACAGCTATTTTCGTCCAATTGAGTCCTTTTTTTTCGGTTGCCATGTGCAGAATAGGGTGAATTTCTCCTGTGAATATTTGTAAAGTTTTATACTTAGGCAGTTTTATACTTACATAATATACAGTGATGGCCTCGAGGTTTAGGCGCGCGGTCCAGAATCTCGGCGGTCGCAGGTTCGAACCCCAGGCACACACCTCTGACTTTTCGAAGTTATGTGTGTATTCAAATTGAATTATCACTTGCTTTAACGGTGAAGGAAAACATCGTGATGAAACCTGCACACCTAAAAAGTTCTTAGGAATTTCTTAGGTGTGTAGTCCACCAACCCGCACTAGGCCAGCGTGGCGGACTATGGCCTAAGCCCTCTCAATGGTAGAGGAGACCCGTGCTCAGCAGTGGGCGTATATGGGTTGATGAAGATACTTAGGCAATGCATTTTTAGTGGTACTTCTTTAGAAGCCTAAAAGCTGTATGTTAATTGTGTAATGTCTAGTTTGTAATTGTTTATTGAAGGGTCACGATATTCTCATTTACGCTTCAAAATGCTTTTGTTAAATAAAGATTATTGTTCGAAATTTTGTAAGATAAAGAATTTTTTCAAACTACAGGTTCCCTACCGATGTTTTTCTTCATCGTTACTTGTAAAGTAAGTTGACTTTTAGATCCTTAAACACTATTAAACTGAATTCAATGAACTATTTTTTAGTTTTATTTTACAAAGCAAGTATTCACTGTCCTGACCACTCACGTCTAACGTGACATGAATTTTAAAAACATTATAAAAAGCAATCTAAAGGTCATGGGTTTGATCCCCGGGCGAACTGTTATTGAATTTTACAATAAGGAAATTCTCTGTAGCAACGCGGAGACTAGATATACAAACGAGAAACGGAAATAAGTTTGCTTCCTATTACGTGGGACTGAAACATACCTGACGAAAGAAATACGAATTCCTGTAGAAATGCAGCTCCTGCTACATCTTCGACAATTATAAATAGATGTAATATTATTGTACAGTACTAACTTCCTAAGGATACCAATTAACAGAAACACTACCAAATGGAGAATAATTCACCCAAACGAAACACCGAACAAAACTAATTAATGAAACAAAATCATTACGCATCCCCGAAAGTTTGCAGTTGTGAAACAATATTATCACAGCATTCGGGAGGTGTGAACGAACCGTAAGCCCGGTAGAAACAGGAACATTTCATTTAATCCGAAACTCATCCTACTTTTAGTTCTGTTAATATAATTCACACGGAAACTTTGACAGTGAACTTGTTCTAGCAAATTAACTAGTACATAGTGTAATTGCAGTGAAGTGGGAAATAGATGTAAAACGCTGGCTAACGTACGGACTTATCTTATTAATTAGAGGTGAAACATTTCAATGGGAAATGCAGACCAATTTTATTTTATGCAGTTTCGGCCAGTGACTATTTTGTAATAGTAGAGCTGTGACGTAGTAGGACCGTGTTATGAGTTAGCTCGACTGTGGTAACACCACTGTCTTGCAGAATGGAGAGTTATTTTTCTTTTAATGAATGGAGTTATAAGTGTCTTAATTGTCAGGTGTCCTTCTGTCTAGCACGTTTGAAGTGGAAGAACCATGCCGTACAGGGATTGCAGTAGGAATCGATTAGCTCGACTGTGGTAGTACTACTATCTTATACAAAACTGTCTTTATATCGATGACATTTCCGACGAATGAAATACAGGGTGTATTTGTACTGTCACATACGTAGTTATGACCTAACTAAAATGCTTGTATCGCGGGGTATCAGAAACCACAAGTGACTTTTCAGTCTCATACAGAACCGGAACAAATATGTATAACTCAAACATTAACGTCGTGCGGGAAACTGCAGCCCCTCATTTCACAAAATTATGATTAAACAATTACTCTATAACATTGTTAAAATTTATTAAATGACAAAAATAACCTAAAGAATCAAAACAGAACACTACCTCCTTTCATTAAATTGTCTATTCCTTTTTTTTCAAACGCTTTCTTAAAAATAAAAGAACTTAAGTGACATATGCCATACGTCGATAACGAGCTAGAAAGGTGTCAGCCGAGGTATCGTATTTAATAAAATAGGTGAAATGTCCCGACGTCTAGCCAGGGGCGATGACCTATGAAAGGCAGTTTCCGAATGAAAGAAGCACTCATAATTCTTGCCGTTAATATTTAATTTTTGAATGGTCTGGGAATTTGGCATAACAGACTTATTATGCGACTATTTCGGACCTCTTTCATAAGTTATTCTGCCAACTGCTTGCGATTTACGGAAGCAAGCGTGTTTTAAGCGTCTACCTTTTTGAGATAGAAGTGTATTATTACTTTTACAGTCTATGTTTTAAAGCCTCATCTATTGGTGGGAAGCCGTTTTTAACTCCCGACGCAAAAAGGGTGTTATAAGTTTGATGAAGATGTCTGTGAATATCTGTCTGTGGCATCGTAGCTCTAAAAGGAATGGACCGACTAAAGCGGTTTTTTTTATAGTAATATCTCCAAATTCACAATTAAAACAAAGGACTCAAACTACCATTCAGATCGATTCCACATTGTATGCTAAATTTATAGGTTTCATTCTGGGTAATATTTTACGCGGCTTTTCAATTCATAAAGGTTCTAAGGAATGTCGTCAAAGGAACTAAACTATCGAAATCAACTGTCCCAAGAAATCTTTTCTTTTAAGACCTCAACACAAAAAATCTACTTTCTTTCTCTTACTGTATATACATAATAATAGCATATAATATGTAGCTATAGTTCTAATTCCCTTACGATCTTTACCTCTATACAACCATTTGATTTCCCTACATGCATATTCCCCGTTTGCCCTACATCCCCGGCCTTAGATCGATGACGTAACACGACGCCGAAAAGTCTGCGTTTGCGGGGTCAACACTCAGATAAACGCGCGATCTCAGTTGTTTGTTAGAGAACGACAAGGGTTTGGAGAGCGTATGAGGTGCCACCGCATATCGTTACATCATTGCTTTGTTGATAATAATACTTTATTGTTGCTAGGCATATGTAGGCGCATGTTTAGATGTGTTTGGTCGTCCAGTAGGTCGTATGGTTGTATAGTCACAGTCTTGTTGGGTTAATCTTTGAGGAAAAAAACCACGAAACGTCACCAAAGAGGGAGTATCGTAAGAATAATCACGAAGTATTATTTTCTTTGTTTTAAAGAAATGAAACAACAGTATTCTTGTACTACTTACTGTACTACTACTTTTAATAATACAGTGAATTGAAGTCACAGCTCCACGCAAAAACAAATATAACACCAAAACCCTCCAACGTCGATACCCACGCAGCTGCTATCATTAACCCGCCACTATCTAACACATTTCGCTCTCCGATAATGAACGGAATTATGTGTATTGTCGATTGGGTCCAACGTCGTCCCATATCATTCCATTTCATCACAATAAAAGACACTAACTAGCACATTGTGTTTTACACCCGTCCCTAGATTTACGGATTAATTTTCTGCAAATGGAATATCTTCGAAGATTCGGAATTTCATCTCGCTGGATGCGGATGCGAATGGATCATTTTATGGACAGTGTAGTGTCAACAGGAAAATCCAATTACAAGAAAATCAATCGAAAGCGTTCATAGGTCGACGCGGAGTCCATTATTTGTATGAAGAATTCAGTTGTTCATTTTTTCCTGTGTTACTTTTGTTATATTTTTGTTATTAATACGTAACGTCACGCCTGTATTCCCTGTAGGCGTCGGAAGAGGTATATTTCTAAGCCAATATTTTCCCAGATATGTACTAGTCCCACGTAAAAGGGGACGAGCCTATTGCTATTTTTCGGGTACATTTCAAAACTCCAATATGCTATGTGCTCTCCAAATTCCCGAGACTCACTTACCTATGCCAACAAGCCAGCCTTTAACACTATGCTTAATAGTCTCAATCTATAATTATATAATAATTAAGTCTTAATAAAATAAATCCTGACAAAATTATGAATTTTGACGTTTACTTAATCATCACAAACTTTAATATGTACTTGTGGCTGTTAGGAGCACCTCGTTTCTAGATTTTCGGTCAGAGTGTTGTTATATCATTGAGATATATGTTATGCTTCTTATTTTATTAGTCCACGTAAAGGGTTCCCTGAAAAATTCGCCGAACGCGATAAAGCAATTTGTTACAACCTTAATTTGTTCCTATTTTGTTCTTCTATCTGTTGTGGAATAAACCGTAAATAAATATTATAAAAAGACCACAACTTCCATATAAACTAACAACAGACCTAGAAGTAACATTCCATGTTTACAAATCCGGAGATCAAACAAGCCAATTTGTACCATCTGAAATTCCATTAGTCACAGTGATGGCTGCATTTATTGAGACTCCTTGCTCGTGGACCGGCGGAGACGGCGCTATTTGCGTGGCGGGTAGTGGTGATGCAGGATACCCACGATAAACTGCACCAGGACACACGGACGAGGAGAACTGAGAGCAGTTTTTGGTAATTTCTAAAGAAAAGGCTGGAAGGCTTTATAGGCTGGTCTTTAACCAATCGTCCCACGTATGTTTCACTGATGGGCACGAGCTTCCTATATTACCAAGATTAGTTCGACTTTAGGCCACCACGCTGGCTAAGTGCGGGTAAGCGGACTTCACGAGAAACTCCCAGGATTCTTTAGCTGTGCAAGTTTTTTCACAATTTTGTCCTTTAACGGTAAAGTACGTGATAATTCATTTCAAATACAAACACGACTTCCAAAACTCAGAGGTACTTGGGGTTTGCAACCGTGGCTTCCGAGACTTTTGGCTCAACCGCGTTCTTAAGCTTCGAGGCAATCACTACTAAACCACTGATTAATTCCAGTATTGTATTGCATAAATCTACCAAAATAAGTTATTTCATAGAATATTCCCAACAATGGTTTTCTCCAGACCAAAACAAAAGAACAACGACATTGATTTCTCTAGAAACCAGCTAGATAGACCCCTGAAGGCACCGCTTCAAACCAAATAGTCTATAACATCTATAAAAGTGTTTAATACCCACTTAAATAACTCGAGGTGGTGCGAAGACTCAAGGGTCTATTCACACTGGCCCGTTTCCAACGAGAATGAATGGCAAAACAAACCGTTCGCGGCAGCGTTTTTACACCTTCACGATATCACAAAGCTTTTGCATCATAGAAATTATGTTTTAAATACTTTATTCTTCATTGAATAGAAGAACTGTGGGAAAGAAACTTTATCATGCTTATTCTTAAAAATTCGAGAAATGCCGTAAGATTTAAGCAGAGGTGTGTTTATCCCACGGATGTTTCTCAGCTGTTTCAAGTGATTTTAAGCAGTGATAGCCTCGAGGCTAAGGCGCTGTAGAGAATCTCAACGGTCACCAACACCTCTGACTTTTTGAAGTTATGTGTGTATTCACATGAATGAACTTAGTTTAACGGTGATTGAAAACATCGTGAGGAAACGTGCACACTTAGTAGTTCTTAGGAATATCTTGTGTGTGTGTGTGTGTGTGGCATAAACAGCTTTCCTCCTGAGAACAAAAAAAAAAAAAAAAAGCATGGTGGATTAAGGCCTTAACCCTCTCAATGTTAGCGGACGCCCATGCCCAGTAGTGGGATATTTTGAGACTGATTATGAAGCGCAGGTTGTTTTTTCTGAATTCTTAATATCGGAATTTGCATTTACTTAAGTAAAAAGATTTAAAAAGTGTAAAGTAACCATTTTTGATTTTATACAACATTATTTACTTAAAAATTTACCTAAAACCTATCAAACGAGAAAAATTTAAAAATAATAAATACCAATTGCCGAGTTTTCCGAACTTATCTCGTTAAAATGCAAAATAATTTTACGTTCTCATTACAACAAATACAAATGAAATATTGCAAAAGTTTCGCAGTTAGTTTTAATATTTAACTTTGCACCACGTAAAAATCGCATTGTCAATGGAATAAAAAATATTTGAAATATAAAATTCACCTCTTGTATGCTTTAAAACTTTGTTGTTTTTATTTACATTTTGCTGTTCGTTTGTCTGCTTTAAAATATTAAAGATATTAAGAATAGACTCAAGAAAATACTAACAAAGAACACAGGGAAATTTAAAAATAGTGAAATATTAGTAGTCTTAGGATTTTCATCTCCCAATGTATCATTATATATATGTAAGCCTTAACATGGCTTTCTGTCTGGCAATCTGACATATCCAATTTAACTAAAATACATTTTGCAAAACGAGAGGCCTTAGGTTTGGTTCTCGCACCGAAACAAATGTTTATGAGACCCAAAAGTCTTTCGTAGTTTCTCATGCCCACAACACAAGACTCTTATCTTAGAGCGAACTGTTGGATGTATAAAATTAGTCTTGGTGAGAACAGGCTGTAATGTAATAGGTCAAGCGTTAAATCTAAAACTAAACTTTAATAAATAAATAAAAAAAATTATAATCGTATATATCGTATATCGTGTTTTATTTTTCCGCACGCATAATCTCTCATTACTAGCTGCCTCTGACATAAATTCTCGGTTTGAAAATATCTAAACGTGCTTTCAATTCTTACCATCCGTGTGTCCCGATGCTAAGTATTATCCCGCCTTCACCCCACAAGAATTTGTCGGTGACAATCGTTGCAGCTGCTCCGACGGACCCCAACGATGCGCCGGATAAAAATAGAATTAATTTGTGTGGAAAAATTGAGACTTTATAAATTTTATTTAAACTCAACTGAGGCGAATCTCTGCGTAATCCCCCGCTTTATTTTCCATTTGTAGTTTAAATACGACAATTCTGGAAGTATGAATAAATAAGCTTCAAGACTACAGTTTGGAATTTTTAACGTTTTGGTTACTTTTGCTGCTATCGTTGAAATGTTTAACAATTAAACGTAAAGTTATAATTTACCTAATGAATTAAGCATTTGTCTCAAACTAATAGGCCTTAAAATGTCTTTAGTAAGAAAGTTTAAACAAAAGCAAAAATTAAGCCTCCATTTTTAACCGTATTTTAATAAATATTCTATTACATGCCACAAAACTCTTTTAAACGATTATGCGTTACCTACCTCACATATACCTTATGAAGTGCCCTAAAATGCAATACCATATACTTTTTTAAACTATTTTTTAAACGGATTTTAAATCATAATTTATTAATTCAGAACTGCTGCCTTTGTGCCTCAGAATACTGCTTCCCCAACCCCTTCTACGTCATCACCATTTTGACACAAAATATTATAAGAAAATTCATCCAGAAAATGTCTCCCAACCGCACACACCACGAGGACAACAAAGTACAACTTAGAAGCGAAGTGCTAAGATGATCTCATATTCAGCTCACCAGTGCAGAGGGAATTTTGGGAGCCGAGTTCTTTTTGCACGACTCTGACATCACTATCTGCAGGAATTTTTGTCGTGATTTTGTACGTGTCTTCCGAGGAAGGTTAGGATGAATTTTAAGCGCTGGAATTGCATGAAACGCCACAGCATAGCACCTTTACGAAGGTTATAATATGAAATCATAAGCATGTACATTTGAATGTTAGATGTAACAAGCTTCCCTAGTAATATCTATTTATTTATTTATTTATCTACTCTTCATACATTACCTGCATGTAAAGGTGTCCTAGTAGTCAAAGCTTAGGTGGTGCAGAGATATATGTATGTATAAGTAATGTATAATTCTCTGTAAAAAAATGTTATAGATATGGCCCTGAATCGTTGTAGGTATTTTTTAACATTCGATGTCTCGGTATATATCATTAGCGTTAAAAATATCAATGTGTTTGAAAATCACGCAAAGAACGCAAAGAAAATCATACGCCATCTGTTAAGCTTCTAAATGTCACGCTAATTATAGACAAAATGTAGGGTCTCCCTTAAAACGCGATTTCATATACAAATTGATTGATGGAAAAATATTAATATTCTCGCCTGAAGGTCTTGTATATACAAGACAAATAATTACGAAGAAACATCAAGATCATTCCAAATATTATCAATCTTGTCTCGTGACAATATTTATCAGGTACGGGGGAAAAAAACTTAGTTTTACCTTTAAATAATTTTCCTTCGCACATAACCCGCGCGTAGGCGGTGAGAAAATATTGATAGAATCCACAAATATCTGTGTTGACTTGGATGATTTAGGACGTCCCCGCTGTAAGTATTACTTTGCAGAGGGTAAGGTTGGCATATTGGAGCAAATATTTGGCCGAATCTAGACCTCGTATGCTATTTATGACTGTCAGCCTGTATGAATTGGCCTATTGGGTGTTGGACGTTCGTGTGTTACCAAGTATTGAGAATTTGGTATATTATGTCGTGTTTTATGAGGTTTGTGATATGCATACAATGACTTGTAAGCATGATTAAATCCAGTACAAGAAGTGTTTAGCATTTCGGTACCTGTGTCAGACATTTGTATCTTTTGAAATATTTGATTTGTATGCATTGGACTAGCTGAATGTTTTTCCTGATCGATAATAATCTATTTAGACTGAATTTAACTTGCCATTTGTTTCAATTGTTGTGCTGGTACAAGCCAGTTTAAAAAAGACTAGAATGCTCCTGTTAATTTTCATGCAAAGTTTTTTTCTGTAAATCATTGCTATGAGTAATATTGTAGGCGTTTTAATAAAACTTTCTGACACTAGGCGTTAAATTTACTAACTGATATTATTCATATACTACGTAGGTTCGATACACATGAATTTGCGATTTCCTAGATATTATTAACTGGAAATTATTAAAAGATTAGATACCTTCAGTATTTTATATGAAAAATTATTTCCAAATATACACTGAACAGTAGGAAAACGACCCCACAAACCTATCACTCCAGGGCGAATATTCCGTGACATATTGCCTCACTGATCTCGGTTACCTTGAGAAACTACATAACATTTAGGTCGCGGTATTCCACCGGCTCCCGACGAAAATGACCGAAATGATGTACCGCGCTCATTTATCACGGAAGCACGGAACCCGAGCGATAATTTGCGAACCTCAATTGTCGAATTCCGTCGTGCAAAATTTACTTTGTTTACCTTTCCAGTTGTAAAGTATAAACTACTATCATTAATAGGGGGCATAGACAAAGGAATGTTCTAGCGAAATACTGTAAAAATTCAAAGATAACTTTTTTAATTGTGTTTATTGCACGTTTAGTTGTCATCCACCAGTCCATATTATGTTTCGTAATTTTTTTGTAAGTCTTATAATAATTGGTATACTGAATCGGTAATACACTCGGAGATTTTACGCGTGGTCTAATCGGCAAATTTTAATATACACGTCTCTGATTTTCGAAGTAATGTACTTTAGCACAATGCAATACTGCCTCATAAAAATGGCGCTCAGAAATGGAACATGGGCTGGAATTAATATTTATATTCATGACAATTGACAATATAAGCTGACTCATCTTTATGGTTAGAAGAAGCCAATCTTTTTTATTTTCCAACATTTTAATTTTATCGAGCAATATTTATTTACGATTAATATGGGAGATATTATGTAAGAAACGTTTTGTAACTAATATGCTTCATATTATTTCAAGATACTTACAGACTTCGTTCTTTGTTTTATTCATATTATAAGAATTACAATACAAAAAGCAGTTAATTTTCATTAAAACAATCCCGCAACAGTACTAAATACAAAATTAATCCAATTGAGGCGACGAGAGCTGCCGCTAACGATCTCCTTAAACGTAGCGTAAGGCAGTTAAAATATTTTTCTTTTAAATAATTAAGGATGTTGTCTTTACATTCATGTATTTAAAGAACCAGCTTCAATTGGAAATTATTATTTTCATCATCAGCGCATACAATATGATAGTCTAACTTAACAGCTAAAAGGAGTACCTAAGAATTTATCCAACCCAATGTGAGAACATTTTTATATGATGAAAAGGCGGGGAAACCGGTATCTATTATTTTGTTTCATCAGGAAATTCTAAGCAGCAGCAAGGAGTCTGGGAACCAAACAGACTCGTCCATTACGTGGGACTTAAAAGACCACATATCATCAGTTGTTACTTACATCCATCAGCCCATTGAGGTCCACTGCTGGACATAGGCCTCCCCCAACGACCTCCACCGGGATCGCTTGGAAGCCGCCTGCAGCCAGCGTCGTCCCGCGACCTTTACTAAGTCGTCCGACTATCTTGTCGGAGGACGTCCCACACTACGCTTTCCAGTACGTGGCCTTCATTGGAGAACTTTTTGGCCCCATCAGCCATCAGTTATCCGCGCAATGAGGTGCTTTACTGAATAAAAAAATCCACGCGCATCAGAAATAAATTATACATTCCGTTCTTTACTTTCCGACGTAAAATACACGTGTAAACATGAACCTCGTGTACCGTTTGTTTGAATTTCATCACATTTTCATTTAAATGGGAAAAATTCGGCAAAGCGTCGGCAAATACGATATTATTTACCGTGGAACGGAATATTCAAATTTCAAGAAATAACGCTGATAGTGACTGGTATTTACCGATGCTCATTCGACAGGAAACGCTACGAATGCTGAACGTCCGATCTGGGTAGGTCATCAGCTTTTCGGTAAACTGCAAAAGAGTAGGGGTTTTACCCAAATATTACCGTCTCCTATGCCGTTGCCTTATGGAGAATTCAACAGTCATCAGATCCAACCCAAGAACCGCTCCAGAACATGTCAACATTTCACAATAGTACGCATACTTTCTTTGGTTGCAAACATTCTTACGTAAATTTGAGAAGGAAAGAGGACTTTTTTACTGTGAACTCTTGCATGCTGATTTGGTTTCAACAATTAAGTTTCAAGTTGAGACTTGACCTATTTAAACCACTATGTAATTACATAATTAAATAATTAATAAATACACCCAATACTTACGCACATACTTCTGACCGCACAATAAGATCACGTCTTCTGTCGGGGTTGTCAGAAATAATGAGAGACCCGAAATAAATATTTGTGGATCACCCAAACATTTGTCTCAGCATGAGTATCGAACCCAAGGCCTCTCATTTTACAACCCGTATCCAGTCAACTACGCCTTGGGGCTAGTATTTCCTATCATCTAGCTTTCCTATCATCTATCTTATTTAGTACAGTCGCTGTCATCCTAGTAATAAAAGAGAGCGGCCAAAGCTAAATACAGTTTATTTGTATGAATAAAACATAACTTTTGAATTATACAAAGTTAACCACGTTTAAGGAAGCACGTTCTGCGGGTTTCCTTTCCCAGCCCGCCTTTGTTTCGCCTTCTTCAACATTTCTGATGTCATTTATCATTGAAAAAGACCTTTTCTCGCTACATTAGTGGGCTTTCGAAACAGTTTGCGTCTGCGGTTGGTATTATAAAGTGGATATTAGGATTTAAATATATTTTGCTTGACCCGTTAGTGCGGTAAATGAGATAGCATGGCCGAGGGATCTTGGATTTGATATTTCCGATAATTAATGGCTTATCTATCACGTAAGACTTTATAAATAGTTGGTAAAATGTTTTTTTCTCGTTAAGTGACACTGCTACTTTCAGAATACAATCATGAGTTTCCATATCATTTTACACTGAAAAATAAAAACTTTATATTTTACCAAAAATCTTCATGAAATCTCTTTAACACCAAGACCATTTCAATAATAGTCTGACTAAAAATCCCTAGAGCAATAGTCATTATTCCAGTACAAATATTCCTAGACCACACCAGCTAAATCTTTCTAATATCGAACGAAGTCTCGCTCAGACCATACCAAGAAAACTAATCGGAACTTGGAATCCATTAGCAGAAGTCGCGAAGTAACATCCACTGAACAAAATCGAGAGAAATCATTCAACACGAATACAGACGCTTGGGAATCGACTTTGCGAAATTCCGACAGTAATTTTAAAAGGTAATGATGGTTGGGTTTCTCGAGACGTGCTCGCTATAAGAAGGGAAAAAATCGTCGTGAATGCCTCAAATACTACTGCTTTTACAAACCCTTTAATTGTGACTCTATCTTTTAAATTAGTTTTTTGGTTATTATTATGCTTTAGATCCATATCGACGCGAAAATCGGTTAATTTTTTCTTAATTTGCCTTTCTTTACTTTTACGGTGTAGCCATAAGAGAAGTCTCATAATTTATAAACAAGCTGTGAAACTATCACTATTTACACAAATTTATTAACAGAATGAAACTATGGGGAATTTCCTTAGTAACCCTATATTTCTTTCCATTCAACTATCAAAGCTGGAAATTCTCAATCTCCAGAACTAAAATAGCTTTAAACCCCACAAAGCATTTTATATGAATCCGCTGTTTATTCGAGGGATTCATCCGTGTTCAGACGCTTAGCATAGAATACCTATTTGGAATCTAGTTCAATTTGCATTCACCTATATCTGTGTCGGGTATAATGTTTGTTTATCTGTCCTTTGGAAGGGGACGAAACGACGCTTAGATCGTCGCTTTGTCACGCAATTACTGTAATTAAAATGTATGGAAATTGTAATTTAGATAGAAAATAAATTAATTCCCTCAATCTCGATTGTTAGACCTCAATTTACGTATTTTCTATATTTATTCCTAGATCCCTTCGGCAGTAAATTCTTAATAAAGAAAAGTCTGTTGCCGTTTTAGGCCACAAGTTCATACTCCACTACTAAAAAAATCTAATAAAAAAGCTTAGTACTTATACCTGAACCGCACTGTATGGCAAAAAGTATTATATATGATCACGTTGATCATAAACTAAGACAAGCAATAGCAAAGATGATTATATTATAAGAAATGATTATACCACATACATTTAATTATCTTTGCTGTAAAAAATCGTTTTTTTTTATTTATTCTCGGGATATTTTATTGTCGCGGTGTTTGCAATCCTCCTCCCTGTATATATTTGAAAATTCTCTATACCTTATCGATTTGAACGAGCCTCTTCATAATAACATAAATATGTAAACGAATTCTCGGCCGCACGTTTTATAGTCCACTTGAAATGATCTCTTCATATTTCATTCTAAGTTTCATCGATCGGTAGTGATGTACGGATTTTTCTGCATGGAGTTCGTTTTTCCTCATAAGAAAAGTTCGATATTGAATTATAAATTTTGGAAGTAGAGGTAAAAGTTTGGAGAGAGATATCAGTTCGATCTCTGTATCGGGAAAAGAGTTTTTAGTAGCGCCTTATTTTCATATTTACCGCTCCTTAAACCTTTGTATTTGGTACCCTATTTCGTAAACATATAACAAATATGGTTTTTTTCGTGCATATAAAATATTTTTTCCGTTGTTACATCATTACTGCCCTCGTATCGGTATTAGCTAGTAACATTATATTCCATAGTTTTCTTATATAATTGGGTTATTTAACACTAAAAGAATTTCAAAATCGGTCTACTAGTCCCTGAGATTAGCGCGTTCAAGTAAACAATTTTTTTCTGTACGACAAAAACAGAACCAATTCTTCTACCCTCTAAAATCGGCTGCCATAGGCCTTCTCAGCCATTTATTTGCTAAATCCACTGATTTACCGAATTTTCCATTAGGACATTCGCAGTACTGTCATATTTTCTAGAATTATCCCGAACACCTCCAACCTCCCTATTATGTGTACCCTAAACCGAATATTGCATCGGTTTGTAGCAAATACAAGTGCGGTGTCTATCTCAAACCATTTCTATACGTAACGTAAGCCTATATCCATACAAAGAGCAGTTATTTCACCCACTATATCACACTGTTCGGAAGTATTTGCGGATCAGACAAACATTGGGTCTGAGCGTCGGTACGGTTTCACAGCCAGCCGCTGCAGTGCTGTGAATCTCGACTGTCGTTTGTTTATAAATGGCTACACGTATTATAGAGAAATAAACGAAACGAAACGCAATATTCTTTAGAGTGGAGGAATGGAATTGTGTTAGAGGATTACTCGGTATATGGTAAAACGTGTTTATATTTTATATCATAACATGTCATAGCAATTGCATGTTGACTGCCTCGTGGTGTCGAGGTACAAATATGTGATCAGAAATGCATCCCTGCTTCCCTTCAGCGAATAAAGCTTAGGGTTACTTAGTATGTATGTATTACTATAATGTGTACTTATATTTTTTTATTCGTAAACTTTAAACATTCAAAACTAAATTCTTCAATCAGTAAATTTCTTTACAACTTGATGTAAATCTACAATTTCTCGTCAAACGACGTCAATATCCTGGTTTCAACAATAAAGTAATCTATTCTTATAGTATTTTATCCCACATCACTAAAATTAGACAATATCTCCAATACACTCAAGATAAGGCTGGCAACCGCTGACAGAACGAAACGTGGCCTTATCAGATCGCCCATGGCGGTCTTTGTTTCCATATTTCTAAACTTTTTGAATACACTATGTTTTGAGGTTATGTAAAAATTAAATCTTTTAGTATTTGGTATGTAAGGGTGACTCGTCGTATCGTTGCAGAAGTGAGCAACGCATAATCTGAAGCCTGAAGGTAACATACTGTGAATTTATTACTCAAAGAGTCAGCATAAGCCAATATAGTCCTACTGCTAGACAAGGGTCTCTTCTACAACTGAGAAGGCGTAGGCCTTAGTCCACCACGCTGATATATGTACCTAGGTCGGTTTATACGCACCTAATAAATTACTAGGAACCTTTTTAAGAGTGCAAGTGTTCTCACGATGTTTTTCTTTGCCGTTAAAGTATGTGTGGAAGTGTACACACATAACTACGACCAGACAGATGTTTGTGCCTGGGGTTTGAACCTGCGACTGCTTTGACTCAACGACGCATCTTAACCTCAAAGTCTCTACTTAGAATATCTTAACCTCTATTTTAAGAAACTCCATAATACTCCCAAAACAATTGACAAGCCCTCAGAATAATAAACTCCAAAATTAAATTTCGCCCCAGAACAGGTGTTAAATAAATGATATTATTTTTAACATAGGCGGTGTGGGGTGAAGTGAAACTTTTATAAACAGTTCGTAACTCCGTAACAATTGGTAGGGAGTGTTTGTATCAGTAATCCTTCAACTAACAACCAATCCGACCGTGCAGTGCGAAATATATATGTTTTGTCCCTGCGAAATGTGAGCTAAGTCTTCTGGTTTCGTGTTTGCTCAAAATAATAATAATAAAACATATTTGAGTGAAATATATGCAATATGCGTTACTAGCGGTCGAGTCAAGGAAGCAAATTTAAATATGTAGTAATTTCATTCTCAAGAGCCTATTACATATATACATATGCCCATGTATGCGGAACTATATTCCTTCTCCTACATTTCACCAGGTATTTCGGACCTATCGATATTATATTAAAAAGCAGTACAATTATTTTGGTATTCATTGCAATGCTATGAGATTATCCCTTGCAAAAATACAAATCTTTCCTCTTTATATCTTTACTGGATTTTATACTCCATGATTCTTCCAAGAATGTTTAATTGGAAATAACCCACCGGAGTATCGAACCAAAAAGAGGCACACTTTATTACAAAACAGCTAAAATGCCTTTAATGAATGAAATGAAAAACGTAATGCAAATTACTCCGTCAAACTGAATTAAAACTCTTCACTTTTAGAAGCAATTTCGCAAGTAACTCAATAAAAGTATCTTCGCAGTTTTCCTTATCGCGTGATGGTCCGGCCCGAACTAATGTTCGAGGCATTTACTGTGCTCTAAATTTTAAGTGCTTAGTGCTGAGAGCAGAAAATAACACTGTGACTTCTTGGATTACGTGGAAGTAATAAAAATTGTATTTTTCATTAAATACATACCTATCACGCCTGTCTCTTAAGGTATATGTGAGTAGTTATGTTTCCAGATACCATGCTGCCACTAAAACTTTTCTAATGGAAAACCCAATAACAGTTTGCTAGAAAATCTAACCCGAAAACTTTAGAACACAAGCTATATTACGTGTCTTTTCATGCGTCATAAAAATAAAATATATTTTACTTAATTTAATTAAATTTGCACCTCTAACTTTTCGAAATTATGTGTGTATTCACATTTAATTATAACTTGCTTTAACGGTGAAGGAAAATATCGTGATGAAACCTGCACGCCTAAAAGTTCTAAGGAATTTCTTAGGTGTGTAGTCCGGCAACCGTCACTAAGCCAGCGTGTTGGACTAAGGACTATATCCTCTAAATTGTAGAGAAGACCCGTCCCCAGGAGTGCGACGAATACTGGCTGACGGTATTGGTTTTAGTCCATTTCCTTACATAGGAATCTGAAATAGATCACTATAGAACTATGAGACGATAGAAGAGATTCAGTAGAAGTCATGCGACTAAATTCGGTTGAATTAGTAGCTTATGTCGAATGTAACTGGGTAAATGTAGGCGACTCGTGAACGGAGCTAAATACGAAATGGATCTCGGCCAGTCGAGCCGTGAGGAAGGAACTCCCCTTTCAGCCATCAAAATATAGAGGAAGCTTCTAGAATTATCTCTCTAGCAAGTAGTAATGTTGATTCATATATTCTCGGTACTAACTAAAAACTATACCCATATACAGTGTATTTAGACCGTGATCGGAACCTAAGGCAGGTGATAGCTACGGTGATCACAAACCTATTGGCATTAAAAAAAATCCAACAAAAGTAGAAATTTTGACGTTTTCCATACAAACCTCATACATTTAATACCGATAATTGGGTGTTAAACTTTTTAATTTTTTTTTGCCTGGATTTTCTTTAACACCAGTAGGTTTGTAATCACCTTGGGTATAACTTGTCTATGTTTCTGATCACGGTCTGAATACACCCTGCATAAGAATTTGTACCAAAAAAGTATGAGAACGATGTTTAAACAAGTCGTTCTAAATATATTCAGTTTAATATTTATACAATCAAATACGTATTTCAATTAACACAAACCATATTGCGATTAAAATCTAGTCCAACATGACAAACCGAATGTATTTGAAATTTCAATGCAAACTCAAATTAATATAGTACCATAGCAATAATTAATGTTCCACATAATCTCGATGACTGCTTTATTAGCTCTATGGAACTCGCATTTAGCAAGTCATCGAGAAAACATTGGTTCGTATTCCGGGTAAGACAAAATACTATAGTGTTGTTTCATTAATTCTCAAGGAATTCTCAAGTACATACAACGTATAAAAAACTGTCCTGTAAATTACAGTGGAACTCGACCTTTTTTAAGGCCTAAACCGTCTCAATGGCTAATGTTTATGACGATATGAGAATTTTAATTTATATTGGAATACAAAAATAGCAAAAAGAAATCGTATATTTGGAAATCTATGTTAATCGATTTATTTTTTATTTTTCATTCATCTAAACTTATTTTTCAGGGACGCTGACATGAGAATTTCAAAATACAAAAAAATCTAAAGTTTTTACTAACTTCTCCGTCAAAATCGCCATGTCGCTTCTGCAATTCGTAGCTCATTTCAGAACCGACGGTCTGTCTCAGTTCATTAGCGCCGATTAATCACCACGTCCCAACCTTGAGACTGCCATACCCACTAACTCGGTAAGCGAGTGTTAAACATTCCCATTTCAACACGCGTCCACTATTGCCAGCCTTTGTCGCGCCAGATTATTTCTACCATTAATCTTTACTTGCAGTAGTTTTTTGTTTCATTAATTGGCAACACCGTAACTGATTAAGCATTATGCTGTATAAAAAGAGCGGCGAGTGATGCGCTTTTGTTGAAATTAAATTAAATTATTGTTAAATCGCATAGGTAATATAAAAAAGAGAAAGAAAATATACATAACTGGCGTGTTTAATATCTATTTATGACATGTTACTTTGCTTGGAATAAAAAATTGAAGCATAGGAATTTTCCTGCTGAAATTTTCCGCTCTTCGTTTCAATAACAAAGGGCAATAGAAAGAAAGGAATATTTCTAGACCAGTTAATTAATTAGAGGTCGGATAATTTTTATTGATATTCCTCTCAATAGCGATCAACGTCGCCTTACTGATCCCATGTCATAAAAATGTCCTGGGTACGAGTCCTTTTTTGGCCTCGTTGATCCTATTTTGGATTTTGTCTGTAAATATTCCAAAAACGGCACTTACCTCACCATTTATTATACTTAAAAAACAACTGACGAATAGGTACAGAAACACACCTTTACTTCATGTATCTATAGATCACAAAAAAAACTCACCTGTAATCGTTTGTCATTGTTACGTTTATCGTCAAATGTAACATACGATTTCTATTGAGATGCTCGACGACGCACAAAACGTATCGTTCAAAACATTTGATATTTCTCTCAGCACCGCTTCATCACGTTCACAGACCGAAAATTTATGGCGCGAGTCGCCCCTGTTTGTCAGTTGTAGTTGTATAACGTAGGAGAAAAATGTTCAACTTTATTTGAAAAACACATTTCAGTACTGATTGGGACAGTACGGTACAAACTGTTTGTTACCCTATGGTCTTTAAGCATCAATGGCGGTACTTCCATAAAAGCCCAAAGGCCCAGCTAACCTTACAAAATGCCGAAGCTTATGGTTTAAATCTTTATTCAACTAAAGTAATTTGACATGAATGAAGCAGTGATGGCCTCGAGGTTTAGGTGCGCGGTCGAGAGTCTCGGCGATCGCGAGCTCAAACCCCAGACTCACTTCTGACTTTCAATAATATGTATTCATAATGAATGATAACTTGGAAAACATCGTGATGAAACCTGCACACCTAAAAATCCCTGGGAATTTCTTGGGTGTGTAGCCGCTGGATGCAGGCCGCTTCCAATAGAGCGCTTTGGAAGTCTCTGGGGGAGGCCTATGTCCAGCAGTGGACGTCCTTTGGCTGATGATGATGATGATGATGTAGTCCGCCAACCCGCACTAGGCCAACGTGATGGACTAATGCCTAAACCCACTCAATGGTAGAAGAAGCTCGTGCCCAGCAGCGGGACGCATATGGGCTGAGAACTTGAAACACAAAAAACTGTCTACAGCAGTTATCGAGTACCTACATAAATAACAAAATTACATAAAAGGGAGATTGATACGGGCTTGAATATCCATATTACTTTGACAATAGGATCATATTTTTTGTCATGAGCTTTAAAGACTGTACCCGTGTGTGGAGTCCGCCAATCCGCGTTAGGCCAGTGTGATTGACTTTGGCCTAAACCCTCTCAGTTATAGAGGAATATAGAGCCCAGCATATGTGGGATATTTACATCGCTTTTTCTGATTAACTTCGTTGCGGGATTATGACAATTTAGGTCCCCTTAGATTCGCTGAGCTTCATTGCTCGGCGCCAATACTATGCGTGCCGCTGTTGATCCTGGAGCACAGGAGTTTCAGTGGCCGGTGTTTGGTGGGATAGAGCCCTATATGTGGGATATGTGAGACGTATATGTGCTGATGAGGAGGGATTTGAAAAACACCTTTCAGTTAAGTAACAATAGGTACAGTACTGACTGTTACTTTATGGTATTTAGGCATCAGTGCCATTACTTTTAAAAAAAAACAAATAACCCAACTAGCCTAAAATTCCGAATTATTTAACATAATTTAACAAAAGCGATTACACATATATGTGAGGATATCCTGACCCTACAATAAAACAATTATAAACTAGATATCACACAATTAACGTGTAATGCTTTTGGGCTTTCATGGAAGTACCGTCACTGCTATGGATGAGTAAGTTCGTTACGATCTAAAAGTTTCGTTACTTGAGACGAGCAGTGTTGTAGAGATTTTCCATAAGGAAATTTTCAGTAGGAACACAAAGTTTTAATTTTACCCCAAACACAATACGCTCGCTACCTTTTACGTGGAAAAAAACAGAATTAGTCTTGTTTCACAAGCTGATGTCTAGCCAATTGCAACACGGGGCTTTCTATGTTACAATGAATTATGTGATTATCGTTGAAGAAAAATATTATTAGTAAACCTAAGAGTTCACTTTCGGTCTTGGACATAACACCCTCCTTCCCCATTGTAAGGAAGAACGCCCAAAGGGAGGTATTGCTCCAACATGTATAAATCCCTAACTGAATCAATGAGATGTAGAACATTGTCGGAACAAATTTCATACTAAGGGAGTACGCAAAGCCTTTTACGAAGTACGTACCGAGCGCCCGAAGCTTTCTATTCTTCATAAAACTATCATGTGTGTCTAGCGTAAAATTGAGTTTCGCTCAGTCACAAGCGGTTGAGATGCTGTACTACGAACAAAGTTGATATTGCCGTTGAAAAACTCCGCATTTCCTAGAAATTATAGGCGGAATTTAACCGTACAGACGCAAATGTATGTTGGTGCGTGCAGGAACTACGTCGGCCAGTCAAGGTTGAACCCTGATTTTTACACTAGTTTGCTGTCACGCGATAGTCTGAAGTTTTGGAGTGGTGACATTTTAAATTTTAATAACGATATTTTTAAAGAAGAAAGAGTTCTAGCGTTCGCCATAAGAGACCTGCTTGCGAAGATGCATAAGGGCCGATATAAAGTAATAAATTTTAGAAAGTCACTTATCATAATAAGATTAGCTTAAAATATTTATGAAACGAATGAATAGGGTTGCTCCAGTAATCAAAAGAGTAGGGCTAAATTAAAGAATGAGAAATTAATTTTGTCCCAGTACATATGAAAATGTGCGATTGTTAAAAAAAGTTAGTTCCTATTTATACTAGCTGATATATCTACCCTATATATTTTTTATTGTATTATGATTATGATGCATTTTTATTATATTACACACTCGCGAATATCGGATATCGTCACCCCACCTTGCTAGAGGGCGTCCTATACTACGTGTACCAAGCCGTGGTCTCCATTCCAGAACATTTCTCCCCTAGGTTACCACCTAGCCAACCACTGCCTCTGTTCGCTAAGCCTGTATCACCATAATCAAAAACGCACAATAGACTTTCTATCGTTACAAAATATAGTCGTACAATATTTTACACTGAATAAATACATATAACCGTAAAGATTTGATGTTTTATAATGCAGAGCTCAAGTTACACTGGCGCCCTCACTGCACAAAATGCTTTATATACAACATGTTTGACACTTGGATAACGTCGGGATATAACTTGTACGTTATGGAATATAAACATACTCCAGATGTGCTCTGGTGATATTTTTGCAAATGTATTTTTGATCGCTTGGCTTCTACTTAGCGGAATCGTATTTGCTCCTTCTCGAGCAGCAATGGAATGACAAATAATGTAGACGGTCGAGTCACTTTTGATTTTTCTAGCATTGTGAAGTGTAAGAGTAGAGATACTCTTCTTACCGATCAAAAGTTCATTCAAAAGACACTATTAGTTCGATGGATATTATTTCTTATTGAAAAAGATTCATCATCACTGCTGGACACGGCCCTCCCCTACATCAAAGAAGATTTAGGGCTTAGTTTACCAAAACAGCTTAGTTATGAGACTACACACCTAATAAATTCCAACGAACTTTTAAGTGTGCAGGTTTTACCATGTTTTCCTGCACGATTAAAGTACGTGATAATTCAATAAGTGAGGTGTATGCCTTGGATTTTAATCCATCACGACTATCAAAAACAATTTAAAACCGCCTATCTTTATCCCTAATGAAATTATTGTATAACAAATATAAACTATATTAACGGTTGATAAGGTTTTATGTTTTAACTACACCGTAGCCTACAATATTATGTAACCCTAGAACATTCTGCAATATCTAGCAGTCCAAACACACTTTGCGTGAAACTGTGTACTTATTAATAAAGGGCTAATCTTGTATAGAACTCGCTCCAACACAATCAAGGGGACAGCTTTATTAATTTAGAAAAGATTCAGTTAGCATTAGGGGGAGCAAATAGTGTCAGAGTTAGAAAACAAAATAAACAAACAATAGTCTGTATTGGCCAAACAATCTCGTTTGGGCCGTGTAATGACGGAAGCCGGCGAGCATTATTTAACGTTATTCAGCGAAAGGCGCTACTATTGGAAGAGACTTTTAGGGTTCTAGCTATACTCTGCAGTTTCTCTCGCAGCAAATTAAATATTCCCGTGTAAAAAGTACGCATAATGGCCTCGAGGTTTAGGCGCGCGGTCGAGAATCTCGGCGGTCGCGGGTTCGAACCCCAGGCACACACCTCTGACTTTTCGAAGTTATGTGTGTATTCACATTGAATTATCACTTGCTTTAACGGTGAAGGAAAACATCGTGATGAAACCTGCACACCTAAGAGTTCTTAGGAATTTCTTAGGTGTGTAGTCCGCCAACCCGCACTAGGCCAGCGTGGTGGACTATGGCCTAAACCCTCGCAATGGTAGAAGAGACCCGTGCTCAGCAGTGGGCGTATATGGGTTGATGAAGAAGAAGAAGAAGAAAAAGTACCCTCTGAATGGCAAAGAAGGTCCGTGTTCAGCAGTAGGGCGAATATGTGCTGATAACGCACGAACGAAAAAGTACCCAATGAAACTTACCCAGAACTTTCCTCTATACTAAATGTCATTAAAGCCCATTCATAGATCAAATAGATATAGATTATACTTAGATTCACAGTCAAACTTTGAGTGATGCCGAGATGAAACGTAGATGCATACATAGCAAAAAGATTCAAATAATATACAAAACAAACAATAATACAAAAAGCCACTAGCAAGATACATAGATACTAACATAAAATTAAATCGATCATATTTCTAAAATCCCCTCCCCCCTCTCAATGGTAGAGGAGACCCGTGCTCAGCAGTGGGCGTATATGGGTTTGATGAAGAAGAAGAAGAAGAAGATTTCTAAAATTGCTTGTCAGCTTTATACACAAACAAGTAGGTGCGTTCTCCTAAGTTCTATCAGGTTAAAAGCAGAAAGGAGATGTTTTAATGCCCACTTTTACTTTTAAATTCGAATTGTCACCCAACATCATTAAAAATAACTTACACAGACGAGAACAATAACTATATTGTTCATAACGACATGAAAAGTGTCCGAAACTTAGAAACAGCAGTAATATTTGATAGCAAACGTCGCGCCACGACGACTTTAAAAATTCACTAAAAATTCGGTGTCACTCAAATTAATGTCGCTGTCTTAATTCATGTTACTTTAAGAGTCAATTAATTAGCAACTTCTTTTAATTTCCAAGTAAATTGTCTCCCCGCAGTTTCTAGTTATAATTTATTTTGAATTTCGTGGTAAATTAAAATATATTGATTGTAAAATGCTTCATAATATTTTGTCTCTCTATTTTTCTGTCTGTTTCGTGGGCTCACAGCAAAAGTGTGTGCTGATGATGTATTTGGTTTTCCATTACGAAATTCTCAGTTGCAACATGGGGTAGAAAAGTGCAAAACATGGCAATTCTCGCATCTATTACTTTATTATATACATAATTGAAAGCCCCGTGGAGCAGTTGGCTAGAAACCAGCTTGCAAAACTAGAGGCCGCGAGTTCGATCTCCGCACCATAATAAATATTTGTTAGTGATCGTTAAACTCGTTGATACGGGTCTGGGTAATGCCGAAAAGTCTCCCATAGTTTCTGATACCCAAGAAACAGGACTTTTAAATTACTGTGGAGTCGGAACTATGTATGTGACTGTTGTTTTTTTTTTTGTTTATCAAAAAATCCGTGTAGATTTGCACGTATATCTAAACCTTTATTGTTTGTATTCATGTAAAAATAAGTGAATATTCTCCCAGAATCCGTAGTAGGGCCCGGTTCGGTTGTTAGTGCCGCAGTAACTACATGTAATTTGTACACTTCGACTCAAATGAGAAATAGTCTTGTTCTCACTCGCTCACGTTTCAGATCCGATTTTTCCCCATCCCTCACTGTACGGCTATAGATTTAGTATGAAACATTTTTAACATATGCAGTACATGATATTTTTTTAAATACTTTGTTTATTTTGCCAATATGACCTACTGCTGGGCACGGGCCATCTCTACCATCGAGGGTTTAGGCCATAGGCCACCAGGCTGGCCTAGTGCGGGTTGGCGGACTACATACCTAAGAAATTCCTAAGAACTTTTCAGTGTGCAGGTTTCATCAAGATGTTTTCCATCACCGTTAAAGTACATTTTTTATTGTAAATACATCCATAATTTCAAAAAGTCAGATGTTTAAATCCGTGTCTGCCAAGATTTTCGAGCGCACCCCTACACAAAAAATACCACACAATAACCTAGTGCTAAAAACCAGCGCCAAAATTAACGAACAGAAACTAGCGTAATAAAAATCAAGTCAATAATCTAACATTTTCGAAGAAGTACAGCCATTACCGCAGCGTATTAACATAACTCAATGCTATTCAAAGTACGAAACACGAGTAACATTCGTACGCGCTCGTGAAAGCCGAGTGATTGATTTACATTTCGCGTGACAAATTACTTGCGATTACTGCTTGAGAATTAGCGTTAGTGACGTCATAGAGCAGACGCAAGATTAGAAATTCGAGCGAATAGTTGTGGTATGTTTTGAAATCCAAGTACAGGGTGTATTGAGACCGTGATCGAAATAAGGTATAGCCTCGGCGATACAAACCCATTGGCGTTAAAAAAATTCAGACAAAAAACAAAAATTTTGACGTTCTCCTCAGTGGCGGTACTTCCATAGAAGCCCGAAAGCCCGACTTGCCTTACATAGTTCCGAATAACGAACTTAACAATTGTTTATTTATAAAATGACGCTATAAACGTGAATGTGAGTACCAACCGGTAGGTATTTATTAGTCCTACGTACCAAAAAAAATATGCTGCTACTAAATAAACATTTGGGCTTGCCTTAGTTTGACACCCTCGGCACGCCACTGGTTCTCCTAATAGTATCAAATGTATTTTGTAATTGTTACGAAAACTTATTTTTTTGGCAATTTTTTTACACACATACGGTTTCACTCTAGTATCGCGCAAATAGTCCGCCATCCCGCCTCAGGCTAGCATGGTGGACCAAGGCCTAAACACTCTCAGTTGTAGAGGAGATCCGTGCTCAGCAGTGGGACTGATGGTTGATTGTTGGTAAATGGCTGATGGTGATGATGATAACAATCGCCAAACTATTGAGAAGTCTATTTCTGCATTCTCAATTCGCTAATTGCTTTAAATCCCACGTAAGGAAAAGACTACTGCTCCGTATTTCCAGACTCCGTAGCTATTGAGAACTTTTTTACGGAAAAACTATACAACACTTTACCCGACTCGGGACTTTTAGATCTCAGTGCGGCGAGACCACAAAGCTGACATAAAACATAAACATAAAAATTGTACAGTTTTGTGCAAAAAAATCTTTTTCCGACGCAATGACTGTATTTTTAACCCATACATCCATTTTCTATTAAACAAACCTACATATTTTTTGTCTATTGTGGTTTTGTATACTCGTACAATCCAACCTGATACCCGGGCAGGTACACATGAAATTAAAATTTATTCTACAATATTTATCAGGCAAGCTCTCGCATTCTTTTAACATGTATGTATATGTAACCGTTTATATGTTGTAAAATTCATTGTACCCGTAGGAATAAAATCCAAGGAGTACTGTGAGTTCTTACAAAACAAATTATAGAAGAATAAAAAAAACGGAATTTCAAATAATTTGTACATTAAAAATGTATTTCAACGATCAACACAAAAAATCAAATAAAAGAACACAGCGTCAACAATGTCTTCTACCTACCCCAGATTGGATCAAACATTTGCAAGTCACACAAACGTTTGCTCAAACTCATTCGTGTAACATCATAAACAGCCATTATCACATCCAAACCTGGTTAATAAAATCACCCTCAAGATTTTACGAGACACATTAAAAGAACTCTAATATTAGTAGAACAGACAGGAGTTACGATTTTAATATCGTATAGACTAGTCGTGGTACGGGACCTCATAATCGTCATCGTCAAAGTTTATTACTTTCCTAATGGGTCGGGTACCACGGTAACATAATAGAGAGTTGAAATTAAACACTAAACACCAGCTATATAAAAGTAGCTGCGACATCCCGACATAGAACACAAATCCGTTGAGACGTTAGTAATAAAAAATGTCAAAGTTAACTTTGACATGTAGTCAAATTTTGATGTGGGGAAAGTGATAGGAAAGTCAAAGAAAAGATTCATTTTTCGAATCATAACAAAACATTCATTGGTATGATTACATCATAATTCTGATTGGCTATTTAGAGATAAATCTTGTTTTATTATTAAACGCGGCTTCCCAAAGATATGTGTCATGGTGCGGGAATCAAACACGCACTCTCTCATGTTTCAATCTACAATCGAAACAGCTTAATAGCTTTATGGTCCAATAAAGGAATGAATTGGATAATCTTTTCATTTGAACTGGGATGTTAGTGACCTCAAAGCCGTGGCTCCGAAAACAAGCACGCTTGGTTCTGTTACGAAAAGGTGAGATGTTTTTGTGAATTTTCGTGGATTTCTGGAGACCATTGACACTTCCCTTGACTTGGAAAAAAAGGAATTAAAAAAAATTATATTTAAAAAAAATATCTACTATCTCCACAGATTTCCGTGTCCTCAAACACTGTTCAACATCCCTGCCCTGGGGCTTCACAGTAGTTTTAAACTGTTCATGAACTAACAAATTGAGGTCTCTATATCGCTAATGTACTTCAAATAACCAGATAGTTTGATAGTTTCGCCAAGGTAATCGCAACTCACCTGGAACTATTGTGGGGACCTTTGGAACTGAATTCACTTGGCAGCGCTTGGCAACTGTGAATCACTTTTCATAAATGTGATTGGAAGTTTCTAAGTTTTGTGTTTCTGAAGAATTTCGAGTCTCTCGCGTGTTTAGCTAACATTAAGAAGCTCAGTCCGAAGTTTCAGCACAGATGACTTTTGTTAAGCAAATTCGAAGTGTAATAATGGTGAACGTAATTAGATTATGAATACGTAGCGTGGTTGTGTAAGTAATATAGAATTTAGATATATGTTTACCTATTATTACAGCGTTCTTGGTTGTTGAATCCTAAGCACACCTTTTAGACTAAGGGTGGCTGTTTTTAACGCAGAAATTTAAAAAAATACATAAGAAATGTGCATATCTTAGGAAAAATTATATTTTATTAGGGCTCGACCGAGATGGATTTTTTGTTCTCGGCCGAGACCGAGACCGAGACCGAGAATAAAATAAAGTCTCGGCCGAGACCGAGAACCGAGACCGAGAATAGACAAAGCGTGATTTTTTTAATACTGTTAATTTTTCTAATACGCTACTACTACTACATGTCCCTCGACATAAAATTGACCAGCTCTCCTAAACAGTTGTTCACTTGCTTAACTAGGAGGCGGCGCAGTTAAAAAAATATTTGTTGCAGGCTTAAGCACTAATAGTCCATTGAAATGTTACATGAGCTTTGCATTTCTTAGAGGACGCAATTTTATTTTTGGGATATGTTTGGGAGGTCAATAGAAGCTTAACCTCAAGTTTGTGGGGTTGCCACCCTTGTCCCACGGCCGCCATTTTGAAAAAACGGGTGAAAACACTTTGTTTGCGATATCTCTGAAACTATGCGTCTCACAGAAAATTTGTAAAAACATAACTTGTAGCAAATTACTTTGCCTACAAATATGTTTATATGACATTTTGTCCTAAATTAAAAATTTAAGAAGTTATAAGCAAAAAAGTGAGAAAATGTTTATAAAAATTTTCTTTTTTGCTCTATAACTTTTTTTATACATTTTACCAAAAAATTGCATCAGACCAATCTTGTAGATTATCTCCTGACAAAAAAAATCCCTGTATTTTTTCAAATTTAATTCATTTAAAACGCTGTTACAACACTTCAAAGTTGAACGGGTTTGTCAATGCCCACGAGAATCCGGTTGAAACGAAATGTTTAACTTATTTTTTCTTTATTTTTTATTGTAAATACATATATTACTACAATTTTTTTATTAAATTCGTACTATTTTACTTATTTATTACTAAAAAAAATATTCCTAAAAAAACGTGCCTATAAGTGTATAAACGCGTTTTTTTTACGCTGTATCCCCAGTAGTTCTACTCCACGAACATCTTGCTTATAAGGTTAGTTTGCTTCTCTAATCGACTTTTTTTCGATGGTCCAAGCTGTGGCCCAGAGTGTAAATCAACGTCAAACGTAAAATTTTGAGGAATGACAGGAATTAAAATTGGAGTTATAGTTGGCAGTTCATCCTCAAATTCATTTTCTTTCATTAACTTTGATATTTCCATAATGTTGCTGCATGTTTCATCAGAACAATGGAGGCATACTGTAGAGCATATCAGGCCTGCTTTTCTGCAGCCACACATACTTCTGCGGTTTAATTCACACACATAAGATCGGAGGGTGCTGGAGGCTTGGAAGCTTGTATTGGCTTCCGAATGTTAGCATGCTTTTTCCATCCCCTATCTTCAGAGAATTTTGATATCTTCCGAGCAAATTAAATGAATTTTTAGTCACTATCTTAGCAAATCATTTGTATCGCAAGTCGTCTTTATTACCGCTGTATAAAGCTATGAATTAACGTTCACCAACAAGACTGAGCAAAGATGGATCCACTTTCTCACTCAAGAATAGCGCGGTACCGTTAGCTAATTCAGGATGTTTCTCCATAATTTTTATATATTAAAATTTCTCCATATTATAGGCTGCTGATGTATCACATCTAGAAAGTTAAATTTAAATAAACTAAATTCGGTAAGTTCTATGATACAGAAGACAGCCTGCACAGCCTGGACCATCGAAAAAAAGTCGATTAGAGAAGCAAGCTAACCTTATAAGCAAAATGTTCGAGGAGTAGGCCTACTGGGGATACAACGTAAAAAAAAAACGCGCTTAAACTCTTAGTTAAAACTCTTAAACTCGTTTTTTAGGAATATTTTTTAAAGTAATAAATAAGTAAAATTGTACGAATTTAATAAAAAAAATTGTAAGAATATATGTATTTACAATAAAAGATAAAGAAAAAATAAGTTAAACATTTCCTTTCAACCGGATTCTCATGAGCATTGACATACCCGTTCAACTTTGAAGTGTAATTGCGTTTTAAATGAATTAAATTTGAAAAAAATACAGACAATTTTTTTTGTCAGGAGATAATCTACAAGATTGGTCTGATGCAATTTTTTGGTAAAATGTATAAAAAAAAGTTATAGAGCAAAAAAGAAAATTTTTATAAATATTTTCTCACTTTTTTACTTATAATTTCTTAAATTTTTAATTTAGGGCAAAATGTCATGTAAACATATTTGTAGGCAAAATAATTTGCTACAAATTATGTTTTTACAAATTTTCTGTGAGACGCATAGTTTCAGAGATATCGCAAACAAAGTGTTTTCACCCGTTTTTTCAAAATGGCGGCCGTGGGACAAGGGTGGCAACCCCACAAACTTGAGGTTAAGCTTCTATTGACCTCCCAAACATATCCCAAAAATAAAATTGCGTCCTCTAAGAAATGCAATATTCGGCCCTGTAACATTTCAACGGACTATAAGCAACTTATAAGGTGACAAAAACCAATACTCAAAAATATTAGCATTTCTTTGATTACCGTGCTTGTACTATATTTACGCGTGGCCACGCGCGGTAAAATTTTAATGCCGATTCGAAAAAAGTTACAGTCTCGGTTATGACCGAGAATCTCGGCTAGAAACAGCCGAGAACCGAGACAAAATTCTCGGTAGGATTTGTAGCCGAGAATGCCGAGACCGAGACCGAGACCGAGATCTCGGTCGAGCCTTATATTTTATTAATTAGGATTTAAAATTTTAGGAGATTTTAATTGCCATGGGTCTCGGGCAACTATTAATGTATGTGATTATGTGATGAAGAGTTTTATATCTTATTCAGTCAATATGCTATTGGAATCTACTATTATTGTGTCAGAAGATGCAAGAAGAATATAGAATAACTCTTTTTCCTTTCCCAGGACGCTTAATACAAGCTTGAATGTCTTTTTATATCCTTCAAAGGATTCTTTTGCTTAACGATCATTAAGCTTTAAGTATAAATATAGGAAAATATCGTCCTTTGAAAATCCACTTCATCGAATGAAACAGCATTCATGTCGGCTTCAAAACAGTGGCACAACCCCAGTTATGCCTTTCAAACTGCAATCTAATCCTATCCCAAGTCATTATTTATATAATCGCTAAGACGTGTTTTTAATTGTAGTGTTGTTCATGGTGTAGAGGACTGCTTGCGATATTTTAATTTTAAATTATCTTTTTGACTTAAAACGTCTATACCTAACCACAGGTCTGATATGTGGTGGTAGCATTTCATAATACCTTATTTATGATATTAAGAAAGTATTGTTTATTAAATAAAGTCATCGTTTCTAAATATTTATTTTTTTGGTTTTCCGTAAAAAAAATTACGATTACACCGTACATTACATACGTAGTCCTGCTTCCTAACGAAGATCAAGTCTTGTGACTTGTATCAGAAACTACGAAAGCTTTTTCCTACTCACCAACACCCAGACCCGAAACAAACATCTATGGATCCTACAAATATTTGTCTCAGTATTAGGATCAAACCCGTTGCCTCTCGTTTCACAAGCTACAATCTAACCAAAACGGCAATGGAGCTGTTGCTATCCTTTTCTTCATATTACAATTTTTTCGATGTTCCAAGCTTCCCGCGACAGTACACAAATATTTTTTTCCATTTTCATTTCGCATCGTCCAGTATCTGTAATAACATTCTGTTGTTGGCTGTGTAATGAATTATAATGTCGCGTTTCACAGCACAGGTGTCGGATGCATACTAATTATAGAGAGAAAATACGAAAATTTTAATTAATTAAAATCCCCACATTCATATAATGGACAACGTGTTGTGCATACGAAATTCGTGCTTATAAACATTTAAAATAAGGGGCAAAATTCTTTCGCCGGATTCCGAAACGATACCATCAGATAAAACTAAATAATCAGAAATGTAATTTCATGGATATTATTCCGACGGTATCACAACCGATTGCAGATTGGTAAGAGATAACGTCTACTATGATTCTTCAGCAGTTTTTGTATTTTTTTTAATATTCCCATAAAATTTAAAAAAATAAACGTAGCAGTCAAATACATAGGTTTGACCCCACACTCGGATACACGTAGTTGTGGATCACACAAACATTTGTCTCGGTACGGGGATCGAACCAGCCTTTAGTTACACAAGCTTTTGTTTGACCTTTGTTTGACTTTTGTTTGACTGTCAATTAATATGACACCAAATTCGGGATTTCAGGCTTTCGAAATAGATACCTGTAACTGTAGTCAGTTACAAGGTTTATCTTGTAGAAGATGTAGGCGCACCAGGAATTGAGAATCAATCTGTGTATATAGGGTGGCAAATAAACCAACAAAACTGGAGCAAGTATTAGCTTTCATATTTCAATGTCTAGCGCCAGTACCATCAATGACAGTTAAGTTTTAAACTAGTGGAACTCGCAGTGGCCTTTATTTCGTAACTACCCTAACCTTCTATCCCCACTTCAGTTTATTCAGCTATATAAGAAGTTGCTGAGCCGTCTCAGTTCTTTTATGTTGAAGAAATGATTCACGGATTTCTATCTGCTTTAACCATTAAAAAATACCTCTTCGGGCAGTCGATGTTTTTAGTATCAATAAGTCACTATAAGTAATTATTCATATAAAAATATTCGGATTTTACTGTAGCAATTGCAACATCCAACACAATATTTCCTATAGATCTTTGTTAATCATTCATAATAAACGCTAGTATTTATTGAGAGCCCTACATCTTCGCATCTATTAATCCCGTCAACACCCAAACCAAAGCCATTGCTTATATACAACCTCATCAACGAACAGCTATTAATATACTGACCTAAATATCATAATGGATGGATTCCTGCCCTCTGCAGGGTCAGCACTAACACCCTAATTTGAGCAATCAATAATAGCGATCAGCCAAGTTTCTGGAGTGAACGAACTTCGCCCATCCGTTCCATATTTGAGATCACTCGTGCAAAAAACCCGAGAATAATTAAAGGGGCCCCCACACGAGCGGACTTCATTCAGGACCCATATCACTTGGATGACGGACGAGACAAAAACACGCTGTCCGTGTGAACACTGCCTTTTTGTACGTACACGTTTTAGAGGCCGTTCACATAGGCTTACGTTTGATGCAGTTTTTGCCGGTTTTAACGCTGATGACTTTTACTTACTCAAGCATGTGTCATTTTCATTCATCTTTCCCTTGCCCTGTTCCTAATTTTAGTTGGGATCGTCAGAGGATGTTTTGTGCTTCCAAACATTTTTATCAATCTTCATGTCTTTATTCACTGCTTTTTATGAGTAATAAATTCTTTATTTCGGATCCATTAAAATCTAACTCCAAAAGCGCCTAGTTGATCCTATAACACAGGGTTTACAATGGCGGACGTTTAATGGGATTGAGCCAAAACTAAACAAGACTGGGTTCTGTAAAAGAAAACATTATTCAAAACCAACGGACATCTTCAGCACCTAAAGAATTGAAATTGGAATTGGCAGATTACTAGTATAGTAAAAAATAATGGCTATAATTAACTTCGCTGGCTACAGGCGGCTTCCGGCCGTTCCCGGTGGAAGTCATTGCGGGAGGCCTATGTCCAGCAGTGGACCAAAATTGGCTTATGATGATGATGAAGAAATAATGGGACAAATAAAAATACCCTTAAGTTCATGCGTAACTTGACAGCAACATTGCATTGCGACAACTTCAACAAATCACATCGTCCAAAATCGCGACTCTATTAAAGCTTCACTCACAAAATAATTACACTGTAAAGTTAAACGTACGTTATAATAAACTGCAAACTGTTGACCAAACATTTGCGCCAACAACTAAATTTGTGTCGCGCGACTCACTCGGGTTGTGTGCAGTCTCCGAGCGTCCACTCCGTGCCGTTGTTCGTCGGGAATTTTTGTTGTTCCCAATTTCGTGCGCTTTTACACCGAGCCGCGTTTAGATATGTTGAATTTCGCGGATTTTGTTTTTTCATATTTTTGTCTGTAATACGGTTTGTATTCGCCCTTTCACGCGGGGTTGTATGATTGTGATGATTGACGTGTTTATTCTCATTGTAAATCGGTGGCGGCTTTGTTTTACCGCAAATGATTTTGTGTATTCGCTTAATGGAATTAGGGGGAGGGCTGCATTGTATTTTACAAATGAAATCAGTTTTTTTAATAACAAGCCCGAGGAATAAGCCGAAGCATATTTACTTTCGAGTCTAAGATGTAGGTCGATGAGCATTATCCTCTGGATTCTTCAAAGTAATTTGTGTGATTTTAATGATATGTTATAAATAGATATGAAAATACTAAATTAATATATGCAAGCTGAAAAACCAGAGAGTCACATAAACAATCGTAAAAAAAATAATTTCGAAAGACTCGCCTGCTATATTACAAATAGAAAATAAAATTACCTAGTACACATATGTTCCACACTGTTAGTAATAGAATATTGACAACCCACGCATTAACCTTTTCATATTACATGTATGTACATTTAAGCACAAGGTTCGGGAGCTGCTAGCTAATGAAAATGCTGAATCTTCACAACAGTAAATTACCGTATTTTTAATATATATTTATATGTATATTTATGTATTTTGTATGTATTTATGTTTGTTTATCAATGAAGTATTTATTGTATTATATGTAAGTGTATTTTGTATGTAGTTACACCGTAATTATATTTACACACCTGCCTAACTTCATCTCTGCATCACCCTAGGTTCGACTGTAAGAGAATGCCGTTGGCATTAAGTCCACCTATACTTAATGTATGAAGTCTAAATAAATAAATAAATATTATTGGGTCTTTCAAGCGACGTGTAAAGGAACAATTAATTGGCCGTGAGTGGAGAAACGCCCACAATTGTTACATTTAACAGATCAGTTACCTCAAAAGACTGTGATGTCAACCTGAAATACTCGATCTTACGTTTTCGATCCATCTATTGTATTCAAAATTTGTACGTATTTTTATATACTTATAACATATCTGAGTTAACTACGGTGATTTTATTGACTTAAGAGATAGGCAGAGTCGGACTTATACCTACGCTTACAATTTGTCGGTTGCGTCATATATGTATAATATTGGACGTATGTATGTACCAATTGCAATTTTCCAACGATATGTTTAATATTCGTGCTAATACAATTGCGACACCACGAGATACAATTTACAATACATTTAGATATAAGGATGTCGATCCATTTTGAAATAATGTTTGATACACTACAATTAATACCTTAAAATTTGCACTATTCATAGAAAATTCAAAGTCTTTACCATTAATCATCAGGGCACGCATCTTAATTTCTCATAGCGAACTTTAATAATCCCCTTTATCCTTTATCAACCCATATACGCCCACTGCTGAGCACGGATCTCCTCTAACATTGAGAGGGTTTAAGCCATAGTCCACCACGCTGGCCTAGTGCGGGTTGGCGGACTACACACCTAAGAAATTCCTAAGAACTCTTAGGTGTGCAGGTTTTATCACGATGTTTTCCTTCACCGGTTAAAGCAAGTGATAATTCAATGTGAATACACACATAACTTCGAAAAGTCAGAGGTGTGTGCCTGGGGTTCGAACCCGCGACCGCCGAGATTCTCGACCGCGTGCCCAAACCTCGAGGCCATCACTGCCATAATAATCCCCAATTTAGACCTAACCACACATCATCATTGACACTGTATTGTTACACAAAAACTTCAAATCCTCCAAAACAAATTCAATCACCCATTCTACTCAGGTAATTGCAGCTATTCAAGCCAATATCAATATATTCAAGAAAAAGCCCTCCATTGTGGGTTATGGTAAAACCGCGGCTGCCGACTCCGGAGGGAGTTCTGTCCGTGACAACGTCCCCGGTGGAAACCCGTCTGCTACTATGTTCCAGACCCTCGGTAAACTGGCAAAATTATCGGCGTTTCACAATTTTCGGTTTTGCTATTGATTTGGCGATTTTATCTATGTTTATTTATACCCGATAGCATAAATGTTTAGGTGAAAAAAATTATCGTTAACCTCACTTTTCGAAAGTTTTGTTTACAATGAAAACATAATAAAAAAATACACCCAATAGATTTAATACATTGTTCTGACATAAGGATCTGACAAGTCGTGTGTCGAGGGTATCAGAAACTACGAGAGACTTTTCAGTCTGACAAACACCCAGACACAATCATTTGCCTCGATGAATAAAACCCGCGGCGTCTCGTTTCGCAAGCTGGTGCCTAGCCTACCGGGCCACGGGGTTGTCAAAATTATTGCTTTCTTTAAAAATGATGTAAAATATCGTGAAGACACCAACACACATCAAAGTTCTTAGGAATTTCTTAGGTGTGTAGTCCGCTAATTCTCACTGGGCTAGCGAAGTGAACTAACGCCTAACTATTGAGGCAACCCGTGCTCAGCAGTGGGATGGGCTGATGATGAATCTCCTAAACTTAATACACACGCAATTTCTTGCGAATGTAATCCGTTAATCTGAGATAGGCAGTTGTGGTGGATTAAGGCCAATTGAAATATCGAATTAAATTTCTGGGATAATTAGTAATCATTTTCTACACACAAGAAAAATATTTTTTGAATATACTCACATTTATGTTTCAATGACATCTACAAGAATATCCAGTGCACTACGTGTTCTCTCACTAAGCATCCAGGCTCCCTTTGGCAAGAGTTTTGCCCAGTCACCACCAGAGGTCGCTGTTTTAAAGCACCACCTATAAATGTCTGGCGAACTATTTGAGCGAACCTTGTAGGTATTCAGCCAAGGTATTCGGGATAAAATGCTTCCACCTTCTTCATAGAGATGTCTCTGGTAAACAAATTGCTGCGTAGTACCTTAAGTTGAGTAAGTGTAAGTTTTTGGTTTAACTCTTTTAGAGCAATAACTATAATAAAATTATGTTAGTAAATATAGAGATATATTCACCTAAATAAAGCTTTATTTATCCTTAAACCCCCGTACTTTTTTCTAGTTTGTTAGTATATGTTATATTATTAAATTGTGTTAAATACTTTTAATCCCACACGACAAAATCTTGTCCAATCCAAAAAACTCCTTCCTAGATACCTTTAAAAACTCCAGAAAATTTCCTAACGGAACATTGAAATAAAGATTAACTGAATCTAATCTCATATCCCCCAAATGCCCACGATGCATTTTTTGCAACCAAAATTAGCAAAAAGTTTTTGATAAGATTAGCTTATGCGAAAAAAGTAGCAATTTGCTTTAATCAAAATTATAAATCAATGGTTTCTAGAATTAAAAGAATGTAACTGTCATTAAAGGACTATAATCGCTTCAGTAATAGCTGCGTAATTCACAATAAAAGATTTTTTTTTCATTCATCATCATCAACCCATATACGCCCACTGCTGAGCACGGGTCTCCTCTACCATTGAGAGGGTTTAGGCCATAGTCCACCACGCTAGCCTAGTGCGGGTTGGCGGACTATACACCTGAGAAATTCCTAAGAACTTTTAGGTATGCAGGTTTTATCCTTCACCGTTAAAGCAAGTGATAATTCAATGTGAATACACACATAACTTCGAAAAGTCAGAGGTGTGTGCCTGGGGTTCGAACCCGCGACCGCCGAGATTCTCGACCGGGCCACCAAACGTTTATGGCCTCGATGCCATAACTGCTTTTTTTTCATTATCAGATCCGAATTAAAAAATAAGTCATTAATTGCAAAGATAATGTGCATTATTATTATGATTGCATATATGACTAATTTCCGTCGCGGAATTTCCCCTAATCATAACTTTCTTTTAATTAAAAACACTTAATTGTAAACATATCTGTCTTGTTTCATTTCCGTTGTTGTTTTCAGGGTTGCCCGTCTTTCTGGCGTAGTGGAGAATTATTTATGATGTAGCAACCCTAGATTGTAATTTCCTAATGTGTATGAAATACAACAAAAGATTAAATCAATATGCGGTATAGGATTTTCTAAGGACCTAAACTTATAGTGACCCAGTTAAATTTTTCCTACAATGTGAGGGTAGGATTAAGTATCTCTAGAAGAAAAAAATTAATACTCATAGTCTACCAATATTTACTTGTCCTCAAATTTAGTAGGAATAGGCATCAATAAAAATACTCCATTTTGAAGTTGCAGTTGTTTAAAATACTCAATTTAAAAGTATAAGTTTATAGTGTTGCGGCAATAACTAGATTTACCCTTATCTAAGCATACTCGTTAAACAATGAAACTGCTTTTCATTCATACGATAAAAACATCAAAAATATTTCATATTGAAACTAATCACATGACAATTAAAGATTAAGACTTAAACAATATGGGATCTTAAGATATTCCATCCTCATATTTATTTATCAGGGTATAATACTAAGACAACCTTTAGTTTTTTATTTGTTGAATTGAGTCAATTTTTATATACAGAATAGGTATTAATAAAATGATTTTGTAGCTTATTATACAGATATTTTTTGTGCTGGCTACAACCATATGCTTTTCTAGTATACAAGTTCCATCCATCACTCCAACACAATACGTTACTTTTATCCAAAAGTACGAAAAAAATCACCTCGACTGTCTTGGAATTTTCAGGAACTCAGTTGCACTAGCTTTCTGCGCTTCCACCCATTCCATTCCATTCCGTCCTTCTTTGGGTCGTGTAGTCATCTATCACCCCTCAGGGTTGTAAGTCTCCTCCTAAGACAAACTAGGGACCTCTTAGTGATATTCCAACGTCTTCTCTCCATAGGCCAGATTCCCCCTACAAACTCTCGATGGCATACAGACTAAATCTTAATGCTGCAATATATATTTTTTTAATATTTAATAAGATAGCATTAACATTAAATACATAAAGAAGAAGTCAGTTCTCGAAGCAAGACTTACTTTATAGGGTGTATTTAGACCGTGATCGGAAACTACGGCAGTTAATATATTTTACGGTGATCAAAAACACTTTGGCGTTAAAGAAAACTCATGTAGTTTTTCTGCAATCGTTAAAATCGTTGCAATCTTAAAATTTCTTAGGTGTGTAGTCCGCCAACCCGCACTAGGCCAGCGTGGTGGACTATGGCCTAAACCCTCTCAATGCTCGGCGGTCGCGGGTTCGAACCCCAGGCACACACCTATGACTTTTCGAAGTTATGTGTGTATTCGAATTGAATTATCACTTGCTTTAACGGTGAAGGAAAACATCGTGATAAAACCTGCACACCTAAAAAGTTCTCAGGTAGAGGAGACCCGTGCTCAGCAGTGGGCGTATATGGGTTGATGAAGGAAGAAGGAAAGAAAATCGTCCATCGTACCATTTTTGTTTACAAAAATATTTTATATCTATTTATCGACTGCCGATCGGTGATTCTGAAAAACGTTATCAATTAGCAGAACTAGAGTTAATTCACTTGATGATTAAATTATCAATGGAATGGTTATTACTTAATTAAAGAAAAATTTATCTAAAATACGATAAATCTAGGAACTTAAGTGTAATTCACTTTGGAAGTATAAAATCATCATCATCATTCTCCCGCCCTGCTCCCAATTCTTTTTTGGGGTCGGCGCAGCGTGTTTTGTTTTTCCACACAGGAAGGAAGGACAAGACATGCTGCATAAAAGTTTTGGCAGATGTTTTACGGCCGGCCGCCTGCCTGACTCCAACCCTCCTTGACTTTCAATGTTTTAGGAATTGGGTAGGGATAGCGTGTGTTTGGGTACAGGATATTGCAGGAAAGGATAGTTGGCCTGATGGTAAGGAAGCTACAGTCCCGGATAAGGAAGTAGTAGGTGACTACAACAGCTCGGGGGGCCGAGGTCGCGTACTCGTAGCCCTGGTCCATGACGGGCTAGATCAATGGAGAAGGCATCCCCTGACCATTTGGAAGTATAAAATGATTATGGAAATATTTTTGTATCTTTGAGCTTTGTCTTTGTATGGTATGGATTATGGATAGACCTTGGAGCAAATTTTGTTTGTTTAATACAACTATACTAAGTAGTAACGTGCATGAAGGTTAAGTTAAGGTATTTTCCTAAACCTACTTTTACCTAATTTATGTAGTGTTTTAAATCCCATGTAATATGTGGCCAAGTCAGTAAATGCCCGATAACAGTTTCTCGGGAACATTTTCGTATACTGATGTTTTTATGGAAAAATCCGATCTATTCTTTTATTCCTATGTAATCTTGGTTACGACAATAAAAATAAACTTTTTGATTAGGCAGTTCATCTTTTTTAAACATAATTGACAGCTTACGTCTTTCTGCTGGGCAAGAACCTCTTCTACAACTTAACGGAAATAAGTTCATTCGACAACGCTACGTCAGTGTGAGTTAGCGGGCTACACAACTAAGAAATTCCATTTTTGGAGCACATATTATATATCTAATAATAATAAATAAATACACCCAACAGTCACACACATAGTCCTGACCCCACACTAAGATACGAGTCTTGTGTCGTGGGTATCAGGAGCTACGAGAGACTTTTGCGGTCTCACAAACACCCAGACCCGAAACAAATATTTGTGGATCGCACAAACATTTGTCTCGGTGCGGAGATCAAACCCTCGGCCGCTCATTTCGCAGGCTAGTGTCTAGCCAACTGCGCCACGGGGCTGTCAATTATATTTTTTTAACTAATAATTTGGAAACAGAGATACATATGAGTGTGCTTGATGCATGAAGCCACAATTACCAAAACCTACCATCCCATCTTGTTTTCGTCACGCCATAAAAATCTAAATGATATAATTTTAAAACATCATCTTATCTACAATCATACTGGTTTTTAATATCTATACAGATGAATGAAATACGTGTACAAATGACGTGTTAAAAACTGCAACAAATGGTGCAAAAATACACTGATAACAAGATTACAGCTAGTCAGCTACGTGTTCATTTTTAATAGGGTTTTATATATTTAGCCTATCATCGTCCACTGCTGAGAGTATGCATCCCCAAGAAAGCGCCAATCATTCCAGTCTTGAGCAGCCCTCATCCATCCACTACCCGCCTCTTTTCTCAAGTCGTCGGACCATCGCGCTGCAGGACGTCCCAAACGTCTACCTAAGCGCGGTCTCCACTCCAACACTTGTCTGCTCCACCAGCCGTCGGACCGTCGGCAGAGATGGCCAGCCCACGTCCACTTTAGCGTGCTAATCTTGCAAGCAGTGTCAATGACTTCGGTTCTCTAGCGGATGACTTCATTACGAATTCTATCCACCAGAGAAACTCGTAGCTTTGCCCGCTCCATAGCACGCTGAGTGACTTTGAAATAGAGTTGATTTTCATGTTGTATGTAGTGACGTTACTTTCTATTGCTGATGAGTTTATGGACTTCTGCGTAACGCTCTCAATGTTAGAGGAAGCCCATGTCCAGAAGCTCTTTTCTGACGTATGTATATGGACTGATGGTGGCTTTCTATTGCTCAAAGTGATCGAAGAGTCTACTCAATTAAGGCTCTAGTAATTATAGGTCAAGAGAAATAGTTTTTACGATCATGTGAAGATCCTAATAACGAAGATTAAATCGTTAAATCAATGAAAGGAAATGAATAATGATAAAGTCGGTGAATAGGAAAAAACAATAGATAAGATCCTGCACTTTGACATGATATAACAAATACTATATTAATTTTGTTATATAGTTTATTAAATTACAACAAACGTATCTACGAATGAATAATAATAATAATGACAACGCATGTGTCTTTAAGTGGCGCCACACACGGTACGATCCGTCTATACGATCCGTCGCATCAAACCGAATCGTAACGAAGAATCGACGGTATATGTCAAGATCGTCAACGATTTACTTTGTTTTTTGTATTAAAATTTTTGATGCGATCATCCGTCTCGATTTTCATCAGATCGATCGTACAGACGGATCGCACCGTGTATGGCGCTCATAATGTTCTAGCTCGCATGATGTCCTACGGCTAAGCTCGGGGTTCCCCTGCCTCAATTGACATTCAATTAAATATGATATGTAGGAAAAACAAATGAATGATGCTGATGATAAATTTTGGTTACTTTCTTACTTATATCGTAAGGATTTGATGGAAATCCCAAGCCGATGAAATGTATTTCGTCATCATCATCATCAGCCAAAGGACGTCCACTGCTGGACATAGGCCTCCCCCAGAGAAATGAAATGTGTTTATGAGTAAAAAAATATGTCGTTTATCATTTGATTATGCTGTCATAATCCAACATAATCCAAACAGCATCCATAACGTAATCAAAAAAACTTCAAACTCCTCTTTACATCGGTATCATCTGTTGTGAATGGAACTTTCCAGTGATTTGTTGAAAGAGCTTAGAAGTTCCGTTGACCTCCTTGGTTCATCTCTCATGCAATGTAGCCTATAATATCGACCACTGTTGGATACGAGAGAGGGATCTTTTAAAATTGAGAAGGAGTTTATTGGTTGGCGAAATATCTACCTACTACATTTTATGTGAAGAGCTCTAAAATGTGCCGGTTTTCTGATATTATTTTTATTTAAAGTATTATAACATTGTTAAATCACTAGTACACTTCTCGAGTGTACACCTGAAACATGAACGTACGACCTTCTTGGTTTATCACGTTTTCCATCTCGTATTAACGGGAAACCGAGGGGATTTTTTTAATCATATAAAAAATAGCTTCCGATTAGCATACAAGCGCTTAAGAGACATCCAATTCTTCCATGATAATGCCGATTAAATCATAATGCGTTAAAACAGGAACCTTAATTATCAATAAAGTAGCAATTCGGGGTACTGTCCCTACTGCTATATAAACACTCGATAAGATACCAAATTAAAGGAGCATTGATAAAAAAATTGATGATAAACAAAAAGATTTAATCAGTTCATATATAATACTGCTGCGGATTTGTAGTAGCGTAATCAGAGACTAATAGTTACAGTAAAAATGAAGTGGACAGTTCTGTTGTTGCCATTGCTTCTAGCCGTGGCTTTTGCTGATGATGAAGAGGAAATTGAGGAACTTCCTTTGGCACAGCCATGTGACCCCGAGGCCTGTCAGCCACCAGACTGTAGATGTTCATCGTCTGAAATCCCTGGAAACTTAAATGCTAGAGACACTCCTCAGGTATGTGCTGATAATTCTGTTTAGGCCTTCCCTATAGGAATCGTTGAATCTATAGTACTACGTAAAGATCGTCAATATGGTCAAGGATCTAAACTAGCCACGACATTCCCTTAATTTTTTTTAAGAATTTGATTCTTAATTTAAATAATTTCTTGCAACCTTCTTCAATAACGCTTTGGATTTCGTTTTCTAGTAGTTCGCGATGTTTTTTTTTCATAACCGGTTCACTGAGGTGAAAATTAAAAATGTAAATTCTCTTTCCTTCTGAAGAATGTAAATATTTTAATTTATCCCGCTTTATATTTCCTCTATACAAAACTCCGCGCAAAGTCATTGTTACTCTCAACCTGTTTTGCTTTCTATGTAAACTCTTCGGTTTCTAGATCTTTCTATAGTAATGTAAAGCTAAATTGACGCCACCCAACAACAAAAAATTGTATAATTAGATTGCGATCTACATTGCTAGTCGGCGACTTATCAGACGATTGTTATGATAAAACTACAGTAAATGATTGTTATTCTTACTTAAGGATATTATCTTCCTTTTAGGTTTTGTCAATTTCTATAATATTGATATTAATTATCTAATATTACATTAAAGATTTGATACTGCCAGACACAATTTCAATGATGTTTCCTTGTGAAGTTTTATTAATTATTTTAACATAAATGAGGTAATTCTAAGATTTTACATCATTGTAACCGTTACGTTGAGTTAAACGGGTGTTATCCCATTTCTAAGCATAAACATTACATGAGACTTTATTTTTTATAATAGAACTCTTCTAATATTTACATTTTCTTATGATGATAATTAGCGTACTTCTCTTTCTATAATTTTGGTACTTTTAACCAATAACACACCAAATAACTAATCACGTTCTTGATAACAGGTGAAAGGTTTGAAGACCTTTCGGTTTAGATCACAATCTCCCATCTAGTTTTATTGGATTCGTTTGTCAGCTTTTCTGTCTAAAGAAATAGACTGGGCCATCTTAAAAGGTAAAAGGTGGTGACCATTCAGCATTCTGCAAAAATTGGTATATACAGCGCAAAGTAAAGGCTGTGTAATAATTGGTTCCAAATAAAATATACATATGTCGAGCTGCTGTCTAAAATATTTTTGCTACGTTTCGACAAGATAAATGAAAGAGAATGGTGACTTCACAACTGAACAGTAAAATCGTGACTTGCTATTGACTTTAGCTGAACAAGAAGATATCTAAAAGTTTTTAAAACTGTATTGCTAACCAGTGGTTGCAACATCTTTCAAAGCTAAATTTATAGAAGCTAATCCATTTTCATACTTCACGGTGATTGCTCTCCGGATCCATAACAATAAATACAGAGAGCATCATCAATTGCTTAAAGTTTAAAAACTTGCCAATTAACGTAATAATAAAAACATTATCGCACTAAATTAGCATTTACGAAGCACATAAACCCCGTAAAAATACGATAATAAAAATCACTTCCCTTGATACTAAGAATCAATAGATAATATTATCACATGACTAAGTACAATCAATCTGATTAAGCCATTAATACCAAAAGATATGTGTCAATGCCGAAAATACAATTTAAAGGTGAACAAAACAAATAAAAATACCTACCTTAAATAAATGATTTGCTTAGAATAGTAGTAAGAATAGTAATCAGCGAATTCTTTGTCATAATTGCCCTCGCTTTACAACACATTTCATGAAGTCACTAAACAATGTTTTGCTGAACCATAAACTCGACTAACCATTATACATGATCGCAGTTTTCTATCAGCTAACACAGAAAAGCATTGAAATAGTCTAATTGAGCAATTCAGTCTTACTTATTCCTTTTTTATTTCCAGTTTGTAATGCTAACTTTCGACGACGGCGTCAACATTCTAAACATCGAGACATACCGTGAGATAATCTTCAACCGCAGAAACCCGAACAACTGCCCAGCTGGCGCCACCTTCTACATTAACCATGAATACACTAACTACCAGCTCGTCAATGAACTCTACAACAACGGCTTTGAAATCGCTCTCCACTCCATCACTCACAGAACTCCGCAGGACTTCTGGAGAACTGCTACTTACGATGAATTGGCAGGGGAATTCGCAGACCAGAGACGCCAAATGGCACACTTCGCTAATATTCCTATCAATGCTATCCATGGTGGGTTATGGCGTATTTATATTTAATGCAGTAAACTGTAAATATGGGCCTTTAGAAAAAATATAGTTCCAATCCCTTCGTCATCGCTTCACATATTCCGCTGTTGGGCAACTAAAGGGGATAGCAAATAACAAAATGGGGGTCTTTTGCCTTCTTGTATGTAAGACATTACTTTTTTACCTATTTTTATCACATTTGCTCAAGGTCCTCCATACAGTTGAAAGGATTCTAGGCCTTAGTCCAACACGATAGTTAAAAATAGGTTTTTAGAGGCGTCACTAGTAAATTAAAAAGTTTAGTTTACAAAACTCTACATTTTATCATTCAATACACAGAAAAATCAGAGATCTTCAGCTTAGTTAAGACAAATCGTTACATCATCATTATTTTCACATGTTTCAGGAGTCCGCATTCCATTCCTTCAGCTCAGTGGCAACACCAGCTTCCAAGTATTGGCCGACAATGCCATCACATACGACTGTTCTTGGCCTACAACTACACAAACCAACCCTGGACTGTGGCCTTACACCTTGGACTACGCCTCCACCCAGGACTGCCCAATTGGCCCTTGCCCTACTGCCTCTATCCCTGGAACCTGGGTTATCCCTATGGTCTCCTGGACTGATCTCAATGGCTTCCCTTGTTCGATGGTCGATGCTTGCGCCTTTTTGTAAGTATTCTCAATATATTTACAAAAATAATATATAGCTCCGTATCTCATGGCAAGCAAGGCGCTGCCGAAACATAATAATATCGAATCATTTGTTGTCACTCGATATACATAGGCCTACCTGCTAAGACACTTTTTCAAGCTACGTATTGATAAAACTATATGACTAGTTAAAATGCATAATATGTCACTTAGATAAGGCTGGTCAGGGGGTTTTCGATTCTCAGGTGGCACAAATTGTAGGTTTTTCCATTACTAAATTGTCACTGATCCATAACAACCATGAGACTAGTCAAGTACCAGTAAAACTGCAAATGTCTCGCTACCTTTTACGTAAGAATACAAAACACCCATGATCATGAAAAGTCCTGAGTGTTATGTTTTATCTATTCTTTTTTCTTTCAGCCCCGATCGCGAAGATGCCGATGGCTGGTACGAATTCATCATGACCAACTTCGAAAGGACCTACCTGACCAACCGTGCCCCATTCCCCTTCTTCATCCACGAGTGGTACATCAGGGAGTTCTCTGGAGTTAGGGAAGCTTTCATCAAATTCTTGGACACCATCAACAACTTGCCTGATGTTTTTATGGTGAGTTATTTATTTATTTTGATAAAATTGAGTTAAGTAGTTATGTAGTCAGGATTTATCATCATCATCAGCCTGTATATATCCCACTGGTAGGCACGGGACACCTTTACCATCGAGGGTTTTGGCCTCAGTCCACCACGCTAGCCTAATGCGGATTGGTGGACTACTCACCTATAAAAATCCTTAGAACTTTCAGGTTTGCAGGTTTTATCACTATGTTTTTCTTTACCGTTAAAGCAAGTGATAATTAATCATTAATACACATTGATCTAACATATTTCGGATCTAAAATTAAATGATCTAAAGTTTAGACTATGCGTGTCAATTTGTCCTTCATCTTTATTAATCTGCATATTATTACCTAACGAATGGGCTGTTACTGCCGTATCGAAAACAGAAGACAATAAAAACATGTCTCAAGAAACCAGAAAAAAAATTATCATAAGCACCAATTTAAATAGCCACAACTATTTTCCAGGTGAACTCTAACGATGTCATTGAGTGGATTAAGAACCCAGTGCCTATCAATGAGTACAGACAGCAGCAATGCAGGAGCTTTGTTCCTACCGTTTGCAGAGCAGCCAGCTGCGGCCCACTCAGAGGAGATCATAACGAAGTAATTATTTATTTTCACTTCTTTATTACTTTATTTAGGGATATTTTTACGAGAGGAAAAGGCCTTAAGCTGCCTTGTTCGGTACCTCGGGAGGCAGGTCAGGGGTACGTCGGGGTCTCTGACCTTCCAACTCGGTGCGCAGAACAATTGTCCGCATAGCTGAGTATGATCCCTAATCTAAATCCTACGCCAGCGTACCAACTTAAACCTCTCGGTGATCATCACGCGTATTTAAGGCGGTTTTACGGCGTCTCAGAGCGAAAGGGGCCCTAAATGGTGCGCTGCCGCTCATACCAAAATAACATTTATAATGAAATACTTTAAGATTTAAATCTTTGAACTATTTTCTTATAGTTGTAATGGTGAATAATATTTGCATGCTTATTTATTTTTAACATTCATAAGATACAGAACAAATACAAAATAGAAAATGTGAAATCTTTAGATCTATTATTCGGGTCATATTAAAAATTTCCATAATTTTGATTGCAAGAGTAAAAATCCTTGTATTAAACACTTCTAACACTTTTAGTCTGATATCCAAACGGAAAAAAAAAACTAAATGTAACCTAATATTTATTTTTGTTAGAATGCGTATATTGGAAAGCAACGAAATTTTTAGTACATAGATACTACGTGTACATTAAAATTTATTTTTTAATATTTTTTTTCTTTGCAGATGGACTACTGGATGCAGATCTGCAACACCTGCCCTCGTGTGTACCCCTGGTTCGGAAACCCTCTCGGACAATAAAATAAATGGGTCAATCAACTTTTAAATGTACCATCAATGATAGATTTTATATATCAATTTTTTTTTCTTAAATTTGTATATTTTATACGTATTTGTTGTTGATAATTATTTATATTTAAGGAATTCAAATAGAGCAGAACAATTTATGGTAAATTTTACTCAAAAATTCACATGACTGTAGTTAAGATAGTCCCTTGGACATTTAAAAATTCAGTCAAATTGTTAATTTACTTTTAAATGTTAGAATCATATTTGAAAAACCTTACTGTTCTTTTAAAGTAAAAATGACGATAATGTGTCTTTAGGAGATAAGAAAAAAGTGGTTGTCCAGTGGACATAGACGTTTGTCCATAGGAAATACTCGGGTGTCCAAAGGGGACTCTATGATGAAAATCGCATGTATTTCTTCTTTTATGTAATAAAAAAACAACTATTTGAAAATAATTATCAGTATTAGAAGAGAAAATATTGAATAACTCAGACAACGATCTTGGATGTCCAAGGGACTGGTAGTGATATTTATTAGTCTTTCCGCTCCCTGGTAATAAATAATAATATTTTGAATTAGGTCTTACGCACAGTAACAAATATACATTAAATTGAATATATTTCACTTTAATTTACTACAATATATAAAATACAAAAGTTTTTGTGCTGGTTGTCCAGTGGACACACAATAAAGCCACGCTCTTTTTCAAAATACACTCGGTCGACTGGCGCCGCGGAAAAGATGAAATCAAAATCGGGGCTGGATGAATGTTGTCACGAAATAAATCGACTTGAGGTCCAGGCAGTAGTCACGCCATAAATGTTTGGATTTTGGAACTTTTTTACCGTTGTCCGGTGGAAGTCAGAATAATAAAATATTATAGGGACTAAAATAAACATGCAAAAAGGTCGTTAAGGTTTTAAAGCAAACAAAATCTATTTACTAGCATCATAGTAGATATTATAATTAATAATTATGTTTCATTGTAATGGATTGCCATATATAATTTTTTTGGAAAAATTAATGTTTCATTGTACTAACCTACTGGGGGACAAATTTACATAGTACTGATAGGACAGATAAAAGTTGATTGACCCAAATATTTAGACAAATAACTTAAGTTAATAAAAAAGAACCATTAATAAAACCTTTTCCATAAAATTCTGTTTTATTAAAAACAACATATTGTATGAACTCAAATAAGTATTCCCCGAATGGGTTGTCATTATATCTAGCCACATTACGCCAATTATGTCCACATAATAGGGGGCAAGCCTATGGTAATTTTTCAGGGATAGTTCCTAATGAAAAAGCCCAATAATATTTATCCCATACCCAAGACATCGAGACGTCACGATATTGATATTAGAATAAAGACAGTCAATCAACCTAATGCACAACTTAAAAGAAAATCATTAGATTTTTGTATGTTTTAACTCATCCTCTGTTTTATATTATGAATAATAAAAAACTAGCATCATATAAAAACTTTGGTGCTTAGCCTTAATAAAAATTGGTTAGGTAGAATTTTTAATGATTGTTCTATTTTGACAACAGATGGCGCTGCTGCACTGGGCTATACTTTGAGTAAACTTTAGTTTTCGAAGTTAAGGTTTACAGAGTTAGGGTTGGGTTCTATATGAGATCTAATGATTTTAATAGTACGAGCACAAAAGCCTCGTTAAGAAATTGTTTTTCAATATTTTTTTGTTTTTTTTTTTTTTCAAACATTAAAATGTCGACAAACAAGAGATACGATGATAATAATATAACGTACACCGGTTTTTTCTTATGTACGCTCATTGCCTTTAATTTTATAAAAGAACTATCCCCACTAGTTAGTATTCTGATGTTGTAAGGAGCAGATAAGATTTGTGATGGATTTCATCAAGGTGACATTTCTTTTTACTTCTTCTTCTTCTTCTTCATCAACCCATATTCGCCCACTGCTGAGCACGGGTCTCCTCTACCATTGAGAGGGTTTAGGCCATAGTCCACCACGCTGGCCAAGTGCGGGTTGGCGGACTACACACCTAAGAAATTCCTAAGAACTCTTAGGTGTGCAGGTTTCATCACGATGTTTTCCTTCACCGTTAAAGCAAGTGATAATTCAATGTGAATACACACATAACTTTGAAAAGTCAGAGGTGTGTGCCTGGGATTCGAACACGCGACCGCCGAGATTCTCGACCGTGCGCCCAAACCTCGAGGCCATCACTGCTTTTCCTTCTTTTTGCTTAGCCTTCAAAACTGAGCCCATAAAAATGCTCTTACCAGGCTTAGCTACCATGCATGAGATAAAACTAGATACTAGTCTGGTCATTTCTGCGCTCCTCCAGGCTCTGTGTCCTGTGCCTGGGCACTGACACCGCCCTAGCTACAGCACTGATAAAGAAAAAGCATTATTGTGTCTTCATAAGCCAGCAATTATTCAATCACAACATAGACAAGTTTTATACCCAGTTCGATACATTAATAAAGTAGCGACGTGGCTTAACTCATCCCACAGGAATACTTAATGATGTAAAAAATATGAAACGCCTATCATAACTTTATGAGCAATATGTTTTGTAAATGTTTTGGATGTGTGGGGTAACTCTGACTGATAGAGTGAGGAATGAATACGTTAGAGGAAGTTTGAAAGTAGCTCCTGTGATTGATATGCTGAAAGGACACCGTCTGTCGTGGTATGGGCATATTATGAGGAGGGACGAAACATATGTTGGTAAAAAAGTAATGAGCATGAAAGTTGAAGGATGGACAAGCCGAGGAAGGCCAAAGAAAACATGGATGGAGTGCGTGAGAGGAGATATGAAAGAGAAAGACGTGACTGAAGACATGACGGCTGATAGGGATGTGTGGAAGGACAAAACATGCTGCGCCGATCCCAAATAAAAATTGGGAGCAGGGCAGGAGAATAATGATGATGTTTTGTAAATGTTTTATCGTATTGGTCCCACGCCGCTCGCCTAAGTTACTTTAAAGATTCTCATCAATAGTATATATCGTTCAAATTTGTCGACGAGTTTTCAATTTATTCGTTACATGCATTCAATAAAAAAAGTAAAAAATACTCCAAAAACGAAGCTAATAATGAACTAAAGTTTTCACCACGTTAAGATTGAAAAATATCTGCAGTAGCTGATTAGAAACCGGTAAAATAAATACCAAACATTATTAATCCATGCCATTCTTTCTTTCGGATGGATGAGGGCCACCCAAGACCGGGATGGTTGGCGCTTAATTGGGGAGGCCTACGTTCAGCAGTGGACGGCGATAGGCTGAATATATTCTTTTTTTAGTTGAAAAACTGTAGTGCTTACTTATTCAAAAGATTGATTTAAATTCGGAGATCTGTCTTTTTGACAAACGGTGTTAAGGAGAAAATTACAGCAAAAAGATAAATTTGTCGAAATGTTTCAATCGAAACAGTATATTTCTACCTAGCCAATAATGGATTTTTTGTACATTTTATTCCGACTGGTATCATACCACCAGTAAAGCGGATAAGGATAAATGTCTTCTTTTAATATAGCCTATAAATAGATATTTTTAAATATGTTTTGTTGCATAATAATAAATTAAAATTAAATACAGATTAAAAATAATTGCAACAATTCACGCTAGATAGTAGTAACATTTTTATGTTTTGTTATTTTTTTATCAACTGCATGAACGTTTAGCTGCATATATAGGCAGAACCTTTATAGGTTCTGGTAGAAATATGTAAATTTTCATGAACGTTTAGCTGCATATATAGGCAGAACTTTTATAGGTTCTGGTAGAAATATGTAAATTTTCATGACTGGTTTTACAAAATCAATTTTACATTATGCTATAATCGTTTACCATCATCATCATATACGTCCCACTGCTGGGCACGGCCCGCCTCCACAACTGAGAGGGTTATTACAAGACCCATCTTATATGTTTGGTGAAACCGAACTGCAGTAATACTTAAGATATTCAGAGATATAGGCATGAGGCAATGAATGCTCACAACAAAATACAGTATAATTGTGATGTGATCCGTTTGATACTGAATTAAAACTTTTTTACAAATACATGCAATACTGGTTTTTACCCAAAAGATAATATGATAACTACAATTTGTTTTTTTAATATTTATCTAGTAATTACTCCAATTATATCACTATCACAACGTCACCGATGACTATAATTAGATTTTTTGGATTTCCACCGGAAGGAAAACTCCTAATTTTAAGGTATTTTTTTATTACCGTGCAAGTTCTACAAACGGCACTCCATATGTTAGTCCCTCGAAGTAGCTAAAGCCTTGAGGTTTATCTGATCGGTTGAGAATCTGGATGGTCGCGGGTTCTAACCCCGAAAATAACGGTAACTTTGAGCTCGACTTGAGAATCTTATGAGTATCGTAAGACTGTAGAGAACTATAATTACCCCAAGAGCATATGGGAATTTTGATACATATCATTATTCATTCCTATATAGCCTACGTTCTGAAGTGGACGGTGTGTTGAGTTAATTTACAATATCATATGCAGTCTATTGAAGCAGCCCCGTGGGGTAGTTAGTTAAATACCAACTTGCGAAACGAAAGGCCACGGGTTCGATCCCTGCACCGAGACAAATGTTTTTTGACAAAACTCTCTTGTAGTATTTGATATCAATATCGATGTCAATATACTCACATTTTAAAAATATTTATACAATTTATATGTACTCTATTATCTCTTTGATAAAATTAAAAAAAAATGAAAATATAAAGAAAATCAGTCTCGAACACCAACCATTTTAAATTTAAAAAAAGGTTTATTTTAATTTTAATCATTTTTTTGTCTTAAACGGATTACTTTAGTGGGTTTTAAACTTCCCTTTATCTGTAGTTGTATGCCCTATGTTGCATACAATTATGAGCTGCTGAAATTGCAATCCCCTAGGCTGTTAAAACTAAAAAAGGATCTACTATTTTCCACAAATCCATATCCGGTCCAGTCCGGTTTTGCGATGATCCGCCTAATTGAACTTTGTATTAGCAAAACTGATCAGAATAGTGGGAAAGATATTTTAATTATTTTTATCAATCATAATCAGTGCATGTCATTTGTGAATCTGTAATTACGAAGTGATATACATTACAAGGACTTTCGGAAGTAAGATCTGATGAGATTTGCAATTTTAAAACTCAACAATATAATTTCATAATTTTAATATTATATGGATTATAAAGAAAAATATTATTGCAATAGAGTAGTTATTTAGATGAGTTACGCTAAGTCTTGCAGCAATTTTCTTCTTATACAGAATATATTAAAACCGAGATTGAAAACTATGACAGGCAATATCCACGGTGATACAAACACCGTGACATTAAATACAATAAAAAGGTTTGTAATCCGCCAACCCGCTCTAGGCCAGCGTGGTGGACTAAGGCCTAAACTCACTCAAGGATAGGGAAGGCTCGTTCCCAGCAGTGGAACGTATATGGGCTGATAATAAAAATATTCTACTTCTTCAATTGACAGACTATTTCGCAATCGTATAAAAAAGAATAAACAATTTGTATTACGTAACCAAAAATACCTTTTTTCAATTGATAAGCTTGAGTGAACATTGATATTAAGCTATTTTAAAATTATATATATTAAAAATTTAAAATAGCTATTAAACAAATGTGCCCGATAAAAGAGACAATCTAGTCAATGTGGGTTTGCGAATGACGAGACGAAGATTTCTTAGGTAATTTTTAATTTAACTATCAGAAAGCTCTAGAATAAATTTTAAAATGCATTCCGAACAATTGATTTACGCTTAATTTACGTGCAATTTGGTGAAAACCTTTTGAATCGATTGAATTGATTATTATATTTCCCTTTTACGTAGTTTGTTATATTTTCCAAGTCTTTAAAAAATCCTTTACAGTAATTGGCCATACCTTAATTATAAAAAAAACGTATTTCTCCCTATCATCCAATTAATTAACAAACAAATTAAAAGATACGCCATCTAAGAAAATGCGGTATATAAGTCGATAAACTCCCAATTACCTTAGGATTTGGAGATAAAGTATTGCCTATATATTGATGAGTTAGAAGTTTTGCTATAGTTGTGCAAGAGTCATGAAGTGGTTACTATTGGTGGCTGCTGTGACAGCAGTAGCGGTGGCTGTGGAAGAGCTGCCTTTGGCAACTGAATGTGATGAACAGGCCTGCCGACTTCCGGACTGTAGGTGTTCTTCCACGGACATTCCTGGAGGATTAGCACCCAGGAACACCCCCCAGGTGAGGCAAAATCTGTGAATTCTTCGGAAAGAACGAGATTCTGAGGTTGATTGAAAAAAGTAATGTTAAATTTTTTGATGCATTTTTAATATTTTTTTGTTTTTTTTTTTTTATTCATATATTTACACTTTTAATTTTTTTTTGAGTTTGCGTAAGAGAAGATGGAAGTAGGAAAACTACGTGCGTGAAAATTCTTCTTATACCGCAAGTTACCACTTGCATCTCATAACAGGTGCTTCTATACTTAAAGAAGTATTCCCATAAAAAGTGCATTAAGATTTAGCGTAGAAAACCAATCAAGACTTTTTTATTACTTTTCTCTCTTTATCGGATATCTAAACCGATCTATTAGAACTGATCCTCATCCAGCGACATCCAGATAACACCACAGCAACAAATTGCTCTATATACCTGATGATCATAACTAGTTCTAAATTTCTCAACTCTTTTCTAATGCTTAAGAATTAGAAGCTACATTTAACAACATGATAAAAATTAGAACGTTTTCTTTCGATATTTAAATTCCGTATTTCTGAAACCCAGTTCGTCTCCCTAACATTCGACGATGGCGTTAACATCATGAACATCGAGACCTACCGCGACTTGCTGTACGGTCGTCGCAACTCCGATGGATGCCCTGCCGGTACCACCTTCTACGTCAGCCACGAGTACACCAACTACCAGATCGTCAACGAGCTTTACAACCGAGGCTATGAGATCGGTCTCCACTCCATCTCCCACAGAACTCCTCAAGACTGGTGGGCTTGGGCGAATTACGACGACATTGCTCAGGAACTCGGCGACCAGAGAGCCCAGATGGCTCATTTTACTAATATCCCTGCTAGGGAAGTGAAAGGTATCTTACATTTGGTTGCATTAATATTCATGTGTAGTTATAGGCAGACCTAAGAATTAGGTTACGGTCGATCCCTCAATTCTTCAAGACGAAAGTCTTCAATCAGTGCGTCCTACTCGTAATGTGTAGTATTTGTGTTTTATTCCTAAAAATTTTAAAGTAAAATTTCAACTGCCTAACTCATTTTTTTAATACCAGCACGGGGGATCGGCTCCGGTCGGGTATAATTTCGAATTCCGTACTTATTTATATTTATGTCATATATGAACATTACAATTTCAATGACATATGAATCCCGCACTAAACCAACATGGTGTACTAAGGCCTAAACCCTCTCAATTTTAGAAGAGGCCCGAGTCCAGCAGTGGGACGTATATGGGCTGATGATGATGATGATTAAATCCTGCATTTTTTTAAATTATTTTCTCCATTAATAAAAAACTAACATAACACTTATTTCCCTAGGTGTCCGCCTTCCCTTCCTACAGATGTCTGGCAACACCAGTTTCCAAGTGATGAAGGATCACGATTTACTCTTCGATCACTCCTGGCCCACCGTCCAGCATAGGTCCCCTGGTCTCTGGCCCTATACCCTGGACTACGCTTCTATTCAAGACTGCCTCATCCCTCCATGCCCCACTGCTTCCATTCCTGGCGCTTGGGTATTCCCCATGGTTACCTGGATTGACCCTAACGGTTTCCCTTGCTCCATGGTCGACGCTTGCACCCACTTGTAAGTGTACTTTATTTTTTTATTGTTTTAATAAAATTCTCTGTAGGTACACGAAGTCTGGTAACCGAATAGGCTCACCCTCGATTGCTTATAATGTTTATGATATTGACAAAACGTTTTTGTAATGAAAGGGATATTATTTATACTGAATTTTTCATTTATATTTTAAAAAAAGTGTTATTTAACTATGGTAATAAAATTCACTTTTCTGTTTAACGACAGCATCTTAATTTTGATCAACGAAATTCAAGCAGACACTAAATCAACCCAAATTTTGCTTACAATACAATCTTCTTACGGATTACATCTTGGTTTATCATTGTTTTTATTCAATGTTTAAAAAATACTTTTGCACCCCAAAGTCTACCATACTTTATAAACGTCTTGCCTATACCAGCAGTTTGACCGTATTTCCATTCCAGCCCCGATCGCAACGACGAGAACGCGTGGTACCAATTCATCATGCAGAACTTCGAGAGGCATTACCTCAATAACAAAGCTCCCTTCGGATTCTACGTCCACGAGTGGTATCTCGCATCAAACCCTGCTATTTACAACGCAGTGAGGAGGTTCTTGGACACCATCAACAACCTTAGTGATGTGTTTATGGTAAGTTGAGTTTTTTGACATGGGAACGTAAACAAAACTGGCTATTGGTGGTCATTGCATTAAACTATCAATTTTATTCTATTTTCTCAAAAAAATGGGCAACTATATTGTTCAAATTAAATAAGTTTTATAAAAATTATCAAAATTAGAAAAAAACTGTATAATGATAAATATCTAAATTTAGAAGTTAATTCTAAATACGACGGTAATTTGATTTTTTAAATTATTTCGGTTGTGGTATTCGACCTTAAGACTCTCAAATAAAAAATAATTTTAGTATCTTGCCGATTTAAATGACGGCTGACAGGGATGTGTGGAAGGAGAAAACATACTGCGCCGACCCCAAGGATTAAATTGGGACCAGGGCAGGGGGATGATGATCTTGCCGATTTAAATGGTAGTTTTCCGACATTTGCTGTTCGTAATATTTTTCTTTTATCAATAGGTCTGGGCTTTATTTTCATTATTCCTGTAGAATCTACAAAGTCAGCTATTTAATCTAATAATTCCTACTCAGGTCAATGCTTCTGAAGTCATCGACTGGGTCAAGAACCCAGTGCCTGTCAACGAGTACAGGTCGAGAGCTTGCAGATCCTTCACTTCCACCATCTGCCGCGCTTCATCATGCCAAATTTGGAGCGAACACAACGAGGTCATTAAAACTTTAACTATTGAGTTTCTGTGGATCTATAACGAATATATTGTAAAAATATATTCATACCGAACTTTGGCCCTATCTCACCACACACCCGCCACTGCAACTCCTGTACTCCAGGATAAACAGCGGCACGCACAGTATTGGCGCCGAGCAATGAAGCTCAGCGAATCTATGAGGACCTAAGTTGTCATAATCCCGCAACAAAGTTAATCATACCAAACTGTCACATAGTCCCGCGGAACAACTCGTCAAACTAATCGATGCTTAAACGACAATGATCTCAAAAAATCGAGATACTGTCGTCAATAAACCTACAATGTTCACGATCTTATAGTAGCAACCTGATGGAAAGTGACGATATCTCTGATATAATTTATAATTAATTATTAGTAAATCTCGAAGTCTTCTTTGACATTAATATTCATGTTATAGTTGTCTTGTAAGAGACTCCCTTGAATTTTGTTATATTAACATGGTATGGTGTACAATAATGTAAAACAAAACCTTAAACCTTCGCTGGTTTCTGATCAGATTGTTTTCGATCGAAAACCTTGGCTGACGTATTCAATTTCATATCTTTGCGTAATACATATTTTTGAGAACATGAGTTTTCAAAATGAGTTGATAACGATATCAATTTGCACCAGTATACAAAAAAAAAATTGTTTTGTATGTAGTTGCTCCAAATTTACTAACCCTGATAATTTATTTACCAATACCTAACTAGAAAAATACCAGAAATTAGGATTTTTATATATTTAGCCTATCTTCGTCTACTACTAAATGTAGGGCTTTCCAAGTGAGCGCCAATCAGTCCCATTATTCATCATTATCATCGTCAGCCAGTTGATGGCGACTGCTGGACATAGCCCTCCCCCAAGGAGGTAGGTCATTACCTACACCGAGATTGGTCGTAAGCCGCCTGCAATCAGCGCCGTCTTATTATTATTATTCAGGAGGGGACAGTTTCACCAAGTGTCTTGAATTTATAGTTTAAGGTCTACGTTTTTCTTTTTAGAACCTCTACTGGCTCCAGATCTGCAACACATGCCCAGCCAATTACCCATGGGTTGGAAATCCTCTCGGACAATGATTTTAAAATAAATTAATTTCATAAATTATGCAAATGTTTGTTTTCCTAACAACCAATTTAAAAGAACACTTTGGGTTTCCACCAATTGCTTACTACTCTCCGTAAAAAATACATATTTATACCTGAAATTAGGGAGGGTTAAAAGGGTTAGCTTTTATAAAATGGAATCTAACACATTTAAAGACAAAAAAAATACCTAATTACCGACAATGGTACAAAAGCAATTTCGTCCCATATGTTTTTAAAATGTCCCGTACAGATTTAGTGTGATTGGAAAAAGAAATTATAATATTACACCAGATCCTTTTGGTATCCTAAAAATCATTCATCAAAGGTAGAAATGGACACAGATATTTCTAGATACTTGATATATTCCTCATTAAAATTTCAATTTCTATCTGCATTATCTCTCAGTAATAAATGTAGTGATTATAATCATATCACGCCCTACATATTTATCTGTCGTTATCAATGTTAATGCAGAAAAACCAGATGAAATGATTCAACATCAAGAGATTTCAGCCGTAATCGGATTTAAAATCATTACGAGGGCAATTACAATGCAGATTGTCACGATAGATAAAATTCGAACAAGTATTTGATAACAGTTTATCTTCGCGTAATGGTAATCCGATTCGATTATTTGAACAATTCAATTGAGCTTGAAAAAATATTTTTACATTTATTTTTACGCCCTTTACAACTAAATGAAGGACTAAATCGAAATAATAACCAATATTTCATCATCAACCCATATATGTCTATCAAGCTTCTGAGCACTGATCTCGTCTACAACTTACAGAGTTTAGGCCTAAGTCCATCGCTGACTGAAAAACTGACACTAGGGTTTCACTAATCTGAAGGCTAGCCTAGAACCTTACCAAAATAATATATACTTTTTCCACTACATTACAGTAATTAATAAAATTGATAGAAGATAATAAAAAAACAACTGAATCTAATACATTTACTTTATTGCATTTAGGTCAATAAGTAATTATTTCATATCCAAAGTCGGTAGTTACTAGTCGCTTCACCACATGGTACGAACTTTTACAACCACAAAATCCCACTATCGTAGAAGGAAGGTTTAACATTACATGACAATTTCATTCCGAAGAAAAAATCTTAAAGAGTCATTTAATTCTCAGATAGAATTTATTCTTAGAAATTCCTTTATGTGACTATTTCTGGTACTTTCTTCAAAATATTTCATGGTGTCATTATTATTGCAACTTGCAACTTATTTCAAAATTCTTTTCTATTTAGTCGCATTCATAATTTTGCACTATCCTATTAGTGCGTGCTACTAAAATTTTCTTCTACGAAATGAGTTCATCAATGTTAACTTCCTTTACAGTATCAATGGTCACTTAAAACACAATAACATTCAAAAAAGTTCCTGTGACTGTTAAAATAACAACTCTTGATTCTTACTCTTCATCGCACATTTGTCAATCTATATTTATCAATCTATCTTTTGTCGGAAAGTTTGAATGATCATGATGGAAATTTAGTGCTGGTAATTAAACTTGCAATAAATGATGTAATTCCTATAAGTTATTATTAGTGGTATCATCAGCCCTATCGCTTTATAATATTGTATATCAAACGTGAAATAACTATTATTTATTTTTGAAATTGTAAGTACTCATAATACTTTTAAATTTACTGATAAAGCATTTATTCACTCAATTTTTAATTAGTAATAGAAAATTAATACTGAGTTTGTGTTAGTTTTGATATTTTTTCATTTTGAGTCACAACACTGTTCTACGATATGACATCTATACAAAGTACCTCAGCAACGATCTCTTCAAAGCGATCTGCCCCGAAAGATTTTAACCTCTTTGATACCTCTTTGATAGCTCTTTTGGCTTTTCAATAATAACCTCCAATATTGCCAAATGTGCGATTCAGAAATCAGTCTAAAACCCAACACACCCATCTTCATTAAGTACATAGAGAATAATTTGGTGACATCTAGATCAAAGGAGTTTATATCTAATACGAAGTTTTCAATTACAATATTTCGCAATATTAACACGTAGAAAATTGGCAAGTTTACATTTTGCGTGAGGCCATTTTTGGTAGATTATTGGACGAATATATCAAAAACATGTGGTTTCTCTTCATTGAGCCTTCTTCTTCCATGTTTCTTATTGCATTAAATAGTCAATCGATTGTTTGACTAACTAAAAAGTCCCGTAAATCTTCGTTCCATTTATTGTAGTTGGTTTTATATTTATGTATTTTATCACTTTTAATTCTGAGATTCGTTACAGCATCACTCAAAATATATTGATGCCCAACGACTTTAACCATCAGAAAGTCAATTTCATCAAATTCCCCAACAGTCCAAGAATGGCTTCACCCAAAACGATCTTAATACAAACATCGACACGAATACAACTAAATATGATACACAATATCATAATGGCGTATTTACATTTAAGATTATAATGTATGAGACATTTTTAATGACCATGAAAAGCTACGGAACACTAAATATTAAGCCATCACAATCTAATTTGCGAATATCGAATTATAAACAAACGTTGCAGTACAAATGTTTAAGACAAACGCAGTACAAAATTTCATGTATTTTTATATAATCCGATATTCAGACGCAATAAGTTAATAAACCTAACTTACGTGAACAATGCGATATTTACAACGACTTAATATAAACTTAGGGCTAAAATAATAAAAAAAACAATAAGTTTGAACGAAATTTTTGCCTCATGAGGTAGAAAATTAAATTGTGCATTAAGTACACAACGCTTCGATGTTATTGGGCAATGATGGTGATGGAAATAGTTATCATGTATTAAAAGAACCTTTAGACCATTATCCATTTGATTTTGAAAATTGATGCAAGTTTTTTGTAAGTCAGATGTCAATTTAATCAGCATATATTATTTATTATTACAATGGGTCTCTACTCTATTACCTTTGCCCGTCACACCAATAAAATCAAATAAAAAAGAGAAAAAATAAAATTTCGCCTTAAAATCAATAACTTCTTAAAACCTACTTAACGAAAGCAATATTTACATTTTTGTACATGAAACGCGTAAATTAAAATAAGTTAGTAATACTGTAAATAAATTTAAAGCTTATATTTCGAAACATAGCTCGTTTATACTAATGTTTAAAAAATTATTCAGTCGATTATCAATATACTTTTTCATTGGTTTTAACGTTAAATTAATTGCAATGAAATAATATTCTTTTATTATTAGAATAATATTTGCATGTTCTACTATGCTTAGAAGAACTAGTATTTTATTTTTTATCACTAGAAAGTGAGTCACTAGTATCACTGAGAACAGTGATACTAGGAAATATACAATCGAAATTTTCGATATTAAATCGTTTTCGTTTCGTTGTTTCTGGTTTGGAAAATATATTAAAATTAACTTTAGAAACTGTTGCCTTAAAAGGAAGTATTGAAAACGCCTCTATTTCTACTTGTATAATATATATTTTTAATTCCTCATTCGAAATGAATAGAAAGGCAGAATTACAGTTTTAAATCATTGCGTGCTTTAAATAGATTTCTATTGTCCAAAAATCTTGACTAGTCGCTACGAACTAGTTAATTAAAAAGGTGTACTGGAATTTTAATCCTTGCAAATTTTACCACAAAACAATTTGAACTGATATATTTAAAAATGAACTAATTTAAAAAAAATTCAATTGGCTTTTACGTTTATTTTGATACCAATTCGATAACGTTAATTAATCAAGATACAATTGCAGAAAATATGTCTATAATTGAATTTCAACCTGGCTCCTTCAAACAACTGTTAATTGCATACATAACCGACGTGAATGCATTAAGAGGATATTGCCACAATCTAAAGAGGTTTTGACACCTTTGCCTACCCTAATGGGAGACAGGCTTGAGTTAGAGTATGTATGTTCATTCTAGAACAGAAGCAGCAGTTTTGCATCAAGACGGTAATATCAGCGTGAGTTTATGTATGTTCATTCTAGAACAGAAACATCAGATGTTTTGCATCAAGGTGGTAATATCAACGTGAGTTTCTTCATTCTAGAGCAGAAACATTAGGAGATGTTTTGCATCAAGATGGTAATATCAATGCGTACTATCGGTCTATTCATTCTAGAGCAGAAGGATTAGATGTTTTGCATCAAGGTGGTAATATCAACGTCAGTTTGTTCATTCTAGAGCAGAAACATTAGCAGCTTTTTTGCATCAAGATGGTACTATTTAGTTGCACACATGATGGTCGCGTTTGTACCGGCACAGCTCGCAGTGGACTCGACAGCACCACACGAACCTGCAGCGACATTTCTCTTCGTGGTCCCGCACTCGGGTCTGGTACCCTCGGCCGCAGCACAGCAGTCTGCACCCGTCCAGCCCTGCTGATGTTCTGTTGCACGTACGCCCGCGAGTGCCCAGGATTCCGAGTCTGGAACAGAGTTATTTTATTGGTAAAAGTTATTTTATGGAAGACTAAAGATTTCCAAATTTTGAGCAAGCTAAGAAAATCATATATTTTTATATAAAGTTATGTAATACTTAGCAGCTTCGGAAGTATGTTAAGAACTTGAAATTAAAAAAAAAATTGAGTTTCAATGCTAGTTTTTTGGAGAAATTTTGGTATGATGACACCTTGGATTTTATAAAGACATCTTTTGGTTCTATACAGAGAGTGTGAATTTTAGAACACAAATACCAAACGTTCTAAGAATCATTGAAATGCAAAAATATGAACTTTTACAGCAGAAATGAGAAGCAGTATGTAAAAAGAACATAATTATTAGTCTATAATTAGAGAAACTCACTCATCATTTGGTTCGCAGTAATCAGGAGAATCTTCCAAGTAGACGAGGTCGGTTTTATTCGGCTTCTTCATGTCCGGTTGGAGGGGACGCAGTTTTCTTATGTTCTTGCCTTTTTTGCGCTCCACTACCTGAAATTGTAAAGTTTTCTCTTAAAAATATTTGCAAACATTTTATTGTAAAATATAATCGATATCTCTGAATGTTATTACCATCACTGACGATAATTTCATGAGATTATTGGAATTTATTGAAAGAATTCACAAATGAAAGATTAGTAAGCCCGTGAGTATTTACTATTAATATATTTTTTTCACTAGAAATTAAACCAACGTAATACGGAATTCCCAATAATAAGACCCACTTCAACGTTATCTCTGACTTAATATAGATCTAATAAAGATTATCAACTAGATTCAATCACTAGTTTAATTACGTAAAATAAAAAAAAAATATTACTTCATTTTAACATTTCTTCCTAAGGCAAAAAAATACAGGGTGTATTTAGACCGTGATCGAAAACTGAGGTAGGTAATAGCGATAGTGATTACAACCCCCTGGCATTAAAGAAAATCCCGACAAACAATAAAATTTTTGAGGTTTTCCATACAAACCACATACTTTTAGCACCGATGGTTGTATGGAAAACGTCAAAATTTTTATTTTTTGTCGCGATTTTTAATATCGCCACTGGGTTTGTGATCACCCTCGCTATTACCTACCTCAGTTTTCGATCACGGTCTAAATACACCCTGTATATAATCTTTTAAGAGTAAAATCAACACCAAATAATTCACTCATGTATGTAAATAAAGCTGGCCCTACACGTCTGTGATAAATGGTACCTATCTGCATTATAAAATCTATACTACCATAGTAACAATCACATTTTATTGTAACAATATCATACATTGTTATGATCCCACACTAAGATACAAGACCACAAGACTTGCGTCGCATAGTTATCAGTAACTAAAGAAGGAAACAGTTTTATAGCAGCCAAGTTACAAAAACATACAAACAACAATTAAGTGCGGTAATTCACACATCCAACTATCCCTTAATTCCACTACAAGCTTTTACATTAGAAAACTACCGTCATGCTTTAATTTACACAGCCAACAACGTAAATTCAACTCTTCATCCATGACAAATGTACATTCAGTTAAATCAGATTAAAACTAAAGTCCTGCTACACCTATAAATCATAATTTAGACGCCAACAACGATCTCCTTCTACTACAAGCTTTCCAATTAGAAATAAAGACTAAACGAAGCCGATACTAAACTACTAGATGTTATTCTACTAATGTTAATGATACCAACTGTACCTGATTTACCTTGACGTGTGAAGCGCCCTCGTACTTGGTTGAAAGCGCGTCGCCGACCACACGAAGCTGTGGCAGTCGACGCCAGCACACACGAACCGAACATGAACCCGACATCCCGTGGCATTTACACACCCGCTGCATGCGGCCTCGAACTGCCTGTAATACAGTATCATTAATAATTAGAAGAGATTTTATTGGTCATCATCATCATCAACAGCCTTCAATTCGTCCACTGCTGGGCAAAGGACACTTCTATGGCACGCCACTGGGCTCGATATTCGGCTCTCCTCAACATAATGGAGAAATAAATAGACCCAACAATCACACACACAGTCCTGATCTCTCTGTAAGATACAACTCGTGTGTCGAGGGTATCAGAAACTACGAGAGACTGTTCGGTCTCACAGACACTGAGAACCGAAAAAAATATATTTGTTGATCACACAAAAAGAGCCACGAGCCACAAGGTTCCAAAAGATATATATATGACTAATCACCTTCTGCTTCAAAATAATGGTACATTTTGTGGTTAAAATGGCTATACTTACCCTTCGCCCTGCTTCGTTGTTGTGAAGATTCATGAGGCCCTCATCAGTACTCTTGTCCTCGCGAGAATCTACGAAGTCACGGCTGTACATCTCACCGTATCGTATGTCCTGAAAAGTAACGTTTAATGTATGATTACGATATCAATATTAAGAATAGATACTAAACTAATAATTCATTTGGGAAGATAAAAAATAGAACATTGTCTGTGTCAAGAAATTTCTGTATATAAGAGAGAAATTAGATAATCAATGAATCAATCAATGAATAAATAAATACATCTAACAGTTTATACGTGAACTTAGTTCTAGCCCCACACTGAGATTGTATTGTGTTAGACTAGAGAAATAAAGATTACGGCTTTCAAACACTCCAGTTCTTTCTTACCTCCGAACATCCACCCCACTGCCAGTGTCTCGGCGTCCTCTTCCTGACCCTGGAGTCGCAGGAGCACTCGTTCAGCTCGCCTCGACTGCACGCGCGAGCTACTGCATGCGCCAGTGCTGCTGAGGATAATGCGTGGACGAACGCAGATTCGCGGGATTCTGGAAAAATAAATTTTAATATACATTTATTTATCAGAATGCTAAATCATTCGGTATTAGAAAGTAGCGTTTGGACGAACAGCATCTGTATATCCCCAATCCCATAGGACTTAATTACTGCTGACGTAAATGCAATTCAGCATAATCATATTTCTACCTAATCAGGTCTAAAAATATCGTGATCGAAAACTAAGACAACTAAGAGTTACGGTGACTACAAACAGACCAACACTTTAGTTTAAAACTTGTGCTTCTTAGGAAGACTTCAATATTATTTTGTCGGGATATTTTTAAATGCTAGTGAGTTCGTAATCATCATTACTATTACCTGTATTAGCTTTCAATCACGGTCTTTTTACATCCTGCATATTAAATAGGCCTAGTGACGCAATTGCTTAGAAATCAAAGCCGCTCATAATTTCCGATACCCACGATGACTTCATATAAACGGGATAACATTACTGCTTTTATTTTATGGACCTAATCAGCAATAAAGTTTTAATTATCATACGAAACTATCATTACACAACGTGCAACCTAATATGGGTTAAGTGTGGGTCAAAAGCTCTGCTGCTGCTAGTTCCTAACCATGACATCATTTGTATGGACTTCAGAGTTGAGATCGAAGACAAATAAGAACTTATTGGTCATAATCAAATCTCAATTGTTTAATGAATCTCTATGGAAAAAATACTTTTCTAGGATAAAAAATATTCTTTTAATATTAAAGATATTGTTTCAGATGTAGAAAATCAAAAACTAAACATAGATACTCTGAGATTAATAATAGCCAAAGAACAAATCGTGTAAGATTCAACGTTTTGTATCGCATAAACAAACCGAAAACGAGACATTTGGAAACGATAACAATCGTTTTCACACAAAATCCATATTTAGTAGAACTTGAGGTATCTTTGCCTAGTTCATTGACCAATGGTTTTGTGATCGCCAGTAAACATTGATCCTAACTTAACTCCCAAAATTCCAACAGGTTCAGACACAGCAGAGCTCTTCTTACATTAGTCACCACTTAAGTGGTTTACTAAAACATGTTGAGCCGCTCAGTCAACAAGGGCGCACGTGATCCCAGTAATCGACATATGAAAATAAACAAAATGTATGAAGGAAAAAAATAAATTCCTCGAAATGTAAAACTACGCGCGCTTGATTAAGTTCAGACAACGGAAGGCGCTGTCAATCATTCAGTATTATTGTGCTGATACGAGGTGAGATTGCAGGAGGAAATGGCGGTGCTAAACATTACATTGGTCGCGATCCAATTCTTGTTTAGGCTGTTTTTACTGTTTCGTTGTGAAACATCCCAGATGCATCTCGCAAGATTACTGGATTATTAGTTTTATCGATAAAAATTATAAATTAAGCAAATTACTGATAACTGTTTTTTATACGTGACCAATTCAGCCTAGTACATATGATTACTAGTGAATATTCCTCGCCTTTTAAAGAGGGAGGTACAATGAAGATTACCAAATTAGATTGAGATTCCTTATCCAATATACCAATTCTATTTAGCAAAACTATAATATCACATTTGTATTTTTGAGACAGTTGAACAACCTCGACCGATCCAGCTAGATACTATAAGAGAAACTGAAAAATGAGGTTCTAACCAGAGGGATATAAGGCACATGTAGATACAACATTCCACAGGATAAATATAAAGCAATATGGAATGCAACAAACGGAACTGCCGTCGTTACAAGCAATTTGAAGATCTCATCGCAAAGTAAACACACTCGTCGACAGATGCTTAGTTCAAAGCATTTATGGCACTAACTTCAAAGAACATATGGTACTCAGTACATATCCTTTTGAACTGTTGTTTAAAGATCGTTATGAAAGATTTTACCAAAAACTGAAGATATTTTTGTTTTTGTTTACCATAGTAATTGGAGATGTGATTTATTGGAGTCGCTTAGTCAATATGGACCTTCAATGATAAATGAAATAATAAATAAAGTAATTTAGAATCTATGTAGAAATTCTTCATCCAGGAGATGCTACGATCTCTGTCCTACAAAATATGAGATCAACTCCATTGATCCACACATTCACCATAAGTAAAGAAGGTAAACATTATTTTATCATTACAAAAAACTCCAGTGTCTATAGTATAAAATCCACCATAGCTCTTTGAAGTTAGACTTAATTTGAAAGCATAACAATTTACATTTGCATAACAATTAAATAAAAAAAATCATCCAACAGCCAGACACATAGTTCTGTCTCCACATTGGTATACTAAGCTGGTGATAATCTTCTTCTTCTTCTTCTTCAACAACCCATATACGCCCACTGCTGAGCACGGGTCTCCTCTACCATTGAGAGGGTTTAGGCCATAGTCCACCACGCTGGCCTAGTGCGGGTTGGCGGACTACACACCTAAGAAATTCCTAAGAACTCTTAGGGTGTGCAGGTTTTATCACGATGTTTTTCTTCACCGTTAAAGCAAGTGATAATTCAATGTGAATACACACATAACTTCGAAAAGTTAGAGGTGTGTGCCTGGGGTTCGAACCCACGTCCGCCGAGATTCTCGACCGCGCCTAAACCACGAGGCCATCACTGCTGGTGATAATATCGAGTGTAATTTTTTTCTGAACAATCCTGATATAACTACTTACTGAAATTAAGCACCCCGCCGAATATATCTGTAGAATTCTCCACAGTGCTGCAGTTCCACCGGCTGTGTCGGAACTGGTGCTGGCACTCCTCGACGGCTTGCACCGCGCCGGTTTGGAGAACCTGAAACCAACAGGAGGATCATGATAATGCTTTGAATACCGTTAACTTGTGTCTAATTTATTTACATTAATTCATTCATCGTCCAGTTGTTCAGTCGTTCAGATATTCAGTCGTTCACTCATTCATTCGTCCGTTTATTCGATTCGAAAGGATAGATGCGTCCATTATAAATACATACAACATACAAACAAAATTCTATATAAATATAAAAGGGTACATGACATTTTAAAACAATATAACAACAGATTATACCCGTCAAATTATTGAGAGTACACAATGCCAAAAAAGATCTTTATTTCCATAATCGGAATTAATTGTCTTCTACAAACAATATTTTCATAAGATATGAGTACTTATTCCTTTAGAGTAGGCAATTTTTTCATAAGTGGCTATTTGCAACCAGCCGACCTGCTTGTTCGTCCACATCCTCTGATACAAAAAGGTAAAAATAGTCCTAGCAATTTCTGATTCCCACATTTTTCGCTTGAACACGCAGAGAATTTTATAAAGTTCACAGCAGGGTGGTCCGATCAAGTCAAACGATCAACTTTCAACAAAATACTTATTACGATAATATCAAGTGGACCGAAGTCCTTCACTGCATCGCTTGCTAACTTTTCCCTTCGGTTTGGTACAAGAATATATTTCTAAAGAATACTAGTCATTGCCTTAATTAATTTATAATTTATGGTAAACATGGTATAAACGGTTTCACTTCTTTTTGTAATTATTTTAGTTAATTTTTGTGTCATGTTATTAATTTTATTATTGTTAATTATTTTCTTAATTTAATTTTATTGTTTCATTTATTTCTGTAATTATTTGAGTTAGTTTTAGCGTCATATTATTAATTTTACTGTTGTTAATTTATTGTTATTATTTTATTTTTAGTTTAAGAATTGTACTTTTCTCGCTGTGTTTTCCTTTTTTTTGTGTTTTTTTTTTCTGTGTATTGATTTATTCACTTGCTTTGTATAAATATCAAAATTTAATAAATATGTAACAACAGCACTCACTCAAGCACACCACATTTCGAAGGTGAAACTGTATCAAATAGCAAATTCACCTTCCTGTCGCGGGCACCGCTTAACACTTCAACAACACACAACACCACACATTATTTTACTGTATGAATAAATAATAATAAAAAAAAACATGGTATAAACGTCTTTATTGTATATTTTTGCACAAGAACTACATTAGTGAAAAAAACTGTTATTTTAAAAACTAAAAATAGTTTACAGATTATTAACCCGACTAACGAAAAATTTACGAATTCAACACTAATTGAATTACCATAAACATCATGTTTTGTTAAGGAAAACTATCATGCTAAAACTAAATGCAAGAATACATTTGAACTTTGATGAAAAGATTCCAACGTACGTTCATACACGACACGGGCCACCTCTATCACTGGGTTAAGGCCTTAGACCACGCTGGCCTAATGCAGGTTGGTGGCCCACACAAAAGCAGCGATTAAATAATAAATTATTGTGACATAAATCTTTTTTATTCTCTTTGACAAATTATTTTATTACACATACGACAGACATAACTGCACTCAAAGTATATATATATATATATATATATTTATATCATATAAACTTTCATACCACCGAAGCCACCATCGTCGGGGCATAATTGCTTAATTAAGTTTTTAAACGGTCAACTGCAAGGAAATCCGATGAAGCCAATCGTTAAATTCAATAAGCCTTTATTATCTACATTGCAATCTCAATTAAGTTCGCGATCGTTAAGAATTCGTTTTATAGCAGACTCGCAAGTGGATTGCAGGCGGCAGGGAGAGAGGAAAGAATAGTAGGGCGACATTTAATTTAATATTTATACACAAATCCGTCATCTTCGTCATCATCATCAGCTCATATACATCATGCTTCGACACGGATCTAAGAACCCTTTGGAAGAACAGTTGAATGTATTTATTTATTTTCCACCATGATTTTCAATGAGATATTAGAATGCGCACTAGTCGCCACCCAAATAAATTCATGAATAAAAATGAATTGCTGTTCGTTAGTCTCACTAAAACTCGAGAACGGCTGGACCGATTTGGCTAATTTTAGTCTTGAAATATTCGTTGAAGTCCAGGGAAGGTTTAAACGGTGAGAAATTATGGATAAATTGCGAGGAATGTGATAAAAACAAGAATTTCAATTTCCCATATAAACTGTTCTACGTAATGTCCTGTCAAACGTTAAATATTGATCCCTTCAATACGTTTATTGTGCCCACAAATTAAAGAACGGATTTAAATAAAGGTTTCGAATCGACAACATATATCTACAACATTCGGATTATTGCATATTTTACATTCTAAAAATGAAGAATAGTGTCATTGATTAATAGGGATTGACATATTTGTTGATTGTCAAATATTTATGTCAGCCTTCAGAACTATTTGTTGTAAAAAATATATAAAACCTAATTATTGTTATTTCCTTGGATGTGCCTGGTTTACAATTTATAACTGAAAGACCAAGGTCCCAGAGCCGCCAGACGTTACTTATTTTCTGTTAGTGTTAGTAAGGAGAAGACACTTTTAAGTACCCTGACCAGCTGACATCTGTAAATATACCAAGTTAGCGAATATGCATACGATGGTAGTTCATACTAACACTGCCCAATGGTTCACATTTCATTCATCAGAAAATAAGTAACGTCTGGCGGCTCTGGTATCTCTGTCTACGAGGGCGGGCCCAGTAATAAGACCAAGGCTGAAGCCTTTATAAATAGTTAAAAGCAAAATAAAATTATAGGAGAATTAAACGCATTGGAAAAGGAAGAGAATATAATAAAAATGGATGAATCAGTTTGTATAATCTATTAAGATAAAAATTAACAGTCTTCCTGTGTGATTGTATTTTGTTTATAGAATCATAAAGTATGCATTTGATCATGTAATAATGTTTTATTAAAGTTGTTGTGCATGAGCTAAGGAAGGTTTCTCAGTTGGTACGACCAATTTTCGACAGGTGGCACAACCGTCATTCAAACTCCACTTAAACGACTGGACCGATTGGGATGAACATTTCTATGCATCTGTCAATGGGTCCCTAGATGTTTTTAAACACACAATTGAACCCGCTAGATTGCGCTGCTGTCGACATATCGCTTAAAGCTTTTCCAGGCAGGACGACGTCTGCCGGGACAGCTAGTCTAAGCTAAAACAATCGAAAATTTATCCAAACTATTTGAAACAATCAGTATGTACTATCTGTATGAGCTGTCAATTGCAACTAAACCAATACGGAGTATAGCGCATTACAAATAATCCCTATTAATTGACATACAATTTAATTTCTTGGGTAAAATCACGATCTACCTAAAAAATATTGTCAAATCCGTCACAGTCTCCATACCGGTTCTCCGTTATCTGTCACACCACTTGTCCACTTAATGTTATGTTTTTATGAACTAGAATAAAATTCACATAAACAACTAACGATTGGAGCACTAAATGTAATTTTACGATTGTTTTAATTAACTGTGCGACGCGCCGGTGTTCTTAATAACCCTCCAATGATTCTCAGACATTTAATTTTGTTATAGCACTTGCTTTGGCAAATGGGTTTCACGTTGATGTAGGATTTATGTGGACTGTAATAGTGAAAATGTCGAACAAATTTAAAAATAATCAAATTTTATATGTGGAATATTCTCTTTGGAGGTATATTACGATTAGAAATCATTATCAGCCAACATACGTCCCGCTGCTGGGCACGGGCCTCATCTACCACTGAGAAGGTTTAGGCCTTAGTCAACGGCCTAGTGCGAGGTAGTAGGTGGGGCAGCATTTTTAAAACATAAATATAACACCTATGTATTTACGTATGTATTTAAATTTTAACTAACATCCAAAACATTATTCGTTTTATCAAAAATCTCAAATTCTGTACTTAATATAACTACAATTTGATAAAACAAAGCAGAAATTCTGTTCTTAATATGTTTACAAATCTACGAATAAACAAAAATGGTTTATTTCCAATACTCTTCAAGGGAAATCCGTTTATTTTAAAATTATTAACATACATACTAACGCCTGTATTTCCTAAAGACAGAAGTGTATTTTTATACTGGTAAACTTGTTGCTTGTTTCCACATAAAAAATATAATAATTAAACCATAATAAAACCATTATTCTTCTCCCAATCTCATATTGCCTTAAGCGACAAAGCTACAGTATCTACACTAAGAACAATATTAATATCCTCACCTGAATCATTTTGTCGGACAACGTGCACAGTTGTTTCTGCCGCTCGACCAAGTACTCTAATCTGTGGCAGCTCTCCTTGTGTAGTGTCGTGAACGTTTCCAGGGAAGTATTTCCCACTTGGCTCGACGGCCGCGGCGCTGCCAAGTTCCTGAAAAAATAAAATTAAGACATATTAATTAATTAATAGCAGTGATGGCCTCGAAGTTTGGGCACGCGGTCGAGAATCTCGCCGGTCGCGGGTTCGAACCCCAGGCACACACCTCTGACTTTTCGAAGTTATGTGTGTATTCACATTGAATTATCACTTGCTTTAACGGTGAAGGAAAACATCGTGATGAAACCTGCACACCTAAGGGTTCTTAGAAATTTCTTAGGTGTGTAGTCCGCCAACCCGCACTAGGCCAGCGTGGTGGACTACGGCCTTAAACTCTCTCAATGGTAGAGGAGACCCGTGCTCAGCAGTGGGCGTATATGGGTTGATGAAGAAGACATATTAAACTAGGTATCTAAGGTTTTTTGAAAAAGAATCTTAAAAGGGAAAAGAAGTCAAAAATTCACATTAGTCCAGATATAAAAGTTAGTTTAAAAAAGTATCTTAATAAAAATTAAAAAGGAATCAAAATTTTCTTTATTTAAATGGTATTTGAATATTCTTTTGATTCATCAAATTTAAACTATAACCTCTTCGAAACGTATAGGGAAAAAGTAACGGGAATAAACTTTCTCAGCAACCGAAAATATTTTTTATTTTAATAATAAATTAAGCATACAATAAAACTTTATCTAGATTATAAAGATGGGAAGACTAATAACAGCTAAACGAAATAGAAATCTTAGAGTTTATCTCACAATGATCAATAAACAGTTTTTAAAGATAGTATCAAAATTTTAATCAGACGGAGAAAGTATCAAAAAAACCCAATCCAATTTATTGATGCACGAGTATCTATGAGCTAGAAAAATGAAGTAGAAAAAAAACCTATAAGTTAAAATTTATTTTTCCATCCGTACTTACAAAGAACAGAATGCAATTGTTTTAAAAACGTATGTATTTTTGAATGAATTTTTAAAAATGCTGGGGTGAATTAAAACGTCCCCAGACTCTCGGGAGCTTCACTAAAATATTAAAAAATGTAACCCTTACAATTTAAACCACAGTGCACTTCCAATTGATTTCAAATACTTCCACTCCAGTTATTAGAAAAAGCTGGACTGAAAATGCAAAAATATTTTTACTTGTGTCGAGAGATTTAGATCAGTTTCGATTTAAAATTTTATATGAAAAAAGTATTTTATAGTTCCGATCCTTAAATGCCTATAAGAACGAACGATGTCATAAATGCTATTTAATCATAGCTAAGTGTGTTCCTACAAAACACTTGTATACATGAATGCCCTGAAAACAACTCAAGGAAAAAAGCCCTTAAACGGTTTCCGAGCAAATTACATTTGCATCGTGAATAATGAACAAAGACATGGAATCCTGTTTCATTTGAAGACAAACACTCGAATAATGACGTAGTTCCTGGCAAACAATAAACACAGGATGGTTAAGAAATAAACATGGCTAATTTGCTTGTTTTCCTACTCAGCAACGCTGAAGAGTTCCGTGTAACAATATAACAATGTTAAAAAGCCCAGCTTAGCGCGTGAGTACTTTCAACAATGGTGAATAAGGCAATTAAAAGTCGAGACGTCCGCTCCCCGCGAGCTCCTCCACTCAAATGCGTAATGACACTCGAAGAAAACAAAACTCGCTTACCTACCCTCGGCTTTTGTTCTATTTTTGAAAAAATATTTCTCTATTCAAAAAGCGGCCAATGCGAAGCTGGCTCGGCACAGTACGTTGATTGGCCGACGACCTAAGTGCAAGTGGAAATAAAAAGTGCTCTGGTAAATGAGGCGTGCTGTCCCTTTCGTTTTTTAGTGATCTGTGTATTTTTGTCTCACTCTGTTTTTCGTTTTAATTGCAAGCACGAGAGGATTTGTAAAGGGTTGCGGGACCTTGAGTGTTGCACGTGCATGGAGGCTGGCATTCAACATGTTTCAATGGGAGGCAGGGTTGGTTGACGTCATGCAAGATGGGGTTATGTCGAGAACAATCTTTGTGTTCCTCCGCGGTACGGGTCAATGGTGCTTGCTCTGTCATTAAGCAAATATATGTTTTAATTAGTTTTTTAAATGATACATTTTCCTGCTCCTCGTGTTCACGGCGGGGTTTTAAAGTGCTTTTTGTTGTTTATTTTACTTTTAATCAGTGCAAACAATGTAAGGAAGTAAGGAGTTTAAGTAGTGCATACGGATTCTTTAGTGCCCTCTGGAAAAATGTATGTAAATTTCATTCAAATTATGGATATTGTTATGGAAAGTAATTAGCACAGTTTTACACGATTAAATTACGAGATTAATTTTAAATATTCTCAAGCCTAATAAATCACTAATAATCGTGAAAAGTATTTTTAATTGTCCAAAATATTCATAAATAATTTACACAAAGAACTGAATTAAATACTATATCCTTATCATCTAAACGTAGCTATTGCATGTGTAAAAGCAATCAGGTTGGCAACACTGACAAATTATGCTACCAACTTAACAAGCTCAATTCATTTCCTGTTGGTTTACTAGAAACCTCGTTTCATGTTATTCTTACAACTTCAAAACCTGTGGCACTTTTAAAAAAAAGTTAAGTGAGATAAATAATACTCTTTGTACATTACATTAATTTAATGTGCGAAGAAATAGGGAAGTTGCAAAAATTCTGATTTTGTAAGTATTTCAAAATAAAATCATTATTAAGAAAATTATTATAACAATTGCAATTAAATTAATCGACTTTTGTAATAAAATTTTCGTTAGTAAAACAAATGTATTTGGAAGAATTATTTTTATATATTTAGGGCCACGCCAATAAAATTATCAGTAGGTGTACTAGTAAAAAAATTGTATCGCAGTTAGCCTACGGAAAATGAGTTATATCTACTGGTTACTAATAATCATCATCCCATAAACGTTCCACTGCTGGGCACGGGCCTCTTCTACAACCAAAAGAATTAAGCTTTAGTTCACTCGGCCAGACCAGTACGGGCTGGCGGACTACATGCATAAGAAATTCCTAAGAACATTAAGGTGCGCAGGTTTACTCGCGATGTTTTCTTTCACTTGAAAGTAGTTATAACTATATAAAAACTTTGTGTCAAATAATAAATTATTTAAGTTCTCCGTATCAAACGGACGTTTTAAAATTATGAAAACATGTCTAAAGCCTACTTCCAAAGAAGCCTAAAATCCTAGTTTGGTTTACAACATGCCGAATCTTAAAGCTTTAAATCTTTATTTATCAAAATCAATTTGACATATAAATGAGAATATTCTGACCACAATAAGCAATTAAAAACTAGACATTACACAATTAATTTCTAACACTTTTGGGCTTATATGAAAGTACATATAAACAGAATCAGTGAACAGAAGCAGTGATGGCCTCGAGGTTTGGGCGCGCGGTCGAGAATCTCGGCGGTCGCGGGTTGAACCCCAGGCACACACCTCTGACTTTTCGAAGTTATGTTATTCACATTGAATTATCACTTGCTTTAACGGTGAAGGAAAACATCGTGATAAAACCTGCACATCTAAGAGTTCTTAGGAATTTCTTAGGTGTGTAGTCCGCCAACCCGCACTAGGCCAGCGTGGTGGACTATGGCCTAAACCCTCTCAATGGTAGAGGAGACCCGTGGTCAGCAGTGGTCGTATATGGGTTGATGAAGACATATAAACATCTTATAGCAGCCAGTCAACTATTTAGGGCTCGGCAATCACTCAAAAATCTCAACGATCAATATTGATGCGACGGTGTAAGCACCGCCTTATCAGTCGAGAGCCCTAAACCGGAGCTCCGAGACACCAACTTGAAATTCAAGTCTTTTGGACATCGTATGGACTCTGGCTCATTCTAATGTTGGCACTATTGAGTAGTTACGTTATGTATGTGGCACGCGGTTGAGAAGTACGAGGTTCGGTTCCTTGTCTGACAGACTGTTTAAACTTTACATTTAAAACAAATTGTAATGACTAAAACTTAGTAAATAACTGGGAGTCGTTTTTTTTCCTCACCATTCAAGGTGAGGAAACCTGCTAAAAATACTTAGAAATTTCTTAGGCGGGTAGTCCGCCAACCCGCACTAGGCCAGCGTATTGGACTAAGATTTAAACCCTCTCAGTCGTTCTTTATTCTACTATTGTTTACAACACACTAAATTTTGGCTTACAAAACGCTGCTATATTTATAAACATTTTTCCGGAAGTTAATCGAAAACACTCATACATATACAGGAACTGAAATGTAAATTAAAATTAATCGAAAATAGTTTGTAACTTATTTTCATTATTTAATATAACATTAGAGCAACCTTGAAAACATAAGTACATAAACGCCAATCAACATTATGACGTTTTTTATTCGCGTAAAAAATAACCCCTTTTTAATTTTATATCATTTTATTTCGGTAAATAAATTTATATGTTAATAATTTATTTTCATCAATGATTTAGTAGTGATGGCCTCAAGGATAAGGCGCGCGGTTGAGAATCTCTTCGGTCGCGGTTTCAAACCGCCTCTGACTTTTATTCACGAAGATATTTCGCTTACGTTAACCGCTTTCTTTAAAGGCGAAGGAAAACATCGTGTAGAAACCTGCACACATAAATAATCTTAGAATATCCTCACGACAGACGGTTTTTAGCTTATCTATCACAGGAGCTACTTTCAAACTTCCTCTAACGCACGCTAGCTTCATTATTAAACCGTAAACAAGAATTAGTTTGAACAATTAATACTTTTCGAGTGTAGATCCAAGTAATTATCGACTGAGTGAAGATTAGTACCGTAAGAAGTCGTCGGACAGACAGACGGGTTTTCAATGAATCAATAATCTTTTCAAAGCTTACCAAAATTTGAAGTAATTTTTTTTGTATTTACAAATAAATTTTAAGCGTTTCACTTAGTAAATACTTAATTAAAGTAATAGTAATTTAAGTAAGTTCTTGTGGCAAATTTCTTTATATAAAAACCTCATAACACTTTTATAATGTCAAAGTCATTCGCGTTATTAAAATTGACTTATTTTTAATTGTCAATCTTAAACTATTCTCGCTAGGAAACGTGTTATCACTGTGGAGAAGAAATGGCAAAAAACTCCTTCAGCAACACAACATTTTTCTTTTTTGTTTTGCCTCTACACGACCCCATAATCGAACCCAGGACTATGGACGAGGTCGATATCACGCCGTATTCTTATAGCACGGAGCAAACAAGTCCGTCCAAAAATAAATACTTAGATATATAATTCCAATGAGAGCAGTAATTTCTTTACGTACTATTCTCTACAACAACACAATACAAAGCTCATATTTTAACATAAATATGAAACGACGTATTGAAACAACAGGACGAGCGCGCCTAGAATCGGCAACGTCTAGCGAAACATTTCACGCTCATACTGTATCATAGAGACTGTACTATCGGTTCTCGAATCGAAAGGTAAAAACTTAACCTATTGGGTCGAGACTGAGTAATATTCTATTGGCGAAGATACTAATGAAAACGATAAAACGTTTTTTTTATAATGTTGTCATAAATAATCATGTGATTTTTCTATGTGTTATAAATATTCTATTAGTGATTATGCTTGTATAATAAGTACGACTATGTAATGACTTAGTCGTCAACATTAGGGTGTCTAGTGACAAAATCGTAATAGACACTGTATACAGGAAATATTCAGACGGTAATCGGAGATGAAGGCAGTTAATAGCTAAGGTGATTAAAAACCCCTTAGCATAAAAGAAAGTCCCGCCAAAAAATACGTATCGTTCTGATTTGGCTTTCACAATTATGACTTGCATAAAAATTACTATTATATCAATGTAGTAAAACTACATTAAATATGATGTAAATAAATGAAGAATTGAGAGGTCCCCGATAGGGCAGAATGTTACTTGTTTTTCATTAGGAAAATACATCGTCGAAACGGAAAGTCATCTCCAAAAAAATATTAATAAAATCGAGTTGCAATAGTAAAACAGAAATTCCCGGTAAATATTAAGGAAGCCGCAGTCCGTTTGATACAAAACCCTAACGAATGGTCGGAGTCATTCCGGGAACGCTCGGCGGCGCTCTTTGTAAACCTCGTTTCATTAGTTCGTAGAGCTTTGATGTTATTGAAACTTTAGTTTCACATATTTGACTAACTTTTGGTTAATATCGTTTGTAAATCCGTGGTTCTACGGATTAGCAACATTTAATGATTTCTCTAGTTGAATGCCTTGTGGTCACGCTGTGCTAGTATTGATAAATGGTCTAGAGGTTGTGGGTTCAATTCCCGGGTGGGGCAAAGTGTTTTTTTTTCCTATTAGGTTATTCTCATAAGCAGCAAGAAGTCTTAAATAATGCAAAAAACGGCAACACGTTTGCCCCTTATTACGCGGGACAAAAAAACATTGGGTGACCTCTACCTACCCCTTGGACGAATGCAGACCTTATTAGTCTGGTAGATTATGTACTGTAACGGCCATGCTATCAAAAGATCTGATATTCTCAAATTGGGCCAAGTGTTATTGAGTTTTTACTAGAATATTTAATAGTATAGTGGATGTAGAATAGACCTCGTCCTATTCGATAATTGTATGCATTTACAATTACTTAATGTCACGACTATTTTTCATCATCAGTAAAGTCTTGCTGCTAGGCTCAGACCTTTTACAGTTAGGAAAGTTTAACCCTCGCGCTATGTACCACGCAGGTCTAATGGGATAAGTGACTCGAAATTATTTTTTAAATTTAATGAAGGTAATTTTGAGTACCTTTTTTTATAACTTCTTAACTCTTTTTACAAAGGCAGAATAATGCACTTACTACTAAAAAAATGACTAGGATTTGTATCCGCAAATTCTAAAATGTCTCCAAAAGTCCGCATATGCAATCCTGCATCTTATAATTTTTTCCGAAAAACATGTTTAGACATTATGGGCTACGGACACAATATGATACATGGATAACGATACGATGGACTAAGGCCTAATTCACGAGGACCAGGCCAGTTTCCAAAAGTGGGATAATGTACACAGGGCTTATGTTATATAGTTATAACTATCAACTAAGCTAAGTTATGCAGCCGCTATCTGCGTCATCTTTGTATGTCGTAAGCAAAGTGTAAGCTAAGACAATTGGATTTACGGATATAAATTATGATCTAGGTTTATATAAATTTATTTATATTAAAAAAGTTTATTTATACAAATAAAAGAATTTATTTATAATTTAGAAGTTGTCATTTAAGTTTTAACTGTGTACTATAATTCTGGAAAACATAGGAATATCATATCAAAATATCTCGTCTTTAAGTTACGTCTTGCGTTCTATTGTGGGTTTTGCTTCTTACATCATAAGAGTAAAGATTATGATAGATTTAATTATATTTCGATTTAATAATGATAATTTTTCACGACATTACCATTGTAAATTTTGTTTGTTAAATTTTGGATATTTGAAAAAAGGTAAAGGTGATAATATACAAAAATATAGGTTTTTAAAGACAGTTAAGCCGTGGGCAAATGCCAATGTGAATTTTTTTTTTCAAAATATCTAGACCTAGTCACTTCGATAAAATATCAAAAATAAAATCTATCGACAACACAAACACAACATATTTTACTTTTAACCACCCGATAGATGCTAGTGGGAGAAGCTTTAATGAACTAGTTGCAAAAGCTTTATCAACTCTAGCTACATTTCAATAAAGTTCACATTCGAATGACAAATGTCATGAATTAGTTTGGAATTTTTCACACATAGTTGCGAAACCTATAAACATTAGTGCGCTAAGCAGAATGCCCAAACCGGGTTCTGAAAGCGATGCATACACGTCGGAATAAAATAGGTTTGTTTCACACGAAAGAGGTTTTATGTTGGACCTTTTGAGCAGTTATTTTTTTATTTATGTTTGTGTTCGGCCAGTGATAATGTTCTAAGTTTGATTATTTACTTATTCTTATAATATATCATAACCATTAAATAGGTATATGTATAAAGCGTTATTGAAAAAAAACAATAAGTTCTAGCAGATGTAGTAAGCGCGCGCACACTGCGCGTCGCTTGGAAGGACACCTATTCGATATTAAAATTTTAACAACTAAAAGCCAGATAAATATTAAAATAGATGGTATATTATAGAAAAACAAGGCTTTGATATAGACCGTTACTTAAAAACTAAGAAAAGTTAGTCACGTTTATAAAACCACACTGATGTTAAAAAAACGAATAAAAATAAATTTTCCTAGACACCATAACTATTACCTGTCTTAGTTACTGATCAGGGTCTGTTCATAACTGGTATAAATATATCTATCATTCTAATTCGACAACAAAAAACTATTTTATATTTATACAACAAGTTAAGTATACATATTTATTCACCGATCTATAAATAACAATATACTAAACAAATTTATAAAAACAAGTCGGTACATATTATATGTCACTTTCTAAGTGATTAACCTAATTATTTTTATCACAGGAAGCCTGTGTTTACTGTTTGTCCAATGTTAAGAAATGTATGCTTAATAAGCACTATATTTGCGGCTGTATGAACCTTAACACTGTGAAAATACAGGTGAAATTTGCTTGTATATAATCAAGTATGTTTTGGATATAACCCGGTCAATCCTTAGACGATACGTCTGTTGTTTTGGGATAACTTGTTTTGATGGTGTTTTGTTTTTATTATTGTAAGTGAATTGAAGAAATAGACTTACGCCGTTAATGGATTGGGGTAGAAAAATTATCTCTTTCATTCCTTTATATCGACACGGCAAAGTGACAACACCACATCTGAACGTAAAAAAAAATATAGAAATAGAACATCAAGAGGAAAAACTACTATCTCTTGTCACTTGTCATGAAGTTCCTTCACGTTATATTTAAAGGATCCAGGATATTAAAATATTGAGAAGATCGTGACCGTAGGACGTTTAAGGTCTGATGGTGAGAGTTATTAACTAAGAATTTTAATCTTTCGACAGTCTCGTGGTCTCGCGTATGCAAGTATATGCCGGGTTCAACTACTGGGTTGGGCAAAGTGTTACTATACATTTTTATTACGAAATCCTCAGTAGCAGCACGGAGTTTGCATATTAGACCCAAAGAGGGCAACAGGCTCGCCTCCTATTAAATGACTCTGATTTTTTCTAAACGAAAAAGTACAGGAAAATATATACATACAACAATGAACTCATGTACGTATTTACTTCATAAAAACTGGTACCACGAAACTCAAAATATGAAGATACTGCCACTGTCATACATAAAACACAGCGCTCACTTTTACAAGAATACAGAACTCACCCCCGATAGCCCATCAGAACCATTCGACACGCAATGTATGAATAAGCAAACATACGCTCTGGCGAAATTGCGATCATCAAAATCCCCCATAATTTTTACATTCGTCACCCCGTGAGTCACAGGTGTACCTTTCCGTAGCACCCGGTTTATGCCTAATAAAGTACGTCTTTTAAACGAGCCTAAATCGCAGGATATGATCGTAAAGTTGGATATAGTCGCTTATGTTCAACACGTGCCTTTTATATATATATGTACTATGATCGCGATATGCATACTTTGTGTACTTATATAAAGGCAAAATTGTTATGCTCTTTTGTAAAGTTGTCAATTTGACTGCCTTGGTGTTAGAAATTGAGCAACGATATGCTTTTCAATATACGATCTATGCGATGACAAAACAGTAAATTCCAGAGATGCGGTTCTATAAAATTGTGCACTAAAAAAGAATGCGAGTGTGTAGTATAATATTGGATGTAATATATTGGTGCGTAGTAAGTCGTGCCTGCTGTGACAAATAACATATTTACTGTCGCTTTTTTTATATTCCTTAACCAATTTTCAATACGCACAATAATCAGTTCTTATTTGGAGTTTATTTTTAAAAAAGCACTAAAAAATATATCAGATATTTTTAAATCATAATTTAAAAATTTCTAAAAGCGGATCAAAACTCTTTGAAGTTTTAAAAGATGCAATGTCGAAAATAGTCGCAAATAATCGTATATTTTGATTACAAACTTAATTCAAAGCTATAAGAAATGTAATTGCAATACCAACAATGTTGCCAGACGCTTTGGAAGCGATATAAAAATAATAACTCGAAGAACATGACGTTACTGCCACAGTAAAGTATATAACCAATAAAAACTTTATGGAAAAATTGTTATAGACGTGAAAATTGCTCTGCATAAAGTGGGTGATTACCGAGCATATTAATACTTGTTTGATGACTATATTGAAACGAGCTTTAAGGGATGGGAATCTCTCAGCACTGAAAGAAAAGAGGTTTTATTATTGGTCATACGAAAGAAAAACAAAAATAAATAAATAGTAAATGCGATATACATAGCCAACAGCGATCCCTTTATTCAACTAAATGCTGCAATTCTGTTTGCACGGTATTACAGTTTGGTATTTAATGATCTATTTGGACGAGTTTGGGTTTTTTCACTCTGAAATACTAGTATAAAAACAGAGTACATTGGTAATACCAGACTTAAAAAGGATTATTGTGGTTCGATGTTAAAACAAATTTAACTTTTACAATATATGATTCATTCCTCGCATTGGCACGTGTATAAATTTTGTCAAGCAACGTAATAAATAAATAACTAAAATATCCTACATTAAAAACAAAATTTTTGCATATCATTCTCCAAAGTCACGTTTGCTTACCAAAAAATCTGTTCCACAAAATTCATATAAATTGGTTCAGCGACTTAGGCGTAAAACGCGACAAAAAACTGAGTTTTCACAATGCCCTGAATATAATTTCTTGTAGCTGTATTTAGGTTTATAAAAAATTGTTATTTACATTTTTAATACAATCCCTGTTATAAAAATAAACAGCCTTATTTAACTCATATTACCATCACATATTTCCCATAGCATACATACTATTGTAAATCGATTGCTCACGATTTTTCTCAAAGGTCAGCGCAATAATCCTTAATCTTCTTAATTCTGAATCCCAGCAGTAAACTGACCTCCAATCCTTCGTGAATCAATAATAAATTACAACTATACATCAATTGAAATATGTACGCACCAAGAAACGTACAATTTTCGCCGCAGTTAATATCAATTTGCCGACGCGCAAAACTACAAAATTATAGGTTTATTGACCGCACTACAAATTGATTTAGTGTCTCTGCCCAAAGTTTAATAATGTCTCGATACGGCGCCGAGATATATAACTAGTACAAGATTCGTGGGAAGATTTACAAGTTAACAGTTGTTTAAAAATGGTAACTTTGTACCGCCAATTTCCGCGGACGTAATTTAACCAAATAGTCGTCCTTCCCAAAAAAAGACCTGATAACACTGTAAATAACAGGACAGAACAGAAGAAGGAATAGATGTATTATTATAATTTATTTCATGATTCCATTGCAATGAGCATTGCACTTCTTGGTAACTAAGACTGTTATGTATTCAACCGAAAAAGAACTCATCAATCCAAGGCACTGATGTCTCCAATATTTGTGAAGTATCCTTAGTCCACTCCGCAGGCCCCATGCGAGTTGGTTAACATATCTAAGAAATTCTAGACTACACATGATTATACTTAGAAATTTTAAGCTCACAGTGGTAATTCAAAGGGAATATTATTTATTTACACATCGTAGAATTAGTAAAGGTTGCTTTAATACCTAAAGCATTCTCTTAATCAAACCTAACCTGATACAGAGACGAAATGAGACAGGACTATTTAATAAACCAATTTCAAAAACTCCTATACGGAAATAATCGATCAATATCATAAAGCCTACTCACATGTAAACGCGTACATTAAAATTGTCATAAACAATGTAGAACAGACTGAGAACTGGCTGTGACGACACACGCCCGCGGACCGGCTGATCTATTGCTCGCTTTGCCGATGTGATGACGTCACTTCGACAAGCTAAACCGTTACGCTGTGACGACCATGAGTTGAAGGAAAGGCTGGATTTGAAATAGGAATTTATTTTAAAAAGAATTATGGCGTTGTCTGTGTTAGAAGGTGGGTTATTACGAACCCAACAAGACTAACCTTAGTTTTAAAGGATAAAGTCGTTGTGCCATATTTTTTTTGATAATAATAAAATATTTTAACGATAAATTGAATTTTAGATTCAACTTTAGAAAATTACTGGTAGTGTAAGGTTTTTGGATACAAAATCGTTTACATGCGTTTATACTACTTGTTGCATTGGATTGAAATTTACGAGTCATGCAATCTATTAGTGTTAAATAGTTTGTTCATTTAAGAACTCGTTAAATCATCACCATGCTACGACAAAAATAAAATGCTTTTTAATCAAAAACACATCCTAATCCCACATAGGAAAAAAACGGTTTCTTTTTTAGATTTATAACAAACTAGTTTAAAACTACGCTCCAGATGTGGATAAATCAAAATGACCCATTTGATAACCTACATAGATACATTGGGAGGTAACATTATACGTCAGTTGTAAACCTGTCAAAGGACCCACGCAAATGTACTGCTTTCTGGAGTTCCTCTTTACATCAGGTTAGAAACCAGCTGACAGGTCTAGGTTGAAAAAAATGTTACTTTGCTTTAAAGAGCACTAAACTTTGAGTGTCTGAAAGACTCTAATGTGCGCGAATCAAAATATATATTTAATGAGGTTTAAAATCCTCGATATCTATTTTTGTAATAAGTAAATTCACCCAACGGTCACATACATAGCTCTGACTCTACACTAGGATACAACTTCTGTGTTGCGGATATCAGAAACTATGTGAGACTTTTCGGTCTCGAATCCACCCAGGCCCAAAACAAAATGTTTGTGGATCACAAAATGTTTGTCTTCTAGGAGGATCGAACCCGCGGCCTTTCCTTTCGCAAGCTAGGATCTGCCTAACTGCGCCATGGGGCTGTTAATGTTACCTATTTACCCCGAAAATATTTAATAAAAATATATGAATTGATAATGAAATAAAATACCCGAAATTAATTCACCGAACTCATGGCAAGCCTACGTGTTAAATACGAACTATAAATAACATCGGGCCATACATCACAGCCGATTAGCCCAAACCTACTCTTAAAGCGGTGTAATAAAATTAAATTATTACTTATAATTACATGCTATTCTGAGTCGAGTTTTCGTTAATTGATTAGTCTTGTGTGTCATCACTTTCAGCAGAATGTTGGCGGAATATTCATTATGTTGTATGATTTAAGAGGATGTCTGCGGAAATTACACGTTAAGTCTATTTCATCGGGGTTTGGAAGAAGTTAATTTTATGTTAATGTTATTTTAATTTGTGTTGAATGGGTGATGCTCTCGATGTTACTGCAAGTAGTTAAGAATCTCTACACTCGCGATTTCAAAGCCACACACTTCTGTCTTTTCGAAGATGTGTATTCTTAATGATAGAAAACATCGTAAATAAACCTTACGTAGGTTTATACCTAACACTTCTTAGGTAACGCTTAGTCCACCAAACACCATTCTTAGTAGTAGAAAAAAGATAGTGCCCATCAGTGGGACATGTTGTTTTGTTATAAAAATTCCATTAAACCCTGATGGGACCTCTAAATCGATGGGCACTCACTTGAGCAAAGAGACTGACTGATACAAAAAGCATAAACATTCACATCTAAGTACCTATGAGTTTAGGTGCTCATACTTAGTCCATTCACAAAGCAATGCTAGGGCCAATTGTTGGTGGCTGACATAAGTGCCTCAATACGCTAAAAAGAAAGTAAAAAACAAGACTTCAAGTGCCCTAAATTACGTCTTGGACTCGAGCTCTTGAGCCGTATCTGTTGTTTTAAATTGTATTCAAATTATTACGCAGTAAAAAAATGTGACCGGAAAATTGTGTAAAAGATTTTTATATTATAAATCTGGTCAATGAGTTTGTTAATTAGTAAGGTTTTTAATGATCTTAATTTTATATAATAATTTAATTTCCATGCCGACGAAATCACCATCTTAAGGTACTATCAATAATATGACAGTAAACCTAACTTGCGCATAAAAAAGCATTTTAAAAAAACAAAATTCTTCGTACATTCACAGGGGTACAAAGGCATAACTTTTTCTCGTCTGTCAGAATTTTGATGGATCGCCCTTTACTCGAAGATCGGATTTCATAATTTGTTTAGAGCATTCATTTTGATTTCGATTGTGTTCTCGATTAAATAGTTTTGCTCGTTTTTAAATACCTTTTTTTGTATAAAGAATGTTAATACGTTCGATCATTTTTTATGTAAATATCTTTGGTTTGTAGGAATTTATTCATTTCCTTGGATGGTGTATCTTTACCAGCCCACGCCACAGCATCGACCTTAACTTATTTAAAGGTATTATTAAACAGGACTATTTCACACGTTAAAAATTACTGAAAATACACCAACGATTCTCCAACCAACGGAAAATAATTCAGAAAGAAATAGACTGAATATCAAACCATGTAGATTTTCATACAAATAGTTTTAAAAGTATACAAATTATTAAAGAATCTAACAAGCAAGCAGCATGATTGATGGACGAAATGGTAAACGAAGCTGGCCGATCTTGGATGAATCTGGCCCAAAAGAGAATTACATGTTTGAAGAGAGGCCTATGCCCAACAGCGGAATAAAGAAAATACAATTTATGACTATTGTCGGACAGAAGCCCTCTTTTTTATCTTTCTTTGATTCAATAAAACCGAACATTCTCAATTAAATTATAACCATCACAGTTAACACACTTCTAAGTAACAAGTCTTTCAACAGTTCAATACCTATGAGTAAACTGTTAACAGCATCCGAGATTGCTATCTCCTCCACCATTATAATAATGATGTTTTATTCAGGATGCTCGCGGCAATAAAACTCAGTTTCCAAGCTTTAATAAACTTCTATCGCCTTTATGACGCTATTAAATGCCACACCGCTTAATTTGGCTGTAAAGGCTGTATGCCGCCGCTGCCTTAGTCTGCTATTGTCGATTGTAAAGGTAGAATGTCTATGGATGTGTTGTAAATCATATTTCGAATGGAATGAAATTATAATTCGTATATAGAAGACTCATACTAACGTTAGTGTCACTTAGAGAGTTTGAATTGCTTTCCACGTTTTAGCTGTTCGAAATTTAAATATATCATATTTTTATATTTAAGGATGGTGCTGGCATCCTCATTTAGAATATAATTTAATATGGATTGCCAAAGTTGGTTGAAGGGACCATTTTTTGACAAATCTCATTAAATATTATAGTTTACTTATCAAACCCATACTAAATATCAGTTAGTATGTAGAGTAATGAGACCAATAAATTGTTTTATTTTTAAACACCAGTTTTTCTATAATTACGTCATACTTGGTAATGACTTCCAAGTAATGAATGAATCCGACCAATTATACGTATTTATTTAGAAAGAGAAGTTGTGGTTACCTAATCCTATTCAAACGTCAAATAACTATTGACCCCGTCCCGAGCGACATTGGAAAAAAGTAAGTACAATCGATGACACAATGTGTCAAAATATTTTAACGCAGGTAAATTTGAATTGTGCCTCCATAGTAACATTTTCATAGTGATAGGAACAGAACAATTGAATAAGACTAGAAAGAAAATGTCAGCATGCCAAGCGTGCCAAACAGACGATAAGCCTGTCATAATGTTTAACACGTCCACTTCTAAGTAATTGGAGTTGCGTTTAATGACAAGACTTAACTTATGTTTAAAATGTTTCTTATTGGTCGTGTGTTTATAGAATGAATAGGTGATAGAGTAGCGGTGAAACTCATCCCAATACGAAATACTGTCTGCTTGAAAAATACTACACTATCCTTGTCTGCATCTTAACTAGGGATTGCAATCCAGCGGCGTTTTCAATCCAGCGGAATTTTTGCTGGATTGACCTGAATCCAGCTGGATCCAGCGCGGATCCAGCAAAACGTGGAACGAAAATAAAAAGACAACATTTTTAAGACTTTTTTTATTAATTTGTACTTCTTACGATAATCTTTGAAATCTTCCACTCATTTGGTGATATCTTATATTAATTTGCTTTGGTTTTTTGATAAGTTGAGATCAAAATAATCAACATAAAATTAAATAACAAACATATAACCTTATATTCATATAACATTTAAGATAATGTTTCTAAGTAAGCACTATCTTATTAATTACGCTTATGTTTAATGATAGAACGGTTAATCAGTAGCAATCAGTCTCACAAATTCTTTTAAAATTAACTTAATTAACATTCTTTTAAAAAAGGACCGTAACAATAACACTATTTTAATTTTCAATAGTATTTTTGTATCAAACAAAAAAAGATTTGAAATAATCTTCTCTCCGCTCGTTAATCCTTAATAATTAAGCAGTTTAAAGTCTGACGATAAGAGACTACTTCTTTTTTTGAATTCTCTGAAAGTAAGACCTTAGAAAACAAATTTTATCTATAGTCTTATCTCCCAACCTGCTTCGCACAGAACTGCATATGTAGCCGACTGCTGAGAATGCCCTTTCGGCCTCTACACTGGTCGGTTTTAAGGTCATTAAATACTCATAAACCATTGATAAATGTTCACCTCGCACTCCTTCGCTCTCATAAACACTCATTTCTTTTTTCAGGATCTTTTCGTAATCTAATTGACCACTTGGCTTTTGTTTATTAAACTTCTCCTTCTCTCTTTTAAGTTCTATCTCAAGCTCTAGCTCTAAAGTCATTTTAACGGGTTCTGCGTCATCATCTACACGATCTTCTTCTATCTCCATGGTATCTTCTTGCACCGGCTCTACAATATATTGTTTATTTACTCGTTTTAACAATGTTTTTTTCTTTTTTGGCAATGGAAAATAGCCAGGCTATGGTGACAGAACGGCAAGTTGCCGCGCCGATTCGAAAATGGCGACAACTCAAAACTAAACAATTGAAATTGATACGTTTGCGGATGCGCATCGCTGGATCAAGATGTATGCTGGATCCAGCATGTTTAAAAAGGCGCTGGATCCAGCTGGATTGCTGTATGCTGGATCCAGCAATTGCAATCCCTAATCTTAACACTATAGCACCCGGCTGTACCCAAACCTCATCAATCTTCCAAATGTATTTGGTTTTTAATTTCAAGTATTTGTCGAAAGCGGGCGGGTAGGTGGCGACGCCCGGGCCAAATCCTTTTATTGTAATAATCATTGGTCGTAAATATTAAAATTTATGCGACCAAAACTCGACCAAATTTATACGACCAGATTTAGTAGCCGTCTGCACGTCGACCAATTAATTGTTTTATTATGATAAATGGTTTTATTGGCAGATTGTTGAGATGTGGCACTACTTTTTTAAGGCTATCATGATTTATCTTATTAAGACGATTTTTTACCTAAGTAGTTAAAGCTTCTTATTACCGTTCAGTGTATCAAACATATCAATCTTTTTTTGTAACATTTGGCTTTAAGTAAAATGCTGGTTTAATTGTCGAATTGGCACAAATTTTTTTTAGGTTTTGTAAATCGAACTAAGCAGTTGGCAGACTTGGTTTATGTGACTGCGAAATTATCCGCAAAGTAACTAGCAGAGGATGGACCGAAAAAGTCAAGAATCGTGGTTAAATAAAATACACGAAGTAGAAATTTTAAGAAACGCTTTTCCAACTTCTTTACTATGAAAGAAATATCATTTATATAAATAACAGCGCATTGCACATAGTTACTAACAGATGCACTGTCTTCACTAAACATGACCAGAACAAAAGTTTACCATTACTACTGACTTTCGAAACGTCTTTTTGCAAGACACGTAATTCTCCCACATAAAAATAAAATCTCCAATTTATTTAAAAACGAAATCATCTTGCAAATATACAACTAAATTACACAAATTGCCCGGTCATTATGCACAATATCCATGTTTTCAGTCAGCGTATTCGCGTAATGACCCCTAATTAAGTGCGAAATCTGTATTTTCCACCGCGAGATGTCGCCACGCCTCCGTGATTGACACTACGGCTAAATTAACTTAAAGGTTGGACTGGACTCACATTATTATCTGGATTACGGCAAATTCGCAAAGTGCATTTGCTGCCGGCTATGTCCGGTTCACACCACACGATTTAGGGCCAAGTAAATTAAACATTGTATTTTTACTTTTTTGTAGTAATAATTACTTTTTTGTAAATACAACGTTGAAATATTTATTTATTGATCCCGCGATGACTTTGAGTAACAAGGACGAGATAGTATACAAATATTAATAAAATATTAATTGTGAGTACCTAAAATTAATATTTTTTTGCTCTCATCATTACGCTATCATACCAGCTTGCTAAGATACTTCATGGTTTTGCAGTACAAGTATGTGCCGTGCGATTTAGAAGTCCTCGTTTTCGTTCCGGTTCTGGTAAATTCTTATTGGATTCTTCTGTTAGGAAATTGCTATAGACTGGAAATGTGCCCAAAACACGGTACCCTATTACATAGGACTGATACTTACGAAATGATAGTGCAGAAATGCACCTCTGGCAACTTTTTCGGGAAAGGTGTGCGTGAGGTAGAGTACCTATGTATGCAAATATCTTTTTCCAAACTAGACGCAAAGGATCCAGGCCAAAAGCAAGCCGTGACCACATAAGCTATCAGGCTGTTCTATAACTTAATAGTAAATTTGAGAAACGCAGATAAATTTGGATTTTTAACGAACCGACATATCGGAGCGCTCGTGGCGTGTGAACCGCGCCGTATTAAGAGTGAAAACGTGTTTGCACATTGAAATGGCACGCGGAATGTCAAAGGTTCGGGAGTCGGAATATATTAAGATATCGCCGGACATACTGCACTCGGCTAAAGTTCACTTTATCGAGACAAAGATGGCGAAATTAAAAAAACACTGCCTTGCATTCGATAGTATTTCCAATAAGTAAATAATTACTGTTTTGGTTCGTTGCCCCGTGATACGAGTTCCCGGGTTTGATTCCCGAGTCGTGTAAAAAGTTATGAGGTTCTTCCTATAGAAGTTTTTCACTTGCAGGGCCAGAAAAGGGAAACAGGAACATCCTCTATCCTTTCAGACTTCTGCCTACTTCTTCATGCAATATAAGCGCCAGGTTATGTATTAATATCTGCAGCACGATGGCCCGACGACTTGAAAAAGGCAGCGGATAACGGATGGATGAGGGCTGCACAACACCGGGATGGTTGGCGCTTTCAAGGGAGGCCTACGTTGATCAGTGGACCATAATAGACTGAGCATATACCTATGTGTATTTATGTTAACAGGACGTAATTACCCAGTGAGTGATTGAGAGGCCCCGGGTTTATTTATCGGTACAGGCAAGTTACATGCCTGCAAATCTAGAGTACCAAAAATAACTCTTGCAAGTGCATATAAAATATACATATAAGCCATCGCTTCTAAATGTCATAGACCCGCTACCTCTTATTTGACTGACTGCTGTCAAACCTATACCATAGCAATTGTCTAGAATATATAATAATAATAATTTATAATGTACTACTAATACTAAACCTCCGAGAACTGATAAACGAAAGTCAAAATATACAGAAAAGCCACACAATATTGATGTACACGTCCCCATGTAATAAACATTTGATGGACAAAGTCCTGATGCTGGGGAGACAGGGGTTGGTTTACGATCCATTTCATTCTACAGTAACGCGATATCAAGGGGCGGAATGAATCAAAACGAAACGAGTGGTTGCAGAGGCTGTTGTGAGTTGTTGTTAGTTGTTGCTAAGCGGATATTTTGGTGAAAAGATCTGGTACAAATAGCATATTTTGTGCAAATATATAATACATGGTGTAAAACGGACTAGATCGAAAACTAAGACAGGAAATTGCCACGATAATTTCAATAACAGTGACGTATTAAAAAAATATGTTAAAAGTCATGACTGCCTAATTGAGAAGGTTTAGCAACTAAAATAAAGATTATTCTAATAAATATTTAACATGCTTCAATGTACAACGTAAAAAGTGTCAAGAATACTTAAATTATATATTTTTAAATTAAAACCAAATAAATAACTGAAACATTGGATTAAGAGGACGAAATATCGAGCCCAGTGACACACCGTAATATACGCCTATGTTCAACAGTGGACGCAATTATGACGATAAACTTAAACTTAACAAACATTTTGTATCTCACATACAACAGCTAAGTTTAAAGAAAGAAAAATATCCATATCAGTTTGTTATTTTAAAAAAATAATTAAAAACACTACTGAGTTATAATGTACTATACAGATATATCAGTGGCGTGCCTAGGGTGTCAAACTAAGGCAAGCCCAAATGTTTATTTAGTAGCAGCATATTTTTTTTGGTACGTAAGACTAATAAATACCTACCGGTTAGTACTCACATTCACGTTTATAGCGTTATTTTATAAATAAACAATCGTTAAGTTCGTTATTCGGAACTATGTAAGGCAAGTCGGGCTTTCGGGCTTCTATGGAAGTACCGCCTCTGAGATATATGTAGATATAGATAGTAATCTACATTACAAAAAATCCATACTCTTCACATTAATGTCAATAAACCATCAATACTTCAACCGAACACGTCCATAGCATAAAACATCGAAGCCCCAAGACTTTATAATTCAGACAGTAATTTGTATAGCACCCCTCGATAGAAATGCAGCAAAGGCCCACACAACCGTGTCCAATTTAGACCGGTGAAAAATGTACCTCTATTATCCTTACTAAATTATTGTGGGACCACCCTGTACCACAGGATATGTCGAAAAAGGAATAATCTAGTTATTTTTATAGCATTCATAAACATGAGTTTTTGTTAACCTATAAATACCATTCATTCCATTAATTAACACTCGTGACTCTAAAAATAATAATTAATGAAATATTTTGCATAATAAAACTAGTTTCGAAAGTTATATATTATTCTTCATTATAATTAACGGCCTCATTTTAATTATCAGATTACCGAGTGTATCCTGTGCGCAAAATATAGATATATCTTTGAAATGGTTTATTGAACCACTAGAAAGTGTTGTCGCATACAAAAGTGATTTAAATAATTAAATTTATATTCTACACTTTGCGCCAACTCCTAGGAATTTCTTAAGTATGTTTACATGGCCCTATCCCACTACACACCCGCCACTGCAACTCCTGTATTCCAGGATCAACAGCGGCACGCACAGTATTGGCGCCGAGTAATGAAGCTCAGCGAATCTAACCTAAATTGTCATAATCCCGCAACGAAGTTAATCAGAAGTTTCTTAAGTATGTAGTCCTCCAACTCATAATAAGGTCTAAATACTCACCTCTGTAGAAAGAGCCGGTCCCCAACAGTGGGACTTATGTATGTCAACAGCCGATGATATTTTACTTCACTCCCATATTGTAAGTAAGCGTTCACACTTATATCAATGGATTAATAGGATTTTCGTATGGAGATAAATAAAACAACGAAAAGGTTATTTTCTGTATAAATTATGCCCAAGCAAAAACACCTATAAAAGTCGCTACAAAAGTAGTAACTTAAATAGGATTTATAAAACTGCAAGACTTCATGTTTCGTTTCTTTACCTTTAACATATGCAAGGTTTTATTACTAGTGTAAATAACCATTTCTATTAAAAATATTATTGCTAAACAACATTTTACCATTGTTTTCGTAAATCCACATAAACATACATTCCTTTCTTATTTTATATACCATCAAAAAATCCACAAAAAATACCTCTACGTCACCAAATACTACCAAACAGGATCGCATTGCAAAAATTAAAACGAAGCAATTTATGTTTTACGAACCCTCAAAGGCCCGTAGTAGGGGAAACTCAGGGGCAGACATCGTAACTTTACGATTCAAAGTTTACTGCATCTGCAACGGTGGGGAAAAAATAAATTGGAAACTGACGCCCCCCATACGACGGGTAGTGTGAGACTCATTTTACTATCCCACGCGTGCTATTAAAGTTTGTTCGCATGACACGGGAACCTTACGATGTTAATGAGGATTTTTTTGGGGCATATAAAAAAAAAGAAGTGTGGTCAGTAGAATTGTGCGCTTGATAGTCTCTGCCTACGTCCATGGTTTATATGTCAATGCTTGATTTACACATATATAAATTATGTTTTTTTTAGGCATATAACGGCATACAAAGCTTAAATGATACAGAAACTGAAGAAGTTTAGATTATTGTATTTGGCGCTCTATGCCTTATGCCTACGCCAATGAGAGACAGGCATGAGTTTATGTAAAAATAAATACATCCAATCATAGTACAATTCACACCCTTTCTAAGGAATTTCTTAAGTGAGTAGTCCGCCAAACCGCAGTAGTAGACCGAGGTGTAAACTCTCTCAGTTGTGAGGGAGGCCCGTGCTCAGCAGTAAAATATATATATATGGCCTAACGATGATGATAATTAGATAGATGCTTATCAACAATTTTGATTCTTAAACCAATCAAAACTCTTAATGTCTTGAATTGTCTAACTGTATCAAAGTAGCAACTTGTTTTCTTAAACTATTTTCAAATCTACCTTATGAATATTCGTTTCTTACTAGTAACCTTGCAGTCGTAGATTTATCAACAAAATGATTTGAGTAAACGACAGACATTGATCTAATAGTAGACATTAATCAGAATGAATATATTAAATTGACTTTACTGATAAAATAACTATTATGATATTGAATTGATGAATGTATGAATTCATAATGTATCTATTGCAAATAGCTTTACTTAGACATAAGGTAAAACTAATATGAATAATGATAAATTTTACCTATGCTTAAGTTTTGATGCCATACCCGAATATGAAATACAAGGCAAACTCCTAAATATTTTTGCAGCTCAATGTATCAAAAAAGCTTTATAGAGACACAGTTATATACATAGGGGAAAATACATGCAAACATTATAAAAATAATGTAATATGAAAATATTATGATAACAAGGCATACAAGTAAACGTACCATCACCATTTATAAAAAAAATGTTTGATAACCATCGAAAGCTCATATAATCTACAGAATAGAACCTATACTTACAGACCAGTGGCGTGCCTACCCTAGGCAAACTAAGGCAAGCCCAAATGTTTATTTAGTAGCAGCATATTTTTTTTGGTACGTAGGACTAATAAATACCTACCGGTTAGTACTCACATTCACGTTTATAGCGTTATTTTACAAATAAACAATCGTTAAGATCGTTATTCGAAACTATGTAAGGCAAGTCGGGCTTTCGGGCTTCTATGGACGTACCGCCATTGTTACAGACATGTCTATCCTAAGGCCACTAATAAACAGGATTATCTTAATACATTTAAAAAAGAACGTCTTTCACTGACGTGGAAACACCAAACGATAGAAATACGTTATCTTTCCAATCTGATTTCATCGCAAATACAAACACCAAATATGGTAGGTATTTCCAAACATCGCCAGGTGTGAACGAACCTGCATCTGTAATATCCAGATGTGTGCGCGATTGTACCAGTAATGACAGCTTTTGTAAATCACTATACCACGTAATGACTTCCACTGCTAGATAAACTCAAAACACAACATTTACAAACAGATAAAGTAAAAAGATATGCTAAATTCATGCCCCAAGGTATATCTTTGGTTTGAAATTCCTATAGATTTTGTACCGTTAATTACAAGCCAATAAATTATCCAACTGTGGCATTATGTGATTGTGTAAGTCCTGTAGTTTAGAATAGATGTGTGCAATCAAAAGGATCTAGCATTTGATCACCGTGCTAAAGAAAGTGATATTTTCTCACAAGGGTAGGCTGAATTGAGTTAAAAGAAATTATTTATTACTAAATAATAGTAAATCATCGTTTCATATTATGAGTAAGTGTCGTTTGATCTAGAGGTTCTGAGATTCATTCTTGAGTCGATAGAATATAATATGCATAAGTCTAGAAAGGAAACATAAGTATGTCGAACGTACCGAACATACGATTAGACAATCACATGTTTGACACGACAGCTTGTTAGTAGTTTGAGTAGTGTGTAATATCAAGACTTTTATTAATATGTAACAACTAGTAGCAGCCCTTCAATTTTGTTTGAATTTTATTAGTAGTAGAATATACAAGTGACAGGCAAGCGGCGACTATACAAAATACTGTCTATTTCCCTTTAAACTTATTCAACTGTTTTGTGCATTTTCCCTTAAAATGGTATACAAGTGGGGTAAGTAAAATAAATAGGAGAATAGTCCTGCGGCGAATAGGCTACGTTCGAGAGCTTCCGGATTCGATTTCCGAATGGGGAAAATTTAATTGGGTTTTCCTTTTAGAAGTGTTAAAATATACTCCAAATACGACTATAGACCCATTTAGTTTTAATAATAACTTACAACTAACAAATCCTGTGCCTAACTCCCTTTCTCATAACACATGTAAAAAAAAACCACACAACAAAACGCTAAAGAGAATCAAACCCAGGTCCCATTAATAAATCAATCGTTATCACGGGCCGGGCGCAACCAGTCCCCGGGCCAATTAGTGCGCTATCAAAAACTTACTAATTACAGTACGTACAGCGAATACAATTTGTCGAATGGATTTATGTCCCAGTTTCTTGTTCGAAATTCGTAGTGTTCCCGCGAAAGTAGTTCAGTATACTTGATATTGTGTTTGTCATTTGTTTCATGATCTCGCGCTGCAGTTATCGATCTCGAGATCACGGGTTTGATTTCCAGGCCGTGTTGTTCATTTTTCGTAAAGAAATTCTCATTAGCATCGAGTCTTGAGATTGGTTCAAAAATGGAAATACTGTGTGAAAAAAAAATTGGTGAAAGTGGGGGTAGAAATGCTTCTTTCCCTACTCAACACTATGAACAACTATAAACTAGACATTAGACTATTAAATGAAATTTTTAATATTTTTTTTTAAACTTTAACTTATTACTTCCCTACTTTATAAGTAAGTATAAATACAAATAAGGATCGTGGCACCAAATTGTAGAGTTTACGAGTGTCTATGGAAATCTTAGGTTATAGTGTATGAACACACGTATTAAAAATAAGAATGCAAGTTTGTTTCATAATTTTTTGCAACACCTTTATAAACTAACTTAAAGAGAAATTCTTGGCGAACAATCAACGTGATATAAAATCTTTATCATCGATTAAAAAGTGTTTTTTTATATATTAGTTAAACTTATAAACTCCTTAACCATTTTGAATAGTGTATCACAGAATTGTATCAAGCGTTCTTAAATATAATGACTCCGGGACGAAATGGTTCACTTCCAACCCAATTCTTAGTACTGCAAATAGTTCAAATCAACCTTTACCTAACATCATTTAGAATTCAACAAACGTTAACCTTTAAATGTTAAGTAAATCCTTTTAACTCCGATATCGTCTGTTAAGATCGCTAAACGAACATTATTCAAACAAATTGAGTTCTATAAAGCAACCAATAATTTTAGCACTTACCTTGTTACGAAACACACTATTATTTTATCTTGATAATGTTTATGATAGATGTTGATTATATCATGGGGTGTATTGTGAGCTAATAAATAGATTCAGTCGTTCTAATAACATATTTAAAAAAAAACATATCCTCACACCTGTATCTTCCGAAGGAGAGATATAATTAAAAAAAATTACCCGGTGCGAGCCTATTGCCGTTTTTGAGCGCATATCATGACTACGTGGTACTACGGTGAATTTTCTAGAGGTAAAACGCAATAACTATATCCTCTACCAAGGAATCGAACTCTGGACGCTTACAGAATTTAAACTTGAGCTTCGTAAGTCTTAAATATATGCCACGACGAAAATGACTAAATTCCCTTGCATTTGATGCTTTACATTATTATATTGGCGCAGATACTTAAATCAATAAGTCACGTTAATATTGATTTCATTAAAAATTACTTTTATTAGAATATTACTTGATATTGAAAAATAAATACCAAACGAAAAAAATAAGTTATAACATAACCTATTAAGCTGACTGAATAATAAACCGCGACCCGAAATAAATGTCAACACACATACCCTCGTCGAGAGATAAAACCTACTACCACACATAAAAAATATAACAACTTAATAAATCTCGCATAATCAGTTCAATAATTCACTTGAGACAAAGAGAATTGATAGTACAATCTACCTGCAATTAGCATAAATGATTTAATTTCAAGCATAAATCTTGAAGACTGTTCGGCTTGGCCAGTGCGTCCCACAGCGACGAAACCCGGACAAAAACCTTCAAATGTCGGGTATAATGTGAAGTTTTCACAAAAAGTGTATTATTAACTGTTAATCGGCAGCCACAGAGTAGGGAAGCTCTTGAGTTATGCATTCGTCACTTTTGTCGGCGCCTTCGGTTTTGTGTCGCTTTTTTGGGAACTTCATCGGCTCTGTTGACCATTTGGTGTAGCGTGATTTAACTTTTTGATACTTACGTATATCTTATACGTTTTCCTCCTATTTTGTTACAAATTTCTGCTCACTTCTATTTTATATTAGATATCTTTCTCTTATTTTCATTTGTTTCGATACATAAGTGGTCAATCCAAAATCAAAGTCACATTTTGTATCGATCAAAAATAAATCTGAAAGGAGTCTGCTTACTTCAAGAACAAAAATATGATAAAATATTCATTATGACGATCTGTATGACCTATATGTCAAACACTTTCTTGGATTATTATTTTTCAGTCCATTTCGCAAAATCACAAATTGATCGTTGCATTCTACCCAAAGTACATATTTTCGACATCAAATATTTATACAACCTACAGACAAACACATACCAAAGCTCAAAAGCAAAAACCGCGTCAAAATCAATCACATTATCTTCAAACAAAAAAACGCATCAAGTGTCAAGACTATTTGTCAATATAAGGCCGGCGGCACATCGCAATTACAATGAAAACATTTTAAAAGCGTTTTTTGTCCGCCTTCGGAGCGTACAACGGTCCCACTGCGCCGTGCGAAAGGGGCCTTATTAAATATTGATGCTACCCGCGATACTGAATTTTAATTTAATTAATATTAATTCCCACTACTTTTGTATCCGACTGGGAAAGAATACCGCCGCGAATTTACACGGAATTGGAAACGAGGTTTAAGTTTTTCCCATCTTTCTTGGTTGCAAGATTTCACTCGAGTTAATAAAAATGAGTCAAACATTGTTAGTGTCGGTGGATAATACAAATTTATTTAAAGTGATAGTTTACATATGTAAAAAAAGAAAGAAAAAGTTTTATGTAATGTATATAATTTCTATTATAGCTTTAAAATTATTCTAAATGTTACGCAATAAAAGTAACAAATAAGCTTATTTTCGTAGAAACAATATAAGTAAGTTTAAGTCTTCCAATATTTTTTCTTTGACCTACCTAGTTAAATTTTTCTCAATATTCCTCTCTTTCCCAAACTTCATATACGTCACGACATAAAGAAATATTTATGTACCCAAAAGATAAGAATAACATAAATTCTCACGTCGATTAAATGCATTAACAACGTCTTACTAATAAAAAAGTGTAAATAAGTTTTGCACCTCAATATATTTCGCATCCTGTCTCAATTAGCGTAATAATAAAGTCGCGAAAGAAAGTCCTTTTATATGCAACAAGTACGCCTTTGTGAAACTGGCACGACAAAACCATCGTAACTACTTTTAAATTTTTTTATGGAAAAGGAAGCAAACGAGTTTCACAACTTTATAGTCAACATTGCCCATGAACACCCACAATACTAGAGGAAGTATCGGCGTTGCCGACTTTTGAAGATACCTAAAAATACTTATAGGCTCTTTTCTTAAAAATGTCATATATATTCAAAGTCACTGTCAAGGAAAGCTGATTATATTTTTTGTATCATAAGAAAATATAAATTATATATTTATTTTCTTTACACTTCATGCCCCCTCTTTATTCTTCTTCTTCTATTGTCCATTCTAGGGTATATGTCAGTTCAATTTCAGTTTCAGTTCAATTTCTTCATAATTTATTATTTTATAAACCAAAAAGAGTGTAAATAAACAAATATATTTTATATCAATATAATCACGCAATTCCTCCATAAGTTCTTTGATTATGTAAAGCACTATGTTCCTTATATTTTCTAATCTGAGGTAACTCGGTACATTGTAGCGGATTTTATGGTTGTTATTCAAACACCGCTAATTGCGTAACAAGTTATTTACAAGCGGAAACTCATACAAACTGAAGATTAACTTGTACAAGATGTTATTACTTCATCACCACGATCTGAAGTACATACATTCTATGAGAAAATTAGCCTAAACCATGATTGTTTTATCTCTGATTATGTACTACTTAGTATCATATCATGATTGCTACCGTCGAGTCTTGTGAACTAACAATATTTAACGGTTTCCAATAGGAAAAGAGCAACACTAGAGTTTTGCGCCTTTTCTTTTCTAGTGACGACTGCCTTCCAGACAGAGTGGTAGATTAAATTGAAATGAGTGAATCTACGTTATGTGTGTGGAGCGTATATCGACTGATGATGATGATGATGATAAGAAAGGACGTAAATGATTTCTTTCTTAATCACATAAGTCAACACTCTTGTTTTGTTAATATGAATAAACGGGAGTCTTGTTCATAAGATATTGACTTAAGGGGAACTTGAATGCAGTCAATGTACTAATTTTGAATTCGTGTATCCCTACCCCGAATGTTCGAGAACAATAGAGCGGATCACTTCACGACACCCGCCTCCAATTACGATGATAATGTGGTAATTTCGTGACTCGATAATTCGTATGCTAAACTACGGTAAGTACGTAAACTCTACCCACTACCGTTCGTGATCCTTGAATTTGTTCTCATTTATAGTTGTGACTGTCTAAGCCGTGGCGTTCGATTGAGATGGGTTTGATTCGATTACTGTGTCGGTAGTGGATTTGCGTTTTGCCATAAGAAAATAAAGAGGTTCGCAATGAACTCGCCCATTTTTGCATGGAAATTAAAATTTTGGTTTATCTAAAAATTCGTTTGCCCAAAACCCCAAAAATCACATCACATTTTTAGACTTTTAAATCGGTTAGTTCAGTCTTAGTCGGTCATCTAGTCTACCCACTAGTAACATACATACATAGTTCTGATGCCAAGATACAAGTAATGTTCTGTTTGTATCGGAAACTACGTGAGACTTCACAGTTTCACAAAAACTCTGACTTGTAGAAAATACTTGTAAATCGCACAATCATTTGTCTCGGTACGGGGATCTAAACTGCAGCCTCTTATTTCACAACCTGACCAGCTAACTACAGGGCTGTCAAATTTGCTTTCGTCTGAAATCAAGAAGCAGCCAATTTCTTACTTAATAACTTAGCCGGTATTTAAAGGGTTATAGTGTTTACTATGGGAGCCACCTGGGTCGTTACAGGTCATAGCCCCTTACCATCAACCCGAACTTACGCCGTAATGGTAATTCACATTTTCACGGCTCACCCTGGACGGAGCGTCCTGGCGATAAGATTCTAGCAATCGGCAAATGATTTGTAGATAACTGTTTTTTGGTCTCACTATGTGTGTATATGCTGGTGAAAGTGTAATTAGGTTTATCCGTTAAGAAATAGTCATTAGCAGCACGCGAAAATAGCAATAAGCTATTACGTTCGATTGGAAAATACCTGACGAAATTTCGGTGCAGTAATGCACCTCTGTCTTTCGATTCGAGGATTTTATGTGTAAAATTTAAAAAATGTCGACTAAGATGAGAAGAGGCGCCAAGAAACTCAGGCCTACTTCTATTATATTATCCCCAATTTATAACAGGTTTTTTTTTCAACGCTTTCTTTTTTAAAGAATTAATGTTTTAAAGTTTTGTATGTACCACCCATTGTGATGCTTGTTTAATGTATGTACGATTTTAGATACCTAAATGAAACCCGCCCCTAAAAATGGGAGCTGCAAACACAAATAACATCTTGAAAAGCGGTACCACCTTATTCTCTTAAAAAAATCTCAATGCCAACACTTCAGACTAGATTACAGCAAATCGTTTACTCGTGATTATTTTATCACCAGCCCGCTATCTCTCGCAGCTCGCGCCCGCTTGACGTATTCATCGTCACGATCCCGCCTCTAACAGTGTATTTTAAATAGCCCACCGCGGCGTTCAACCCTGCAACAATACTTCGTTGACAAATATATTTTTTTGGATTTTTTAGTACATGCCTGTATTCCTGAGGTAGAAACAGGCAGAAAAGGAAAGCAGAAAATGAAATAAGATCTTTTATTTAGCATATAGGCAATATAGCAAGCAAATTAATGAAATACAACTGGCGTAAAATACGCCGAATTTTCAATAATATTATGTATTTTAATTAATGACAGCCCCGTGGCGCAGTTGGCTAGACACCAGCTTGCGAAACGAGTGACCGCGGGTTCGATCCCCGCACCGAGACAAATGTTTGTGTGATCCACAAATATTTGTTTCGGGTCTGGGTGTTTGTGAGACCGAAAAGTCTCTCGTAGTTTCTAATACCCACGACACAAGACTCGTATCTTAGTGTGGGGTCAGGACTATGTATGTGACTGTTGGGTGTATTTATTTATTTATTTATTTATTGTTAATAAAAAGTCTTATTTAATATTATTAAATAATAAGAGGCCTATTTGGACCGTAGGAATTTTCAAAACATAACGATTGTCAGGATACATTTGAATATTTAATATTGTAAGTAATTATTTCAAACTTTTACTTTTAGACCTAAAATCACGTTTTCCGCGGTATTAGGAAGCCTAGTTTATATTGTCTATCATCGTCAAAAATAACTTTGTCTTCTTCACGACCAAAATATCGACACCCTAAGTTCGTCATTCGATAAAGAAAAAATAAGAAGGCTAGATTATAAATTCAGTCGAATTGTTCAGTCAATCATTAATGAACAACCAATGTTTAAGTAAATAGGTACAGCTTTAAAATAATTATTTAAAAAAAGAATGAGTACGTCAGACGTCATTTGTTTCATTAACATTGAACGAATTGGACATGTTTTATAAACAAGTGGACAACAGACTTAAGCATGTAATTCTTAGATATGTCAGATTAAAAAGCAATTAATATTGCACACACATACTCATGTCGGTACCCCTAAAAGGATAAGTATATTTTCACACTTATATTTTGATAGCTGTGTTTTGAATCCCATATAATATTAGACAATTTTTTGCCATCTTTCGGACAGATTTTTAGTATCTATACAACTAACAATTTTAACTTTGAATCAAGAACCTTTAGGGTACTACCGATATTACTATTTTGTATAACTAGTTATATGGGAATTGTAGATGAAAAATATTACCAGAAATTGCCACGATAAACATTAAGATAGAAAGTCGGCTAAGCGAAATGCTTCAACGTTTACAAGAAATATTATTTATTTCACCGAGGCCATGACGAATACCCGCCTATAAATTCATATTTTTCTTCAACCAGGGCGTGTCTACTCAGCTGTATAGCAACGTATACTCTCTTAATAGTTATTCTGACGTTTAATGATTGCTCATTGATGACTAGTAATTACAGGTTGAGATCGAGGCGATCCCAAAGAGGTCGCGCTCTCATCACTAGCTTCCGTCATAGAATTGGCTGGATGGATAGAATTCTACATTCAATTTGAATTTATATACAACTGGCTGGGATTTAAAATTTAACGTCATTCGAAATGAAAAAAAAACAGCCTGGAGAAATTATTCAAAAAAGGTTCTATTATTGTAAAAAATGTACTTAAATGTACTCTTACATCTAAATATTTCCAGCAAGTTTTTAAAAAAAAAATATATGTGAAAAGTAAGAGAATAATAATAAATCAGTAAAAGGTATTTTTTTTGAAAATGATATGTGTTTATAAATACTATACAACATTTTTGTCCATTTTAATATGAATGATAACTGTAATACAATAAATAAACGAATTCAAAGAATATCTAATTTTAAAAAATAGAGTTTCGCAAGTCTTGTAATATAGGTATGTATCGTTTTTTTCATGATCATTGTAGTCTTTTAATAAAATTATTCTCATTCTGAAATGGCACTCTTAGGTTAAAACTAATATTATTTATTCATCATAATTCTTCTCATACCCTGAACTTGTTGACGTCGCATTATATCTTTATTATATCTAATCTCAATAATATAATTAATTACAATTGCACGCTTTACGACACTATTATTTTATAATCTCTATATCATCTAAATTATTTTATTTAGGATTATCTAAGATATTATATGCATTGGCTTAATATTGACATTTTATTGGTGAAATTCCTTTCACTCACACTAATTTTCTACATTATTATAAAGATTTTGATTGTCATCTTGAATTTGCAGCATTAGTAAGCAAAATATTATAATATTTCTACACCTATATTTCTTTCATGGCTATATTTCCCGAATAGGTAGGCAGAGTTGCATTTCAGGACCCACATTTTGTCAGTAATTATAAGTCCCACGTAATAAAAGTTTTTCAGGCACATTTCTAGACTCCGTGATGTTACTGAGAATAAAATGAGTTATTTTTCTGTAATAAGTATACCCAAAAATCACAGACAGCTCGGATTCAATACTACGATTTCTTTTATTGCAAGTATCAATAACTATGAGAGATTTTTCGGTCTCACAAGCATTTATATGTAACAAACAATCGTAATTAATTTAAATAAAGGTAAAATTACACTATAAGGTAGACAAGTATGTGAAACTCCAAAATGTAAAGAACTTGCCCCACAGTACAATTGTCTTCGTAATGAATTACATAAAAAAAGCACCCAAAGATCGATTAATCACGACAGAGCACTTTTTAAAGTGCTCCACTTAACAAATTTCACTGCGATAAAAGCGTGAATGGGTTCATTGTTGCATTGGACCCAAGCCTTACCCCAATCGTCACTCAAAGTCCAACCATAAACATATACAAATAAAGTTTATTTTATTATGGCAGTGATATCTTTAAATACGTTGGTCCAATGTTTGCCGAAAAAGCTCAAACAAATTTCACAACAAGCTGATGTGTTTGTAAAAGGTGCATAGCGTTGACGGCCGATGACCATTTTAAATTGACCTCTAGTTTGATAATCTAGACATTTGAGGGCAAGTCACTGTTATCTGGATGCTTTGTATATTTTGTCATTTGTAAGAGTAAACCCAGATAAAAGGTCATTTTAAAAGTAAATGATAGGAAGGTGTTTAAAAGGCTTTGTCGCTCCTTAAATGTATCGATAATAGCCAACACTTTTACTTTTGAGTGCTACAATTAATTACATGGTTTGTGTGGGGTTATCTTTAGTCGTAGTGTAATCGCCCTCACTTTACTTGGATTTCATGGACTATTGTTAATGCAAGTTTATAATGCTTGAGTAAAATTCGGTTTGAAAAGTTATAACTCCATTAATTCAGTTAATGAGACATTCCATGTCGGGCAAAGTGTTAATGAGATTTCCATTAAGTAATTTGTAAATAGCATCACCTAGGCTAAATGCTATTTTCAAAAATGGCTATAGGATCGCTTCCTATTCCGTGGTTCTGATACATTCTGTTGAAAAGCGGTTGCAGAAATGCACCTTTCCTTAAAAGAATACAGATTGACAAATAAGTATATGGAAATTAAATCAAAACTTTATTGACTCGAATCCCATCTCAATCAATTCTATAAAAAGAGTTATATTTTTACGACACCATCTCGTATCGCGAATGCAACACTAACATCAACAGATGTATCGAATATCGCGACAACAAAGACAACCAGTGGGTCAGTGTTGACAATAAGAACAATCGGACGTCCCGCCAAAACAATCGACAACCAAACGGTAGAGCGCGGCGCACACTAACCATACTTAGTATGTAGCAAAGTCGTAGCTTTGTAAAGCCATAACTTTGAGGTTGCTTATTTTTTTTTTCATTTTAATTAAATAAATAAATACACCCATCAGTCACATGCGTAGTTCTGACCCTAAACTGAGAAACTTTTCGGTTGCACAAACACCTAAGCCCGAAAGAAATAATGAGTATAACACAATAGTTTCGGAATCGGAAGGCCGGTGAATGCAGCATACCCTTTTCGGCCATTTCTGCAGTACTTCTTAGGTGAAAACTGTTGATAAACACCAAACAGAAAAGTATGTGAGAGCTAAAATTTTCACAAAAACAGTTTATAAACGTAGAAAACGTAGAAAAGAATATAATGTACTGAATTTGCCGTACTTAAAAAATATAGTTTGATCAGGCACGCCAAACATGCTATGCCGGAATTTGAGTGTGCGTCGATCTTAACAGCTATTGACAAAACAAAGACGATCGCTTAATAAATTGCTCCGCGGCGGTGAAATGTTGCAGATTTATCTGATTTGTATTGCCGTTTAACGTTTAGACTTGGATTCCTTTAATGGCTTGATATAGTCAGAAGATTGATTGACGAATGACTGAAGATTTTAGAATTTTTTGGTCACCTTTTCGTCACATCTTGCCTGGTATGTATCAGTCCTAAGTAAAAAGGGGCAAATTTATTACAGTTTTTCAAGCAAATTTCCATACTCTGAGAAGTACATAAAAAAAAATTACACTTTGCCCGAACTTAATAGAACCCTGACCTCTAAATCGCACGGTACATACTTGTTCAGAGAGATAAGTCAAGTTTAATTAGATAATAACATTAATAAATAACATATTTGAATTGCATATACGGCCAATTTAATATTATTTTCATTAGCGGCACCAGTTACGCTCGGACATACATATCTATAATAATTTAATCAGGTAAAAAAAAAATATTTTTTACTTATTTCTAGATTCACATCTAAATTACCCTCTCAATGGTAGAGGAGACCCGTGCTCAGCAGTGGGCGTATATGGGTTGATGAAGAAGAAGAAGAAGAAGATCTAAATTAAACATTATTTTTTTCAAATTGTTGAATTTTTTTAACTATTTTTGGAGACCTAAAATATAATGCCTTAGCTTTAAATTAATATGAATATAAAGCAGACCATAGACAACAAAACTCCAATCGTAGCGAAGTCATCACATTAGACTCACTTCACACGCTATCCAGTTACAGTCATATGATACTGTTTTGTCTATTGATAAAGCTTATAATGTATTTATTAAGACTCGATAATTAATAATATTGCAATTTTAAAGTATAACATAAATTGTTTATTACTGAAATTTGGTTAAATTTTTTTGTTACCTTACCTTCAGCGATACAGACGTAATAAAAAAAATATTTCATTTAAATATTACTAAAAACTAATTTATAAAAAATGCAACAAATAGATAATAGAGATGATTTTTGAAACTAAAGTAAGTCTCGAGTATACTCATCACAAAAGTCCTCGTTTTTAATATCGACACAGACCCACATCCGAAACTCTAAAGTACCCGTTTATTTTTTTACAAAGCAAATTCATCGTAACACTAAGACCCCATTGAAAGACCCTAAAAGTGACGTAATTGATACCAAAAGGAGGAATCCTTATACAAAAGAATACATTTGTAACCCCTCTTTAAAATCTATTCCTGTTTGTAAATCCCTACAAGATATAATAAGTTGTGCCAAACAGAACTATTTAAAAAATATACGCATGAATGAATAATAATGATGCTATGTTTGTGAAGTATTTACTGTATGGAATGAATGGAAAGGGTCGGCTTAAAACTACTAGAACATGGTGGGATTTTTTTTTCCGAGCACGAGATACTTATATTAATTGTTGTCCACAACTCCGTTTGCAAGAAACTCTATACTTCAAAAATGATTTTTCCTTTCTTGATACATTTTGATTGATGCTCTTATACCTACTATGTATAGGTAGAGGCCTTCCTCTACAGGGTCAATTTAGACCGTGATCGAAAACTGAGGCAGGTAATAGCGATAGTGATAACAAACCCCCTGCCATTAAAAAAATCCCGCCAAAAAATAAAATTTTTGAGGTTGTCCATACAAACCACATACTTTTAACACCGATGGTAGTATGAAAAACGTCAAAATTTTTATTTTTTGTCGGGATTTTTAATATCGCCACTGGGTTTGTGACCACCCTCGCTATTACCTATCTCAGTTTTCGATCACGGTCTAAATACACCCTGTATAAAAACTGAACAACTCAAATTATCAAATCACAGACTTTACCTCTTCATTTTATAAGAATAGAATAAAAATTCAGACAAAAAGCAATTTGTGTCAATAAAATTATGGTATAGCATTATAAAAATTTTCTAGCGATTTTTAGCAAATATTCCACAAACAAGTAATTTTATATGAAAATGTAATAAATACCCTTAAAAAATATATACCCTTTTCTACCTCTTAGAGGAATAAAAATATCCTAACATACACCTCTATCTGTAACGAAATACAGAGGCATGACTATATTTGAATAAGTGGATACAACTAAACTGATTGCTATCAACACATAATTGAACACTGCGAAACGGATATTAACTACCGAATGGAAATCTTGCACCTACTGTATTAATGTTTCTAATCTCTTTTGAGATGTGTGTTATCAATGAAACGCGTGATTTCACTTCTGATTGCTGCTTTACATTGAGAAACTGATATTTTGTACTATAGGCTTATTTTAAATTTTCTTACTTATTATAACCAAGATAGGCAGAAATGTATTTAGGCAAACACGTTTTGCCCGATGATTTTAGAGGTACTTGAGATCATTTAATAATGTACATAAAAGTTTATAGTACACATAAGTCGTGATGGTCTTGAAGTTAAGACACGGGGTCGAGAATATCGACAGTCACGAGTTCAAATTCCAGGCACACACCTCCGAATTTTCTTTTTTGTACCTTTTCTTTTTAAATTAATGTTATAGTTTAAGCAATAAATAAAATATTTTTCTATACACGAAGACTTAATGCGATACTCCCAGAACGCACGGCACACAATTATTATTTTTTTCGCAGACCCCACAAGAAATTCTACTAAGTTAACCAATTTTAAATCATCATCATCAGCCAATCGCGGTTCACTGCTAGACATAGGCCTCCCCTAATGACATTTAAATACAATTTAATTACAATTTTAAATTCATAGTATTAAAACAAAGTTTTAAAAATTACTACATCACTTGAAATCATTTAATTACTCTACTTAACTTTAAACCCTATAAAACTCAACAATTGCATTATAAAGATTTAAGATATACATACTTATACAAAAATATAATATAGTTCCTGAGTGTGCTCGTTTCTGAGGGCTCACATCTCCCTGCGGTGGGCGGGGCGAGCAAACATTTAATCACAACTCAAATGGCCGTAATTATGGGTTGCGTACCTTACCTGCTGGTAAGACTTGAAAAACGTTTCAAAATCGCTTGGATTAATAAGGTTTGAGAATGAAGATGTTTTGTGGTTGTGATGCTGCGTTGGTTTTGAGTGTATGTTGCGGGGTTTGATTCCCGGTTGATAAATTCGGAGATGCAACGCGAAAACTATCATTGGGTATTGGTAAACAGAGTTCAAAATCACATAACAGTTGAGTTAAATATCACATCACTTGGAATACACTGACGGTGTAGGTTATGCGATTCAAATTTTATCGGATACATTTCCATTTTGTACTACTAAAAAAAATCTAATTAAAACCTAATAACACTTTTACCGACCAGGAACATCCACGTCGTACGGCACATACTTTGTTAAACCAAGAGGTAGTCTACCTACAATCGCTTTATATCTATCCATCAGTTCCCATAAAAACCCCAAGCCATCATGCTTCTATTAACCAAAAAGCAGTAAAGAGCAAGTCAACATAGTCTTATTTTTTTTCTAACGCCCTACCGACAAAAACCCTTGATATTCCACCTTCTTTGCGTAGGGATAGGGCATTTGCATGTATGTACTCGTACATTAGTCCGCACTCCGTGAAAGTTGACCCTAAGTAGGGACTTAAAGAGGGCTCAACTTACTTATAGGCCCAAGGATTGATGATTTTTTACCAATCAACAAAGAAAATCGTACTTAAAAATAAATTAATTTAATGATTTTGCTTCATGTATATTTTGAAGTCGACTGAAAGTATGATGCTGAGATTAAAATGTTATGTATATGTCCGTCTTAACAATATAGTTGTAGCTTATGGTTTCCTTTAATGTTTATCAAAACAAAGTGCTGTATAGTTAACACAATTAAAATTAATCTCCGTAAGGAATACTTTAAACAGTGTTAAGCAGACCGTTATCAAAAACTGAGATAAGCAATAGTTACTGTGCTTAGAAAAACTTTAAAAATTTGAATTTATTTTACAGGACTTTTAAGTGCACAATCTTTGTTACTACTACCTGCCTCACGCCAATATTCTCTGAACATCCTATATACAAATGCCACAACAGACTAACCAGATAAAACGTTTCAATTATAAAACACAACTCTAGAAGCGAAAAGTACAATTCTAAAGTCAAAATTCCTTCTTCATTTTGGCAATATTCAGCAGTGAAGTCGCCCCGACTGCCTGCATTAACGAAGATTATCCGAACCCGCAGACTCAATCATATTTTAAATAAGTTATTACAGAATTGGGTGTTCCCTTCTTAATTAAATAACTGGTTTGATTTGCAACCTCTCTGTGTTTTCGTATGAACGGGATGTTTGAAATTTTGATGCTAAATTTCAGCTTGATGGAGATAATTATTTTAATTAACTTTGTAAATTGTAGAGATCCGATTTGTAGAGTGTATATGTCACACAAATACTGCTTAATAAATTTATATCATTATAGGATAATTTAATGTAACGTAATTCCACACAAATTCTTAAAAAAAAATATATGAACTGTATGTATCCTGTTCTTAATATTTCGAAAATTTAATGTTGACTTTTACAAGTTCCGCTAACAAACTAATTCTTTTTACTAATTTAAAGCAACAATGTTCAAAGCAGGAATATTAACAAAAAAAAAGCCTGCTAAAATTCGGTATAAAACGAACCGTATTATTAAGGAATTAGACCACACAATTTTCTATGTTTCCTCTATACCAATGACCTCAGGCTCTATCAAAGCAACATGAAATCTCCTAAATAGTTATCAGTGATAAGAAAATGCAGTTTTTAAAATTCTCAAATACACCAAGGAAAATTAAATTCAACGACCTCCCTTACAAGTGTCATGTTCTTATTAAACCTACAGCATCATATTTTAAATCGCAAAACTGAAACCCTACAATTCTCCCAACAATACCTGAAAATATAGATACTAAACAACAAGACGTGACTAACAACTGCTCCAAGAAGCACCATTGTCTCCAGACTTATTGAATGCATGTGTACTGAAATCGTTTTAGTAAACACTGTCTGTGAGTATGGCGAAGTTTTTAAATGTGCCATTCAGTACTTCGTCGGCTAAAGGCCTGGTGACGGCCGATAACACCGCACTGTCGCTTCGGGAATGCACCATTCTTGGGCTAGGGTTAGCAAGGAGGTTTATTTAGGATTATTAATTAAAAATTCCGGAATAATTATAATTAAAAATATAGGTAGAAATATAGTATACACTGCAAAAACAATTTACAGTAATACTAATAGTTTCCATGTTATAATTAAACAAAAAGGTTATGATACATTTTAAGAATTAATTAGGAAAAATCGAGCTGATAAAATTTCTTCATTGGTTAAAAAAGCTACAAATCTGGTGGTAGGGATTCCTCATAAAAAAAATCTTAGTGACTTAAAGCATCTTAAACAACGATATATGGAAGTCTTTCGAATTATTTGTATATGTATTTGAATCGATGATCTTGACTGTATTTTTGTTTGCCATTTCGAAAATTCGACAAGATGAACCAATTTTGAGAATATTTTTTATTCGTAAGAAAACATCGTGCTTATCAACGGCTATAAGATAAGGCTTAAGGCAAAAGGATTTCCTAATTATTCATTGCCAAAACTTCTAATAGTAACAATAAGTATAACTTGAATAAACTGCTGTTCGTCGACTAAAGGTCATAAGTAACTTTAATTGACAACCCTACACATTTACAGAACGCTCGAACATGTGCACTCGCCTTAATAACTGTTGCATTGTGCTTCGAAATTTATTTAAAGAATTTATACACTATTGTCATGAAATCACTTTGTTGCAAAACGAAAAGAAAAGTACATAGGAGTTTCATTTAAACAACATAAGACGGTGACTCATTGTATATGACCAATCATCATCATCATCAGTCCATACACGTCCCACTACTAGGCATGGGCCTACTCTGCTAATTAGGAGGGTTTTAGACCTAAGTCCACCACGCTGGCCTCGTGCGGGTTGGCAGACTACACACCTAAGAAATTCCTAAGAACTTTTACGTGCTAATGGTGGGTATAATAAATACACCCAACAGTCACATACATAGCTCTAACCCCACACTAGGTTACGAGACCTGTGTCATGGGAATCAGAAGCTATGACAGACTTTTACGGTCTCTCAAACACCCAGACCCGAAACAAATATTTGTGGATCACATAAACATTTGTCTCGGTGCGGGGATCGAACCCGGAGCCTCTCGTTTGATACTTGAAGTCAACTAATTTAAAAATATATTTTACAGCAGACAATATTTACATCAAAGATTACAAAAAGAGGGTTATGAAACTAAATCAACTTTGTTAATAAGTATCATTAGTAGGTCGTATTGCCCCTTTTTGATTCGCTGTTAGAAACATTACTATCAACATTTCAAAACAACTTCAACTTAACAAGGAGTTAATTAGAATGAATATTATCTGGACGAACAATAAGAAACGTATATTTATTGAAATTCCCAATAATTAAGTCCTTTTCGTTTACAATTATGTAAGGGAGACATTACAATGCACTATAAACCCCACCATTTTTCATTTGTTAAAAATTATAAATCTTCGTGAGTTCTCGTGCTCTGAAATAAGATGTGTATGGGCTGATGGTGGAATGAAAGTTGGAAAAAAATAAAAATATTGACGTTTTCCATACAACCATCCGTATTATATTTACGAGGTTTGTATGTAAAACGTCAAAATTTTTACTATTACCTGCCTGAGTTTCCGATCACGGTTTTTACATGACAATTCCTTTTCCTAATTGATCAATACTTTTCGCATCCAACCAACAAAAATAAACAGCAACATATTTTTTTTTATTTATATTCTTAGATTTTCACCGCACGATTCTAAAGCCAATATGCGGTCTCTCTTACAAAACCGGTCGCTGTTTCAAGCGCTTGAAGCTCGAATTTACGTGCATCGACGCATTAAACACGACTCACTTAAGCCAGTATGGTTGTATTAGCTTGTCGACGTATCCTAACCAGTGGTATTGGCAATACATTTGAATTCTCGTCTTCTCATTATAAAGCGCTGGAAAATATTTTAGGACATACTAAGGTTTGGCATTAAAAGTCAACGCCTTAGCTATTACTTTTTTTTAAACTGGCACGATAAACATATCCACTATATCTGAGGGAAATTGATAATTATTTTTCTAAATAACGTTTTCTCTTAGGTACACGTAGATTCAAACGCTACTTTCACCTATATTTCCGAAAGGGTGGGCAGAGATGCATTACTGCACCCGCATTTCACCTGATATGTATCAGTCCCACGTAATAACCCATTATTAGTTTTTCAGGCATATATCCAGCCTCCGTGCTGCTACTGAGAATTCACTTCTTCATCAACCCATATACGTCAACTGCTGAGCACGGGTCTCCTCTACCATTGAGAGGGTTTAGGCCATAGTCCGCCACGCTGGCCTAGTGCGGGTTGGCGGACTACACACCTAAGAAATTCCTAAAAACTTTTAGGTGTGCAGGTTTCATCACGATGTTTTCCTTCACCGTTAAAGCAAGTGATAATTCAATTTGAATACACACATAACTTCGAAAAGTCAGAGGTGTGTGCCTGGGGTTCAAACCCGCGACCGCCGAGATTCTCGACCGCGCGCCTAAACCTCGAGACCATCACTGCTTACGGAGAATTCACTATTGTCAAAAAAAACAATAACACTTTATCCGACTCGTGAATCGAATCCAGGACTTCTAAATCGCATACATTCGCGACCATGAAGCAGCAAAGCAAAACATACAAACAAAACTTGAATGTCGAGTGTTTTCTATGAAAATTTCTCAAGAACATAACAACCCGCAATAATTAGTGATGATAAAATTAGCTGCAAATGAGCCCCTGACTATGAATGTGCATTGCGTATCCCAGAGTCAGCAAAAAGTAGCACGCTGGTTTTATATCTGCATTAAAATACAGCTACTTAGTAAAGACCACTCAATAAACTTTGTAATGACGCGTGTAAATATCCCTGCATGATTATTTTGCTTATAAAAGATGCGGCTAATTTGCACTCAAAGAAGTTGCGCATCTACAAGCTATTAAATATTTTAATCTTTATCGTATTGATTTATAGTGTTTTAAAGTTAAGATTACAAAGTTTGATTTATATATTTTCCAAACTACGGGATATGATATACCAGAACCGATTCTAGAATCGAGGTGAAAGTTTCTCTGAAAAGTGCCAATATAACCATCATTTGAGTCAGGTAGATTTATTTTATTGCTGCTTAGGTATTCGAAAACGAAGTAAATAATAACATTATCCCCAACAGAATTTATACAAATTTATTATTATTTTTTTTACTTTTTCTATATTAATAAATACCACAGCAAATATTAATATCCTTCATCTCTTTACCATCACATACTTTGCAAGGTATAAAATATTTTTAACCCACTCTCAGCCTAAACGAATCACCCATCTGTCCGCTATTAACAACTTAATCTTTGCCATAATGAGCATCTCAGTTTTTTTGCCGTAAATATATTATTTTGTCCGTTGGTAATAAAGACCACACCAGACGCGATACTTGACGAAGGTTTTATTGATATCGCATGCATATTAAATACCTTTGCAGTTAATGTACATAAGGTATTTAATATGGACAGGAATATAATGAAAAAGATATTTTAGTGCCAATTATTGTTGTTGTTTCATGCCTTTTATCTTAATGAGGGGATGTAGAATCATTTAATGGGTTTAAAAATCTGTTTTTGATCGAACCTACATACATTGACTATAATACGTAAAGGATAAGAGAATTTTGTATTGGAAAGACTCAAAGACGTTTTGTTCTTCACGACAATTGAAGCCAAAAAATATTTGAAAGTACCGCATATTAGTCAAATTGCTTTTGTTAAATAAAGATTTGGTCTTTTATGGAAGTACTATTACGTAATATTTACGTATTCTATTCTATATACAACAATACAACCCTGGTAAATAGAGGAGATATAATAAAAGCGCCAAGTCCAAAGCAGACAATGCGTTTTTAATTTGCCAGCATTTCCGATTGCACAAGCAAAGGGTGCTAAACCCCTCGCGATCTAGATTACAGATTACAGCGATATTGCGGATCATAACAATAAAACCGAGATCGCACAGAATAACTAACAGAGGGGAGAAATGTAGGCAGACTTGCGGTTGTGTTTTTCAATGGCTAAGGCACAATGTTATACTGCCAACGGAGTGACTTTATTGGCACCTGGCGTTATGGTCTTAGTTTTGTTACTGGCCAGAAATGATCTCAATCAAAAGTCGCTGTAGTTTTGCCGATCGCTCAGTAGACGAATTTAAAAAGACTGATTGACGATACATACTATTTGGTTTTTACACTATTCGGAAATTCATATGGTTAATTTGTATCTCTGTTAATAATAATGTCGATTAGGACTGCTCCAAATAAAAATAATTTAAATTAAAACAAAAAGTATTGACCAATATTTTTTTATAAAAAAGAAAACAATTTAAAAATGTATAAAAAATAGCGCTGATAAATAAATAAAAATAACGTTAATCAAAAAGCAGTCATAGTTCACCCACAGAATTAGTACAAAGGAAGTTATATTTAATTTCGTCTCGGACACCCAAGACCCTTACAACTACGGGTCCCGGGACGAACCGGCAGCCTCCCATAAAGCCCGAAACATTCCGAAACTTAATTACAAACATATTTCACACGATAAAATATTTAAAAGGACATTGTTTTTTATCTTTTTGTATCGTAAAAAGGTTGGTTGGTAGCTCAATGCCCGACCGCTATTAATTCAAGACGTTGTCAAACGTTGTCAACAGTTCTCGTGAGGTTTTTTCGTTGGCGGTCATTTTATACGATTTATGATTTTCGATTGTATTGATTTTTTTTTTTTTGGTAAAGATTTTTGGTTTTTATTTTTATATGTATGTCCAATATTGGATGTCGCAACCAATAACAAAATTGTTTAATAACGCAAAATTCCAATCTTCATTTCTTAGGGTTAAAAACTGTTTGGCGGTCTATCGTTGCCTTTTTTCTGAACTCTGTGCTGCTTAAAAAATCCTAATAAAAAACTATTTATTTAAACTTCTTACTCATTTGTATTAAAAATGTCAAAAGTCAATTATTTTCAGTCTTCAAAAATTTTCAGCTCAAAATATCCTGCTGTCCCTATAAAAAAGGTCTAAAGAATTTTACTCCCATCAAGTTTAAGTCGTTTTCTTACTACCGAAGAAGTTATTAGTGAGATAACATCGATGGCTACAATTTACTGTGTCCTCTATTAAGGCAGCTTGTGAATTTTAATACTTAATTTAGCTCCCACCACCGCGTGGCGCAACCGAAGCGCGGGTGGTCCCACTTTTAATTGCTTGTTTCAATTTTGATAATGATTATTGTTTACAGGAAATACGGCTCAATAAAAAAGGGTCCTTTACTTTTTATTATAGATAATTCCTACTTTTGTTGTAAAAGCTTTAAGCTCTGGAAAGATTTTCTTTGCTCGATAATACTCACTTCTGTCTCACTTAAGAATGAATAAGTGTCCTTTTAGCCCGATTCGTCAATTGTTTTGTAAGCCCAATAGAGGATGCTCAATGCTCAATAGTGTCGCTGTATGCTTATCGCAGTGATGGCCTCGAGGTTTAGGCGCGCGGTCGAGAATCTCGGCGTTCGCGGGTTCGAACCCCAGGCACACACCTCTGACTTTTCGGAGTTATGTGTGTATTCAAAATTGAATTATCACTTGCTTTAACGGTGAAGGAAAACATCGTGATGAAACCTGCACACCTAAAAGTTCTTAAGAATTTCTTTGGTGTGTAGTCCGCCAACCCGCACTAGGCCAGCGTGGTGGACTATGGCTTAAACCCTCTCAATGGTAGAGGAGACCCGTGCTCAGCAGTGGGCGTATATGGGTTGATGAAGAAGAAATCGAACTCAATAACGCTAAACCCCACATCACGTAGTTATATTGCATGACCAATAATTAAATTGTTGTTTAAAGAAACTGATATTTCTTGCCATTTTTAATTGCTATATTTTCGGTTCATACCTTATAATGAAAGACATGAAGACATTCTAGACAGACCACGCTGGCCTAGTGCGGGTTGGCGGACTACACACCTAAGAAATTCCTAAGAACTCTTAGGTGTGCAGGTTTTATCACGATGTTTTCCTTCACCGTTAAAGCAAGTAATAATTCCATTTGAATACACACATAACTTTCGAAAAGTCAGAGGTGTGTGCCTGGGGCTTGAACCCGCGACCGCCGAGATTCTCGACCGCGCGCCTCAACCTCGAGGCCATTACTGCTTATTCGATTCTAAGTGGAGCAAAATTGTCCTAAGCTTTGAGTGGAGATTCTTAGTAGCTGTATGGAGTCTGGGTATATGCGTGATAAACGGTCATTCAACGCATATTCAACCTACTGCTGGGGTCGAGCTTTCTCTAGAACTAAGGAAATTGCAGTCGTCAGTCCACCACGCTGACCAAGTGTGGATTATTTTCAACTATTGCCGCTTTGGAACAAGATATTGCTGTGGAGAGGTAACTGCAAGGAACTCCCTCAGGAAAACGAAATGTCATATATACATTTTAAATCATTATAAATTAGCAATATATTTACATGTTTTAAACTGTCGTCATTTCAATTTTACATCCTAAATCTCATAACAATACAAACTGAAGCAACATTGCAAATTTTCTTATTCAACCCAATATAGCCCATTCGGGGAACTGAACCTCAGTCTTCGATCATACACCGCAAATTATACTTTAGGACCTTCAGTATCACCAGCACAGTAACAGTAAACCGCATTGTCGCAATTCCGTACATCGTAGGAGCATTTGTTAGGATGCACAGACTATCTAAAGGTTAATCTGACTGCGTGATACACTCCTCTATAAATCAGCTAATGCTTAGCAATAATTTCAACACGATTTTACTGTACAGAGAGCGCTTCTTATTAATTAAATGCTTACATATGGTCGATACATAGGTCTCGAGGTTTGGGCGCGCGTTCGAGAATCTCGGCGGTCGTGGGTCCAAATACCAGAAACCTTTAACTTTTCGAAGTTATGTGTATATTGTAAATTATCAAATGATTTAACGGTGAAAGAAAATATCGCGAAACCTGCACACCCAAAAGTTTTTAGGAATTTAGACAGCCCCGTGGCGCAGTTGGCTAGACACCAGCTTGCGAAACGAGAGGCCGCGGGTTCGATCCCCGCACCGAGACAAATGTTTGTGTGATCCACAAATATTTGTTCCGGGTGTGTGTGAGACCGAAAAGTCTCTCGTAGTTTCTGATACACAAGACTTGTATCTTAGTGTGGGGTCAGGACTATGTGTGTGACTGTTGGGTGTTTATTTATTATTTCTCAAATGAAATTTCAGAAATGGAAAGAATATGTCCACTAGACAAAATTGAGTCCTAATACAAAATAATGTTAGTTAAAAATTGTTTTGAAATGTCATAATTGAATTTGGTTTCCCATGTTTAAGTATCAGAAATTATATAACTGCGGTCTCATTATTATACTTACACATAATATCTTAAAACAAATAAAAGTTTCCACGATTGTCAAAACATCACATCACAATGGGATTGTTTAAAGAAATTATACTTCATTCGTATTCAATTGATTTGGTATTAAGAATGCCATGGTTGATATTATCACGAAACGATTATAAAATATGATAAACACGGCATTAAAGCATTTTGAGCATTGTTTACAAAAAGCCCATAACACGTTAGTAATTAAAAATCGAATATAACTAGATTTTCCTTGGTCATTATTTTTCGCCAACCAGCACTAGACCAACGTGATGGACTCACGAAGGTCTAAACCTTCACAACATTCAGTTGTACAGAAGACCTGTTCACAACAGTGGACGGGTATCAGCTGACTATAACGATGATAATGATGATTTTTTTTAGAATAATTATTTGTAACTTACACTTGGAAATAGACATATTTAAAATCTAGCATATTACAGTACAAATTGTGCAAATTAACACAAAAAATAAACCTTTCTTATATTTTTGATTCCATGTACACTCTAACTACAATATTTCTGCAATATGATCCCCAGCCTTAAGAACAGTAACATAAACATTGTTACCGCAGCGTCCTGCCTTTTTGGAATTTGAGTTAAAACACACTTAAACAGGAAAATTAGTGTTGTGTAGTAAGAAGCAAAACCTACAACTCATTTTGTCCTAAAAACACTTAAATCCAAGGATATTTATTCAAACAAAATAAGTCCTATCGGGATTTGATCCGACATGCCCAAATGCTCGCTTATAAAATATTTAACATGAAATAAATTATTTTAAACTCAAAAAATCACACAGTTTGTAATCTTGATTTTTGGTACCCACTATATGAAACTTTTTATTTGAATTCAGGGGCACAATTTAATTATATAATATTTATAGTTATTAATGAAATCAAATTAAAAACAAATGGACCTCCCAAGCTGTATACTACTAAAATACCAATTATCTTTACATAGAAACGGATAGAAAACCGTATGTATGTATAATACAAAACAGATTCTAATTTCTGTTCCCACGACAATTCTCCGAAGTTTCAGAATTTCTTCGAGGAAACTATGTTGTGTGGGCAAAGCTTGCGTCATTACTTTATTAACTTAGAATATGACCATGTAGAAAGCTGAATGTCGATATTTTAATACGAATAACAAAATTTCTTACTTTGTAATTATAATATAGTTTAATATGATTTTTTTTTAATCACAAACATCTTGTTTTTATAAAATATGGATAGTGGTTTCTTTTAAATTTTTGTACCATCAAGAACTTAATATGTAATTTCGAACCCTTTCTATTTAAAAACTCTTTTACAACATAACTAAACAATTTGAATGAAAATTGACTCCTTTATTTTTCCTTTATTTTTTTAAAACATAATTTTGGTCTCATCGTCATTATCATCATCACCATCACAAGCTCATATACGGCCGACTACTTGGTGCGGGTCTTTACATAATTACGACCTTATTTAAAACAAATTGAAATTTAAAAAGTAGGTTATATCACTTATATACCACTCTGAAAATAATAAAAAAAGAATCAAAACATTAAGGTAACATTTCCGCTCCATACCACTTCTATGACGCTCATTAAAAAAATCTCCGAAACGGTGCAACATAACCCAAAACTTATAGGGCAGTATCTACCCAAAGCCCCGTTCACAATTACGAAACCCCATTTCGGGTACAATTTACCCCATAACAGCCATGGTAAGTTGCATGGGAACCCACAAAATTAGGGTTATTAGGACGTATCATTTTCTGCTCTGACGACTATTGAATAAAAGCAAATCGACTGAGAAGATTCCAACGATTATTCGTGTCTACGGAAGCTTGGTCATTAAAACGATGTTTAAGGTGGAAGGTATTTTTAAGAATGTTTTTTTTTGTCTGGAATATACCGACATTTGTTTTTATAACACGGCATTGTCGCATAGGTTATTTTCACTTGGTAAACGCTTTGAACGTTCATAGAATTAAAATAATCAACATTTTGTTCGTTCCTCTATTCAAATTGTAATTGAAGTTACAGCTACATAAATGTATACCTAGTCGTATATACACATAAACACTTTATGTTAAATGTTTTTGAATAACGCGTCAATTTCTCCAAACACTATCAAAATATGAACAGACTAAAAGTATAAATAAATAATAGCAAAAATAAATAATAAATTATGAAGTGATTGCACTGTCACCTTCACAAGTATTAAGTAGTATAAGTAGTATCATAAAGTAAAAATCGTCAATAAAATACTTACAATACTAGGAAATTCCCCCATTTCAATAATCTGTTTGACGGGTAGTTCCCATCAATTTTGAATTTAACGTCCCGCCGACTTCGGTCCGCAAGTAAAACAAGAACTCCAGCAAACACCAGAACTTATAGCTTAAGTTTAAAATGCACAACTTTCTTTAAACTAATATTTTCGTACGGATCCTTCGAGTTCTGTAAATACGAGATTTGGAGTTTTGACATTCTGCTTGATATGTTGTTCCTATCTCGACTTATCGGACTTTACGAAAAAAATTGTGATATTGTAGAGGTAGGTAGCACCTACCACTTTCATTAATAAAAAATAGAAGTTAACATAAAAAAAAATTACGAAGCTAATCTATAAAGCTAAAATTGCTGCAAGCTAGAAGTGTAGGCGTAACAGACTGTGCTAAAATCATGCCTTTATTGCATTATTTTAATAGAAAATAATAAAGCTCTACCAACTGTTAGTAAACTTTTAATTACATGAGTTCATTAACAACTCTCAAAGTTCCAAATAAAACTATTTCGTTTACACAAAAACATGAAAAAAATATGTTTGGAGGTAAAGTACTCCGCAATTAAAATGTTAATTTTTTTTTTAATTGCCATAGAAAAGTTCGATGTACAAATTTCCTCCATCAAAAAGTTTGGAAAGTTTTAAAGGCATATCTCTAGAGATTCTAGAGTCGGATGGTGATTCTACTCCTTTTTATCAATAGGACATTCCGTGGGGCTGAAAATGCAATTTTTCACCCAACCGTTACGGACATTCTCGGACTGCCTCGTGGTCTCGCGGGTCGGACAAAGTGTTATTGGGATCTTCCATTATGAAATTCTCAGCACCGGCACGGAGTCTCGAAATGCGCCCGAAAAACGGATATATGCTCGCCCCCTATTTCGTGGGACTGATACATACTGGCGAAATGTGCATGGAGAAATGTACCTCTGCCTACCTATCATGGAATATAGGTGTGAGTTTATGTACGTATCTATGCATTCCTTCATCAACCCATATACGCCCACTGCTGAGCACGGTCTCCTCTACCATTGAGAGGATTTAGGCCATAGTCCACCACGCTGGCCTAGTGCGGGTTGGCGGACTACACATCTAAAAAATTCCTAAGAACTTTTAGGTGTGCAGGTTTCATCACGATGTTTTCCTTCACCTTTAAAGCAAGTGAAAATTCAATTTGAATACACACATAACTTCGAAAAGTCAGAGGTGTGTGCCTGGGGTTCGAACCCGCGACCATCGAGGCCATCACTGCTTTTTTTGCTTTTATCTATGCATTACGGATATGAATTTATAGCTCTATATAAATATTACCTACGTATAGTTTTTAATTTAACATCCATGTTACACTAAAGAAATGTGCCTAAAACTCATAATCCCTCACCCCATTACATAAAACGCAATTGTCTAAACATGTGCAGAGAATTTGCGTCAACCCTACCAGGAATATATGGGTAACTATGTATGCAAATGATAATACGTGTACTCGATAGATAAATGATAAACAAATACGCGCTTCGGTAACAATGATTGCGATGGGTAAGCTAATTAAATGTTTGCACAGTTTATCTCGACAATAGGGATGTGATGTTAGCGTATATTTATCTATGTCCTGCCGTTTCATCCGATTCAAGTTTTATTTTTCGCGATAAATAAATATTAAGGATGTTAATGAGAAAGATTTTATCTGGATTTAGCATGCCGTTTCGTGATTATTAGTATTGGTGGCAAAGGTAGCCGATATTTTTTAAACGTTCCATCTACCATTAACCAAACGCCTATATTCCCGAAAGGAGGTTACATATCTATACCAACAGATTTGTTCTTCATATTTTCTAAACTCTAATGACACTGGCAATTTGCAAAACAAAAAAAAGTTATAAAAATACTATTTAAATCGCCCATAAATTACCATAAGCCGCACTTGTATCTATCTATTACTCTCGTATCCATCGCGTCACAACCCCTACAATAATTTTGACAGGGCGAGTGGTGCCACGTTACCCATGCGAACTTGCCCCGGGCAATGAAATATACGGCCAATAAATAAACACTGCGGAAGGGGTGAAATTAAATATTCATACGGGGTAGGGATGGGGTTGTGGCGGTTGGCGATGATTTTGTGTACTGGTTTTTTATTTATATTGAGTTAATTAAGCAGTTGCATTTTTTACTTAGATTTATGCAGTGAAGTTTCATAACTATTGGGAAATCGAATGGCAAGATACAATTCGTTAAACATAATAAATGACATAACTATTCCAACCTATTGGTAAACGGATGTATAGTCTCATTTCGATATATGATACATTCACAGATTATATACTCCTTGTACCCTTTATTATCCCTCTACCATCAGTTACTAGTTACCGCTTTGCCAGTACGAAATATCTACCATTACTTGCTGCTTTGCTATGCCAGAGCAAAATAATTAATGTAACATTTTGCCATACATTGAAGCAGTCACAATTTACAGCTGATACTCGCTGCCATTACTCTAAGGCGTCGATGCGCATTTAATGAACTAGTAACAGCATTAATAGATTGTCGAGTGGAGACGGCATTCATAAGATCGAGTGGGCGATCGGGTCTAGAAGATGCTACGTGTGTTCCCAATTGAATTGTTGTCACGCCCTTTGCAATGCTTGACGTAGAGAAAAAAAGTAGTAAATTTATTGCAGATTATTTTTGGATTGATTACTTCAAGTCTTAAAGCGAAAGCAGGTTGTTTACCCTGATTCAACAGTAATTATAATAATGTGAAAAAAAAATGTGAAAACGGAATCATTAAAAAAATATTTATTTTTTATGTATTACCTTACTTGTTTAAATTATCTGATTTATTGATTAATTTAATTTAGCAGTTATTGAGAGAAGTAAACAGAAAGTTTTAACCTTAGCAGTACCCACTCATAGATTCTTGTCGTATAGACCTTGATCCCAAAGCAAAGATCGCAAGCATAAAACGCCGTATATCTTCTTTAATTCTTGTTAATTTCAGAAAAACAATTATTTTTTTGTTTATTGTAAAAAAAGTGATGATTATTTTCCGTGTCACTGAACGTTAAAAAAATTTATTCTTTTTTTAACTCATACAGACTTTTTATTCCATATCGATGAAAATAAATCCCTCACTAAAAACAGTCCAATATCGTAATAGGCAGACTAAAGAGTGAGGAGACTTGTATAACATCACCAAATTAGCCGAACGATGTGCAATAGCCCTTAGGGCGGAACAGGGCTGTCACGCTCAAACAGGTACAACCGGTTTTGGGATTTTGTATATTTCAAATGTTAAAAATATATACTTCAATGACGTTGTATTTTAGAATCTGAAGTAATTAAAAAAAGGCATGTGTGTCCTATAATTTGTATTTCCATAAAAAAAGCTTACAATAGACGAGAAATCTTAGTGAAGAAGAAATCGCTCTTGACATAATTACAAAATACATATTAACCTCATATCTGCATGCACCAAAGGGGTAGGCACAGGTGATTTTTTGCACCCACATTTTGTTAGCTATACATAATATGTATAACAGTTCACGTACCTAATAGGTGGCGAGATTATTGCCGTTTCTCAGATACATAACTAGACTCCGTGATACTATGGACAATTTCGTAACGAAAATCCCAATAATATTTTACCCGACCCGGAACCTTTCCTATTTCTCATATGAATGATAAAATGGAAGAGGTATTCATAAATGTTATAAAGTAAGATTTCATCTACATATATTTATTACAAGAATAACTTTCGCGTCCCGTGACAAGTGACAACCCTACTTAACCTAATAACATGTAAATGTTTTGTGACGCTTTTATAAATGATATTATACGAAGTGTTTTGTTTGAAATATTACGTCGGAAAATTTAATTGGACGCAATCTGGGCGAGATAGAACCGCGCACATGTTCTCTTTAAACCCCAGTGTAGGGGTTACGGTGTTGGGTCAAACATTTGGCGTGTTGGCCGACTATGAATGGGGTATTGTGTGACACTGTTATCGGCTTGTTACAATGTTGGCCGTTTGTTGTGTCTGGGTACATGTTTTATGTCAAACTACAGTCACAGTATAAAAACATGACCCTCTAATATGGAAGAATACGTTGTAATGTACGTACAATATATCGTCATATCGGAAACGTTCCCCAGATGACGTCATCTGAGCTTTTGTCCCATTTGCCTTTATGGTATTACAAGTCATGCCTTAGTAGCAGTGCTGGTTCAATCCTTACTTAGAAAAATATTATCTGTATTAGGATTTTTTTCCTGACTGATCTTCCCTCAACTTAAACTACTGAATGCTTTATGATGAAGTTCGGTTAGCGAATAATACTCAGACGTAGTTATTTGCTATGAAAGGATTTTTCAAAATTCACCCCATAAGGGAATAAAAATGAGGTAGAAATTTATTATGGCGTAGGTCGAAAACATCTATATTAAATCGAGGTAAGCTCCGGACAAAAAATATGTATTAATTTTTAATGTTATGCCGGAATCACTGATACATACAAATATACTCTCGAAAGAGAAGCTTGGAGTATTCATTCATTTTTTAAATATAGAATAAATATATATGTGACATTAAAAAAATAACAGTTTTTCTAATCTATGTACCAAAGAATGGTAATTAAAATGCTAAAGTAAACAACTTTGTCAGTCATAATATTTGTCTTGTAGTAGGCAAGTCGTGTTTGCTTTGCGCAGATAATAGTTATTCAACAAATAAAACGTTAATATTAAATAAGAATGATAAATTACATTAATTTTTAATGTGCCGTTTTCTCAAAAAATGTTTTTAAATTAATCTAATCATAAAAAACATCTTGTTTGGATACATCACGCCTGTATACCATATAGGATAGGTATAGGTATATAATAGGCGATATATTTTTCTGTTTAATTTATCGAAGCATTAGATATGCTGCTACTGTCAATTTCCTTATTACACTAAAAAGTACTTTACCCTATCGAAAATCGAACAAAAGACTTTTCGATTGCACGCCGCTTAAAAAAATAACTTTGTTATGTATAACAAAAAGATTGTAACATAAACAACCTCTTTAGTGGCATCGATTATATCAAACGAGGTCATTAGCTTCTTTATTTTAATTTTGCAGGTAAATAATTCAATTAAATAATAATTAAATTGACACTTATATAGTTTATGAAGAGTGCAGGCTATGTACTTAAAATGATGTTATCTCAAATTTGTGTGTCATCATCATCATCATCAGCCAAAGGACGTCCACTGCTGGACATAGGCCTCCCCCAGAGACTTCCAAAGCAAATTTAACATAAATCTAACAAAGTTAAATTTGTGTGTATCGAATTAATATTAGTATCTAAAATACTATTCAGTGAACCGTTGTCTCTACTTTTTTGAGAATAGTCAGAAACAAGATTTCAAATCAATATTAGTCCTTACATTAGTATTATAGTCGTTAAAAAAAAATAACTTTAGCATTTTTCCCTTAGTAGCAAATAGAGTTACTGAGGGGCACTAGATACGATACCGAAAAACTTCTCTTGGTTCCTCCACACATTTTCACATACTTAATTTTCTATTTTTGTTTAAATTTACGAATTTATGTAAGTACAATAAAGAGTTATAAAAAAATAGTCTTTGATCTTTTATTGTTTTTTTTGTAAATTTCTAACACGCCCTTACCCGACTCTACCTTCCACAATCACCCAATAATTACCTTTCGTAAACCAATCTTGGACCCATTTTTAATATATTAAAAAACATTGTACTAACATTCATCATCAACCCATATTACGTTCCACTGCTGAGCACGGGTCTCCTCTACAATTGAGAGGGCTTAGGCCATAGTCCACCACGCTGGCCTAGTGCGGGTTGGTGGATGTATTAACATTAAAAAAACAGGAAAATAAATTAAACAATATTTATTGGATTTCTAATGTTTAATTTACCTTAATCGAATCAACCGAGAGAAATCAAACCTCCATTGAATGCTAATACTAATCTCTATTAACCCCACTTTGGTTACACGGCGCCATTTTGTTAAATTGCACCTCGCCTTAAAAGTAAACTGCTGTTTTATGATAGTCAGAAACACATCTTACCTAGTTTTATAGATGTATTGAATTTTAAATGTAAAATTAACATACCCTTACACTTGTATGCTCAAATGGATAGGCGTTGTGTATAAAATTTAAATACTTTTTGGCTATTAAAGATTTTTGAAGAAAAACTGAATAACATAAAGGCGACGAGTTCCATCACTTCAATTTTCGATGAATTCGTCTAGAAATATGCCTGAATAAAGCAATAAATTAAGGAAGAAAATCAACGATTCAGTCTTTTTATTATTATTTTTGTATCATCATCATCATCATCAGCTCTTACACGTCCCACTACCGGTCTCGGCTGTTCTAAAACTGAGAGATTTTCCCCTACAATAATTGTATATTAGCATCAACCAGAGTACCCACACAAAAAGATTAGAGCGAGCGAAATTGAGAAGACTGGTCGCAACTCGTCCGCTTAACGGTAACTTTATTGAGAGCTCACTATTAATTTAACACTAATTTATTAAAGAACCACGCCGTCGCAATAACTTACTTATGTTATTGAATAAGGGTTACGTTTTGCCCTTCTAATACACATTATTTATATAAAATAATGTTAGAAGATACAGTGTATGCATTCCGTGGAATTTACGCAGTGTATTTTAGATTTGACATTATTAAGTTTATAAATAATTGTGGGTTTAACATAGAACAGCTGAATGAGATTAGGAGGGAAATAGACAGTATTTTGTATGACGAGTGTCGCCGCTTGTTTAAAATCTGGAAATTCTACAATAGAATACACGATTAATGATAAAAAATTTAAATGAAGATTAAGGGTTACTATTGGTTATCACACATTTATTAATGTTTTGATATTACACGCTATCCGAATGACTAAAAAGCGGCAATGTTAAACATACGATAGTCTAATCATATATATGACACGCTCGGCATGCTTACGTGTTCATTCTAGTCTTATTCAACTGTTCTGCTGTTTACAATGAAGTGTCAGATTAATTGGTTATTTTATCGGTTTGGTAAAATTTGGTTACAATTCAATTTAAAGATATTTTTTAACAAAAAGAAAATTTCTAAGATATCTAGTAAAACCAATATCGCATAGGTACACATTACAGAAAATATCTCCAAAAAATACGGCTACGTCACACTGAACTTCGTACCTAATTAGACATTCTAATTGCGTTTACTTAGCTAACAGTATTAGCGGGATGTTATGGAAATAATATTAAATATAGATTAGGACGAGAATAAACAATTGGAACGCACGACGGAGATCAAAGCTGGTTCACACCGCTAAGTATTTAGCATCAATTGCATGTCTAAGAGTCATTTGTAATTGCTAACTGGTGAACAGTATAGCATTATCATGGTGTTAAGGAAATTGTTACTGACTGGTGGCAACACACAGCTCAGAGTGCTAACAGTCTGCTAAGGGACTTCCAAAATTTAACTCTAAAACAAATGATATGTTGGTATGAAAAAGCCCCGCATTTAAAGCGAGCAAGGCTTCAGTGAAGTAGAATTAATATGATATGAAGCTTATGTTGCACTTTAGACGTAGGTCTGCCAGTAATAGTCAATATCTTAGTTGTGATGATCATATGTAAACAGCGATACCGATTTTGACCAATTTTTCATATCGAGGAGAAAGAATAAAGAAACATTATATTCTTATACATGTATGTGTTTATGTGGGTGTGTGTGTGTATGTGTGAGTGTGTGTATGTATGCTTATAAAAATATATATTATTTGCTTTCGTATTCTTATGTTTACCCCTATGTACATACTTCCATTTCGTTTATTCCATCCAAAGGTTGCCTGGTAGAAATCGCTTTCAGCGATAAGGCCGCCTACAGCTCCAAGTTGTCTTTTATTTTAAGTTTTTTTATTGTAATTTATTTTTGGGTACTAATAAAGTGTTGTCTATCTATCTATCTATCTTATACATTATTAACATTATACTCATTATATTCTTAAACAATAATCAATTGACGTAATGTTAGAGTTCAAAAGCGGACATATTCTATCTATCTAGTTGTGGACATAAGACAGTTTTACTTCATCCAATTTATTCGGAGGCCGCAAGTGTCAATAAAATAACTGATTTTTTTTCAAATAACAACAAAGAATCATAATTTACCAAAAGTTTTATACCTTTTAATTTTCTTTAACTATGGTAGTGAGCATCGCCAGTACCACCAAACCTGAGAAGTACATAATGAACTTAAGCTTTGCAATATACCAAGTATGAGTATACAAATTACTCAGTACGGGTATATAATACCGCAATATAAATATGCTCATAAGTTTTCATGCCGGTACCGACCTAAGCCCACTTTCTAAGCGTACCGTTCGCAGTCTTTCTGTAATGTAGTATTGAAACCATGGCCTCGTGTTTCCTTACGTACGTTAACATCCGACACACGTCGTTCTAGGCGTGGGGCAAACGAGATTTAGCTCATATCTTGACTTTTTTGATGGACCTCTTTTGTATTTTTTTTTTATTTCAGCTCTATATATACAGGATAACTCAATGGTGTGTTCTATGATACTGGCTGTTAATAATTTCAAGAGTTCTAAATTTGTATTGTTTTATGTTTTAATTGAAGTCTTAAGCGTTTGGTACCTCAGGAGAGTTGAGTCCCTAATGAAAAAGTCTACGCTGTCAGACCGACAAAACTTTACAGTGCCAGTCTCGAGCATTTTGCACAATACTAGACATAAAGAGGAGATCACCCATACTAGTTAAATCAAAGTGCCTCAAGGAAGTAATGATAGCCTTAGCTGAGGCGCGTAGTTAAGGTTCTCGGCGGTAGCAGGTTCAAACTCCAGGCACATCTCTGACATTTGAAAAAGTTTTCTAGTTTTTCCCTAATGAACTGGGGACTCCATGTTATCCACCAATTTAAGTATCAAGGAAGTCGCATTTCTAATATTGGCAACAACCTGTTCTTTAAAATTGCTGACTCCACCCTATTACATAGATTGCTTATTAGGAAAGTTGAAGTATTAATTGCAGTACTTTGGTTTTGCATAATCATATTACCCTAAAGTCTTTTTACACCATCCGGTATTACTAAAGCTGGGTAATGCAATAATCTAAGCTTTAAATGTGCATTTTTATTGAATCATGCGGTAATTTCATTGAAACATGTAATAACATGAAATCTTTTATCGCAATACGAACTAGTAGATCGTTTAGGTTACATAAAATTTCAAATTAAAATGTCTGCTTACTTCCCCGGTTTAAAATTGTAATTATAATATACAAGTACAAGGTTTTACAATATTCTCTCATATCTTTTGCCGTTTTTGTTAGTTAAAAATTAATATGTCGGCAATTATAACATTACGGATAACCAAGAAAAAAAATAAAAACTGTCTTTCATCCGATTTACATGTAAGTCTATTATATTATATTTTATAATTATAATTATATTATTATTTTATTTACAGTGCCTATCACAATCTAAGGAATATTTAAAAAAAATCATCCCATCAGTTATCCAAATTATTTACAAAGAAGTTTCTATCCAAAAAGTTCCGAAGCAACCGTGCAGCCAACCTAACGGAACAAAAAAGGTAACAACATTTTGTCCGCCGCTTTTAGCGAAAGTTATTCAGCTACACTAGCCCAAGCAGTTATAAATACGTGTTTAACTGCGTTTGTCGCCGGGTATATTGTGCACTCTGACACATCAAAGCGGCTTACTACCAGATGTTGCCGATTCCTGTAATGTAGTACTTGTCCGCAAGGATGCCCGCTTTATAGACGAACAGTATATACAAACTAAAACAACTATAAAAAGGAACAGCAAGAAAATATTTTTTTATTTTTTTTTGTCTTAGTTGACAGTCTCGTAGCGCAGTTGGCTAGACAGCAACGTGCGAAACGAACGGCCGCGAGTTCGATCCCCGAGAGTTTGTATGATCCTCAAATATTTGTTTCGGGTCTGGGTGTTTGTGAGACCGAAAAATATGTAGTAGTTTCTGGGACCCGCAGCACAGGACTTGTATCCTTATTATGGCTTAATGATGTATGCAACAAAAAAGAGCTGAATAGTTCTATTGTATTTTGGTGATGATAAATTGAAACAAGAACTGTCATACTTTTGAAACTCTGGCTCTATCAATACCATTACGATCGACGTAGTTGGAATCGCTTCACAAAGAGAAATTTGTTTAATCCACGATCGATCGAAAAGACACTCTTAGCTTCTGACTAGCGATCAGCCTCGGTTTCACCTAGGTGATATTTTTTACCTATATACCAACAACGTTCACAGTTTTGTGCTACGGGCATTGCTTACTCAATACAAAGACAACCAACCTTTATAAAACATGATTCAATACCCAATAGCTATTGAAAAGATCCTCGAAAATCTAAATCATCGACAAAAATAATTCAGCTAGCATTCGATTATCGATTATTTGATTACTTCGATTAATATTTTGTCAAATGATTCACTTTTCTCAACACAAAATCGATTTTTTACGTAAAGTAATGATCTGAGATCAATCCTTATCAATTTGCAAGCATGAAACCGAATGTTTTCATAGAATCGAATTCAATGCTCGTCAAATGTCAGAAATTTATAAAAATCCTATTAAATCTAGATTGATTTACAAGCTGTATGAAAACTTTTAAATGTGATGTTATTTATGAAAGGCATAAATCCTGTTTTTACATTCAAACCCATGTCAAACAATGCAAAGCAAAATGTAAACAAATGCATTATTTTTGTTTAGGGAACCGCTATTGTTAGCTGTTCCTATTTCGTTATTGCAGTTAGAATTAATGGGAGATTATTTTTCTACTAGTTTTGCTTTCTGTTATTTCAATGGTGGTTACTGATTGATAAAGGTTAAGTTGCAAGGTGTTACAAGGATATTTTTCTTTAGTAGTTTTGTAAAATTACAGTATATTTTGTCATTCACATATTTTTACTTTTTAATATTGCTTTTTTTAAGGTTTCCACGTGAAATTAAAGTATGACATAATATTCTTATTGATTTTTGACCCAATGACTAAGTACGAAATTTTTTACGAGAGTGTGAATTTTTATTAACATTATTTAAATAAATTAATAAATCTCTTTTATTTTACATTAAGACTAAATGTCTTTAAAATTTAAACAATGTGAAGTTCTTAATAATTATATAAATCTTTTTATTAGCTAGAATTGAATACCTAAGGTGAATGGGGTCACAAAACATTTTAAATAACATAATAAATTTGATGTTAAGATTTTTTGTAATTATAACAAATGTACTTCATAACTTACGGAGAAATATAAAAAATATTTTATTAGATTCTAAAATCTCTGGAAAGTTTTTACTGAAGTTGTGTGAATCAAAAAGTATGACATTGGAAAAAAGTGAATCTCTTTGTCAATTTTTTGAACTTTGCACTAGGCTAGATTTCCTTCTGTTTCATGTGACTTCTTTAAATATGATTCACAATTATCTAGGATCATATAGCATCTTGCTCAGTTTACTGCTAAAGGAAATTGCGTTTCCATCTTACATACATTATACTTTAAAATATATAAATTACTACTATCAGACAACTAATGCGGTAGTCGAGAAAGTTTAAGAAGGATATTATTAATATTAAAGCTATTAATACAAAATAGCTAGTTAACAGTTATCTGAAAAATGTTTCATAGATAACATAAGCTTTAGGTTCTTTCATATGTGGAGTAGATGTTAAGAAAGCATTTTTTTAAATCGTAATCTACAATAATCTTCTACTACCTGTTTGTAACATTTGGATTTGTAAATAACTCGCAAAGTATGGAAGCCGTTATGCAAAAAATATACAACCACAGCTACGCAAAAAGGTCGGCCGCAATTTGATCAACGCGTTTTTGTATTATATCTAAAACCGCAACTGGCCACAAAGAAATGGCATTTACTTATTTCCGTTCGGATTACATTTGTCAATGACGAATATTTTTAACTTATATTCCTAACATTAACTAATCATTTTTTAAATATTCGAAAGTCTATTTTCGAAATTCTTTTTTTCACATAATGGCCAGGTTTTTTCAATGTTTTTTTTAATTTAATGTTCTTTAACAAAATGCGATATGTGTATGTACTCATTTTTTTATTTTTTCATTTATGTATTTTATGCAATGGAGACATAATAGATTGCATAAAAACATAAAATGGTGAATACCCTAAGAGCTAATATATGATTTAAATGTTATTTAAATTTGCGAAAAAAATGCAACGAAATGAATATTTTTATAGGATGTAAAAACCGTGATCGAAAACTAAGGCTAATAATAGTTACGGTGATTACGAACACGTTAATACTAAAAAATCACGAAAATTAAAATTAACGTTTTCTTTATCACCATATACTTATAACATCTATAAAAATTAATACTACGAATTTTCTCTCTGGATTTATTTTAGTCAATGTTTTAGTAATCACCGTAAATATTACCCGTCTTAGTTTTCGATCATAGTCTTTTTATACCCTACATTTAAACTTATTTCTTTAACGGAATAATTTATTCTTTATATAAATAAACTTCCAAAGATACCAGGTACCTGACCCACAAAATTCCAAAATCATCATCAATGGGGGTGTAACGGAGCGTTAATTGCACCCGACTGAAGTCGAACGAAACCTCTAGATTAATAATAGGAACCTTCTAAGATATAAATTATACCTCAAGTTTTTGCTCTATGACACCTTTACTAGTTAATAGTATAGCTATCATTCTTGGTAATGATTCGAAATTTGAAAATTCGAATTAATAAAAAAAACCAGGAGTTTTTATTATTTTAATTCTTGTGCCAGGAATAACACGTTCCATTTAAAATAGTTCAAAATTGACGACTACCTACAAAGAACTTGTCAAAGTTTTTTGAATGTTTCTTTTCCACTTTGATATTTTGTTTGATACATTTTTTGATACCAGTTATAAACCCAACAATACAAGTATCAAAATTTTTGACAATCCTTAATAACTCAAACGATAAACTATTCAAAACAATTTAATGAACTTATAATTTATAACTTATTCTATTTAGAATACTTCAATCACAAGTATGAAAGCGATGGTATTACCGATTTCTAACAGGGTAGCGACGACTGATTTAATTGCTTAACCAAGCTAATACACGATCGGAAAAACTAGTTACATCTTCATTTCCTCTATAACTATATGTAAAGTAGAGTTCCTAAGTAATCATTAATGCATCCGTTGTAGAATTGACTTGTTAACTAGTAGCAGGTGTCTAGGTATTTTTAGAAATAGTTGTATTGTTTAGTAAAATTTTAACATATACATGTCAGTTTTATATTTGAAATTTGCAGATGATCGATAACATGTGTGATAGATCGGTCGTCTCTAAATTTAGGAATACTTAAAATTAAAGTATGATAAATTTGAATACTACTAAAACTTACCACCAATTGCCAACAACTGCTTGTACGAGTAAAAGCAGAGAGCACAAAACTTTCCAAATAAGCCTCATTGTACTCAAAATATTTGACAAAGGTCACTATATAAACATCCTCCCGAATATCACTCAAAAAGTCAAACACAAGGTGCACTTCACGACAACATTATAAAAACTTCCAAAATAATGAACCAATACGTAATCGTAACCGCAGAATTCAAATTGAAAACAAAAAATAAACAATAACCACAGAACTGAACAATAACAAAGCAATCACAATAACATTACAAAATGTGCGAACCGAAAGGAATAATCACGAAAAATCATAAACTTTTAAACAAAACTTTTTTTAAAGTTCAGTGCGATGCGGAAACTATTTGCGCAAACGTAACTCATTACATACAGCCGATTCCTAATTTTAAATAGGAATTGTCAGTTTGGATATTTCGCTTTCGTATTCGAAAAACAATTTAGATGTAACACGCCGGAGCGTCGACGCACGTTCCGACCGCGCGCATTGAAACACAAAACCAGACTGGCTACTAAGCCGCATGTAAGTATTCCATAGTATTCTCTGTAAGGGGAAGGGTCGCATTGGAGGGCGTGTAGATGCAACACTGCAATGTTCCTTCAAAACCCTTACTATTGACTCCGACAATTTAGCGAACTCGAAATGCCGCCGCTAAATGTCAACGCATACCTTTGCATTTGCGCAAACTCGCCGCGCCGACGACAATTTATGACAACTCTCATTGCAAAAAATATAAAGAATGGCGATAAATTAACGCATTATACTGTCGTACTGTAAGGTTAATGCGAAAAAATATTAACAAAATTGATTTGATCGAAATGGATTTAAATCGTATAGATGTGGACGTAAGTATTTAAGACGTTTGATATATGGAAGGTATCGCGAATAAACGTTCCATACTTAAGTGGTTAACGTGTGCGGGTGTTAAATCATTGTAAATATTACGACGGTCTAGATAATTTGTTCACGGATTTATGATGGGTCTTAAGATAATACTGACCACGCAATCTCCTCGTCTTCGGAACAGAATGTAGCAACAATGTTGATCATATGACGAGTTATATAATGTGCAAATTGGAATCGGTTTAATGATTTATCTATTATGCAAATCAAATCGTGTGTGTAATATTTTACAAGGTTGCTATCCCAACTAGTTTGTTGACAAGTCTAATAGAGATATGTATGATTTTATAGTATTTATTGACGTAGAACGCGCAAGAGCAGCTTTGAATTTGTTTAGAATACAAACTAGTACTTCGACATTGAATTGCAACAATAATATTGCAAGTTACAAAATTGAAGTGTAAGGCTTTGGTTTGAGTATTTAGTTAACAACTTGGATATTTTATTGAATACTTTAGGAAACAAAACAATGTTATGTGAAAAGTTATTGATAATTATCAAGAAACGACTGAAGTTAAAGACAATATTTTTAGTTCAATAAAATTTAATTATTTTATACTGGCGTGACAAAATGACCACAATTTTAGGCACAAGATCATCAAGTTAGAGTAAGGCCCTACTTATATTATGCTTCTCCACTTTGTACTGGAAGTATTCTTCGTATAAATACGTTACAGCCTATATACCATATACGAAGAATTAAGCTATTCTAAAAATTAAAACATAAGACATCCAAATAGCTGTAACAAGACTTAAGGCTTCTGTCAAAAACATCAAAAAAATCATAGTGTTTGGTCTATAAACCCTAGATCTGTTGAAACTCTAATCAAATCCTGTGTCTCGTTATTTATCCATCGCTTTGAATTAGTATAAACCCTACAACTATCACTAAGATGCTCACTTTGCCGTGTCAAAATAAAGGAGGCTAAACACGGAATTTTAAATTGCCGTTGAAAATAATAAAAAGAAAATGTTTAATATTTTAATACCAAGCGGAGAAAATTCTAGAAATTATGATTCGTTTCGAAACATTATTCTTGTGTTTAAAATATTCTCGTTCCTAAGACTTTAAGCTTTACTGAAGGCAATAAAATACTTATAAGAAACGCTGGACGTTATAAAAGAAAAACTTTACCGCATATTAATAAAACTCATGCTTTTTATAATATTGCTGCAGGCTTTATAATAAATGTTGTCTGTAAATTTTATTTTTCTGGTACAAAATTCATGATAGAAATACAAGTATTTTTTTTTTAATGAAAGCCACTAAAAAGTAGAGCCGTACCGTATTCTGCGATACAAAACCCTACCTAGACATTCTTCTTCTTCTTCTTCTTCATCAACTCATATACGCCCACTGCTGAGCACGGGTCAACCTAGACATTACCACTGTTTAAATAAATAAATAAATTTACCCAACAGTCACATACATAGCTCGGACCCCGTACTAGGTTGCAAGTCTTGTGTCTCGGGTATCAAAAACTACGAGAGTCTTTTTCGATCTACCAAACACCCAGACCCGAAACAAATATTTGTGGGTCACACAAACATTAAATGTTATGAGACAAATTTTATCTCGGTGCGGGGATCGAACCCGCGGCCTCTCGTTTCCCAAACTGGTGTCTTGCCAACTGCCCCACGGGGCTGTCGCTATTTAACAGAAAACCAGCATAAAACAACAGTTTTACTTTTACGTTTCATTTGGTAATTGTCATAGGCGCTATACAAAGAACTGTTAACTCCGTTCCCATTTTCGCCTCCATTCACTCCTTATTAAAGACCGTTAAAGAGCCTTAGTTACTTTTGACTGTTAATGACCAACTGTAATCAGTTATCAGTAGGTGGCTGTGGAATGAATACTCAAAAATTACCTCTTCATAAAAAAAATATTTATTATTGTACACATAAATATTAAATAAATATCTTTCTGGTAAGTTAATACAAAAAATCAAAAAGTTTCTTAAATAAAAAAAAATATCTGTTAAAAGATTAATGCATAAGCATTTTGGTAGACCTATCAAGGCATTAAACATTCAATTTAGTAAGTCTGATCCACACACTCTCTTTAGTATAAAAAAAACTCGTACTCACTTCCAACGAATTGTACTGTTAAAAGAAGCAATTTGAAAGACTCGTATTAAGATACAACCGATTGACTCGTTAAAAAGGCGTAATTCATTGATGACATTAATTTCGGATGCCTGATGAACATTAAATGTTCGTTTTAATTCTTGAATACCACGAATACCTTAGGAAATGGCACCACATTCCTTTTAACCGGGAATCCTGTATCACTTTAACATCTTCACAGTAAGATTTAGTTTACGAATTGACACGGGCGCGGTACAAAGGAGTTGCAAAAACGCCCTTACCTACATCAACATTCACCATATTACCCTTTATACTTTCAGCAATAAGGGCTATAATTCCATGCCATTAAAATTCTCAAGCAAATACCATGCAACCTTTCTGGTTCGCCTCTTTAAGAATTTCGTCATTCTTATTTCGAATCTATAAGGGTTGGCCTGTCTTTTATTATCTGTGCATAATTCATGGCGCGAAAAATTAGAATCGCCCGGCGTTTTTGATCTCATGCAATTACAGTTTTAACGTTATAAGCATGGGGAACAAAATGGCTGACAGGTAGAGGCTATTGTTGCTTTTTGCCGCCGATTTTTTCATTAAAGACCCTTGGCTATGAAAGGTGCGCCGCGGTGGTTGTAATTTTTGCAAAGGAAAGTAAAAAATCGCATATTTCTTTGTAATGTAGTTCTTTATAATTCGTTTTTTTACGATGTTTGTGTCGTCCCTTTATGTCGTATGATAATAATTGTTAGAATGCAAATAAATTAAAGAAATGTTAACAAAAGTTGAATTCATAATTTTATTTTCAAAATCTATGACAACCGCAAGTCAACTATTCAAAGTTACAAAATATTTAAATGTAGAGAAAAAACTGCCCTTCTCTATATCTGATTGTTTCTCAAAGGTCAAAAGGTTTTTATACTATACGTTGCATTTAAACCATATTTAAAAGTAATCGAATTTCTTCACAGTTTACGAAATGAATAAACATTTTATAATGTCTGCTTGAAGATACCTAGTGGCGAAAGGAATATTTCGCCGGAATTTTGTAACTTTTTCGTGCCATTAAAAAAAAACTAATGTAATTTTTTTTGTGGTCCTGCCCCTACGCATACCACTGTAACTCCTGTGCTCCAAGTTTAACAGTGGAACACAGAGTAGTGACGTCGACCAATAAAACTCAGCGAATATGAGTGAACCTAACTTTTTATGATCCCGCAACGAAGTTAATCAACATAAAGATATAAAGTGGAAGTTGGAACCAATGAGTTCTTAAATTTCTACCGTTGTCGTTCTAATCTTCTTAACGGGGTAGTTTACTTAATTAATCAATCTTCTGTCTGTCTTGGTGTTCCTATATGAATCTTCTTCCTAATTCTATGCATAAAAACATTAGGTCTTGACTCTTGATCCACTACCAGCACTTAGTCAGTAAAATTCAAATTTATCCAAGTTGTTCTTAGTGGTACTCTCAAATAACCCTTACATCGCAAAAATTAGGTTGGGGAAGAACTTCTTAGTAAAAAAGTGAATATTTAAATTAGAAGCTGTGTACGCGAAAACACTGAATATGTTATTTTTTCTATTTGGCATGGTTCCAGATAGTCGCAAGGTCCTACTATATGACCCAGTATCATCAGAACAAGACGTTTAACTTGCTTATGTTAATGAGGTCGATCTCGTCACTTTGTATATATATTTTTTTATAATTAAGCATTATAATTATAATTTTGCACTGGAATTTAATCCGCATCAAATTTCTCCGATACGAGGTTAAAAGTGAAGTGTTAACGAAATTTGTCGCTAGAATTTTTATTGCATTACACAGACTGGTTTAATATTGGTATAATGTACAGTACACAAACACCAGTTTGTGTTGACAATATCAAAATCGACCTATCTAATTACATATAAACATTCTGCATCTTTAAGATCGATCATGTGTCCTAAAAGCTACAAGTATCAGTGAAATGTAATAAAACACTAATCAAAACTTCTAATAAGGAAAACTGAACAGAAAACATTACAGACTTGCTAATTATTATATGGGTTTAAAAAAATGTCAGTGTAAAAGTACAACTCTACTATTTCAAGGATAGAGAAGTAAAAAATAAATAGGTCGTGGATATCAGAAACTACGTAAAACTTTTCGTAAAGCTCGTTCAAAAATGATCACTAGACCTATTTTCTCAGGATCGAACCAGCGGCTTCTTGTTTCACAGGCTGGTGTATTAACTTGGTATCTATGATAAACGTTAATTAATGGCTCAATACGCCTAGCAATCAACCAGAGCAGCAATAACTCACAAATATCTGGGAGTAATGCCCCCACAAAAAATCAGTGGAAGTGCAATGACAGTTCCCAAGGTTCCGACTCAATAGTGGACTAATAGTCAGTTCAATTTGCAGCTATTGTGCCCAATCTACGTTACAAGTAAAGACAACAATTTAAATCGTCCCGTACCATTATTTCATTACTGTGAAATACTTCAGAGCGTGTGTCATCTGGCGTTTGGCAGTATCTTCTACGATTGCTCTATTAATTTAGAAGCTATTATATATTTAGTTAAGTTGTGGGTTATTTGTAACTATCTAGATACGGCATGGACGACAAGTGAAAGAACACATTGTGTTAACCTGACAGTTCTCAGGAATTTTTTAGGTGTGTAGTTTGCCAATCCGCACAATCCCATCGTGGAGGACTTACGCCTTAATTAAGCCCGTGCCCAGTAGTGGGATGATAAACTATCCTCATCAGTCCTCATAGTACCTACCCGTTATGAACATTAACTCTACTGATCAGTGAGATTGAGAGGACTATTGTGTGGGATTGGCCAAGACTGGTGACAATAAATCAGGGTAAATACTGGATAGTGTAGCCATATAATAGCTCGAGGATCGGAGGTGTCATCTCCCGTTTAACTAACTTCTAACCTTTTTGATACAAAATATTATCATTAGAGTTAAATATAAATTAAAACATCACGATTTATGATGCGTTTCTAACATAGATAATAGTTATATCGTCCTTGTGCATTTATAAACTATATGTGGGTAGATCGCAATTACTGTCTGCTTATGCATTTAGAATAATGACTAAGCTATGTCATGGTCCCTCTCAGTTTTCAAGAACATTCGTAATGCAGAGTTCGACGGGAATCTTACGGCAATATAAAATTAGCGAATTAAGGGAAAACTGTCAAATACACATGCAACGAGTTTATTCTTAAAAGAATAGATTCTTTATAAATAACCAATAATTTAACAGCTGATAAATCCACAGTATCATTACCCTCACATTTCTTTCCATCGTTGGACCAAAATACCAAAGCAATCTAAACACATTAGCCAGTCAAAGTTATAAGCCTACATCAAGACCATAAAATGTATCATAAATTCCATTCTTCATAATTAAGTCGTCGGTAAAACAAAATCCGATCGGGCCGGAGTCGTAAATAACATAACCTGATTAGTCGCAAAGGTCAAACAATAAAAGTTTGCAATATAATAACGGACAATTACACAGGATATCGTCTGCGATTGGAAAGGCAAACAATAACATAAAAGAATCGATACTGCCACATACAAATGAATAATCTGTAAATGCCTTTAATACATTGATTGGTTCGGCTAAGAAAGGTGTAGACGCGGCGAATATTTGTCTTGGTTTTGGCGAAGAAAGCTGGAATTTATATGATATTTATAACTTTCTGGTGTGGTTGATAATTGTTATGATGATTATAAGTGCACACTATTTGAGTCATGCCATTATATTACAATAAACAAACATAATCTAATCATAGACGTTCAATGTTAATCGAATTCTGTACTCGCAATTTTTACAGCTTTGACTTTCTTATATATTTTTATAATGACCTAATTATTTGTAATTCAATAAAGACAAACACACAAGAAATCATTAAAACAAAAAATAAGATCAATAATAATTCCAATGGTCTTGTAAGTTATAAATAATTTTACCAGACTGACTAGACATAGACGGCTGGAAAAATCATAAATATTTAATTAAAAAAGTTTATAAATTTTTTTATTCAATTGATGGCTTCGCACTTCTTGTGCATTTAGCCAAATATGTTTATATTCTAATTAGTATATTACTAAATCCTTTTTTTATATTTCTATTCCGCAGCATAACCATAGATATAATAACTTCCAGAAACAATATTTTCCAGCCAGCTCTACCCATCGCTACGTCTGCGCGCCAAGTTAATACGTTCCTGTTATTAGGAATATAATAAGTCGGCATATTCCATACTCAGCCAGTTTGCTAGATACCATCTCTTGCTATTTTTATTTTATTCATAGAGAACGGATCTTTATTCTTTTGTTTACCCCGTGGTACTGAGGTCGCTGTCGCAACGACATCGTAACAGCTGATTGCACAGTAGTGTAACTTAAATATTTTACTTTTCGCCATTTGCATTTTTTCATAAATAACCTTAGGTTATGTCTGAAGTGCACTTAGAGAAATTGAATTTTACAATGGAACTTCACTTGCAAATGCGTATGGTATTGATTTTATTCGCTTTCTTTCAATTATATGTAATAGCTGCCTGGTACAACTTACCCGAGCAATTTATAAATAAGATTTTTGTTCATCACAGACGAGAGAAAGGAATGGAAAGAAAATATTATTTATGGTGTTAATTGTTAAATACGGAGACTCGATAAGGGAGTTGCTATTATAGCTTATTTTGCATTTAATTTCGACATATCCTACACCACACATGTAGTAACAAGACTACAAGAGTCGCCTGCATTCAACAAAAAATCACTAAATACACCTAGCAGTCAAATGCATACTTGTAAGCCCACACTAAGAAGCTAAGACACAAGTTTTAGCCGATGATATCAGATTCTACGAGAAAATTCTCAGTCATACCACAGCCCCCGTGGCGCAGTTGGCTAGACACTAGCTTGCGAAACGAGAAGCCGCAGGTTCGATCGCCGCGCCGCTAGTTGCAATTTAGGAAAAAAATATTTATTTATTTTAGGAATCTTTTTTTGGAATTTGAACACAGTTAAGGCTAAGTGTCCTACTTCAATAAGGTAGTATGTAGAAAAAAAAACTTCTTTTTTTTTGTTACAAAACGATTTGACACTTCACAACAACGGAATTTTATCAGATTCTACGAGAAAATTCTCAGTCATACCACAGCCCCCGTGGCGCAGTTGGCTAGACACTAGCTTGCGAAACGAGAAGCCGTGGGTTCGATCCCCGCACCGAGACAAATGTTTGTGTGAACCACAAATATTTGTTTCGGGTCTGGGTGTTTGTGAGACCAAAAGTAAGACTCGTAGTGTCTGATACCCACGACACAGGTCTTGTAACCTAGTGTGGGGTCAGCTATGTATGTGACTGTTGGGTGTATTTATTTATTTATACCCACACTGAGACAAAATATTTGTGTTAAATTTGTGAATAATATCTGCGATTATAAAAACAATTGGCGAATTAAACGCAGAAGTTTATTTCTTACACTTATCTTACTCTGCAAGCTAGCTCTCTAATCTCCATGGTTGTCAACGTCAAATGATGCTCATAGCACATTTTCAGCCTGTTAGGGGCTGGAAACGGTAAAAAATCTTCATAATTCAAAAAGGTCTTTGTTTTCCTACAATGTGGGCCGAATTAGAGCTTCTATTAAGCACTTACGTCGTTTCGATGTTGCTAAATAACAAGGTGTGAATGCGGATGGGCAGCAATTTAAGCTGCTAAGTATGAGAAGTGGAGAAAACGAAGCAATTTTCTTATTATGTTTGTATTGTGAAAATTCCGTTGTTGTGAAGTGTCAAATCGTTTTGTAACAAAGAAAAAGAAGTTTTTTTTAACTACATACCACCTTATCGAAGTAGGACACTTAGCCTTAACTGTGTTCAAATTCCAAAAAAAGATTCCTAAAATAAATAAATATTTTTTTCCTAAATTGCAACTAGCGGCGCGGCGATCGAACCTGCGGCGTAACGTTTAGCAAGCTGTTGTCTAGCCAACTGCGCCACGTAGTTTTAAGAATTGAAAGGGGTATAATAATCTTCTTACGCGCCTGTAGTAAGACAACTTATCGTGGCTATCTTTGATACCTCAAAATGCGTAAAATAAAATATTAACAACGATTCAAAAAGTATCGTCAAAACTTTTCTTTTTATTGCCCATCTATGTATGTGGATATTGAGTGTATTTATTTATCGACTATGTGGAGACTATTACCTCAACAATCTTTCTGCACTTGATAATAAGTGCAAAAACAACGACACAATGTTGATCGCTTGAATCGATCTAAATCGATATATTGTACCGATCTTTTATTATCTGTGTCGCTTTTAAAGCTTTTACCATTCATCCGTTCTATAAATATCATTTTACGATAATAGTTATCAGACATGAAATTCCAACCCCAAATCATAGTAAACCATTTTAAATTTTTCAAAAACTTATTTACAATTCTACCAATCAACACAATTTTACCGCTCATTTATCTACAATTTATGGCGGGCTTTTGCTCGCGTACTTAAAAAGCCTACTAAAAAAATGGAATCTCAAATCCCGAGTTTTACAACTCGCTAAAACTTCGGGGTACGGGATAGTTAAGATGCCTGCACGGCAAATGGCGCCATTTAGACAAGTTTTACACGTCTCACTGTGGTCTGGCGCGAACGTCAGCGGTGCCCCGGACTGGCCCAAATAATAACACAGGTTAGGTAAACGCCGAAACGTTTACACTAAACCCGACTCGAGTTGGGCGGTGCGGGTGTCGATGTCGATAAAAAATATCGTGGGAAATTAGGCACGTATTATAATGTTTATTATAATTAACAGTTATAATAAGGGATGTTTCTTAATAAGATAATAGACGTTATTACCGAATTTCTAATAGTTATTGCCCCGAAAATAACATCCAATATAACGATTAAAATATATTTAAAAAGACTAAAAATAAATCGTGAAAATTGTATTATGTAAATTTGTGAAGTGTATGCCAGTGCTACACATGTTTTAAACTTAAACTTTAATAAAAATCAAACATGTTGTAGTGTATTTTACGCCAATTGTAATTCAATTAATCTTTTTTATTAAAACATGTATTACCGTGTTATAAGTGCTGTATTATTGCCTATAGTCTACACGATAAATAAACGATCTTTTCATTTACTTTATTGTAAATTGGATGATACATAACTAAAAATCTGTTAATACATATTATTTCTAAAGATTAAATTTAAAAAATAAATAAGCTATGTACCAACCCACATTTATAACATTTATTACCACATTTATTTATTACATTATTTCAATTCTATACATGTAATTAATCTGTATAAGATAAAGTTTATTAAACCAATATGTTTCTTCTGTCGCTCAAAAAATCAAAGCAAATAACAACTATCGTTTTGCGTTAATCCTAGGTCCCTTTCTCTTTCTCCTTCCCTATTTTACTTATTTCTTTAATCATTCATAATCTAACGCTTTCATAAAATTTTTAATTTCCAGACCTACATCAATTAAATAAAAATCATCGACACACCCATAGACAACACAAATCCCATCCCTAAACTTTATTTATTTATCAAAATACTGGTTTGTATCAGCGGTCAATCATCGCTCTGTTTCCCTGTCAATCACCAGCTCGCTCCAGAACCATCTGTCTTTATAAAAGCAAGTGTAAACTTGTACGTCATTATTGTAAGTTTTTACTGCATATTAATATGTTTACCTCCATAAAACCGCGGCTAATTTACGATAGTAATAAAAACTAAAACGAAATACTTCTTGCGGTGAAATTTTTCTCGTGTCTATGCTATGACGTGGTTTTAGTTATATGTAGTTCGGTTGAGCTGTGTTCTTTTTTCAAAGTGAGTTGAATTGTGTTGATTTATTTGAAATAATGTGACGAAAACACTTTGTCTATGCATATTTTTGATAACTTTACTATTTGTATAAAATATGAACAATATTATAGTTCTACTTAGGTACTAAGATTTTAGCCAATATCAAAATTTTGTTTTATATCTTACTTAATATAATTAGCCGAATAAATCGTGGCGGCATCATTGTACATTACTATTTAAATCTGTCTACGTTATCTATATTTAATATTCAGAGTTATGTTTCATTTATCATTTTCTTGCAATATTTATATAAAATAACAATATAACCGTGACTTCCTAAAATGTAATTAATTAATAAACATCCAATAAAACCAACAAATGATCTCCAGTCATGCGATATGTTCAAAACAATAACGACCCCGCGGCCATGTTGGTTTACATGACGTTCAGCCGCCATTTTGTCTCGGGTTGCGCACAATGTGGAACAAAGCACATCACGCGATCACAATGGCTCGGTAAACTGATACGAACGGGTCCCGTTCTGTGCTAATTTGAGTTATTGAATAATAGGTGGTGTCAATACGGCCACACATGGTGTGCGTGTGACCATAGATTCAATGATTCCTGTATTTTTATGATTGCTTTTTTTTTTATTTTGCATAAGGCGAAAGACATAGCACCGTAAATCCCGATACTCATAAATACTAAATGCATAAATGTTTTATTGACTGTTTTCATTGTGCTAAGACAGTAGTCAATACACCGCACCTGATCGCTTGTAAGAAATTATGTCTTAGTGAACCACGTTAGTATCTACATATACCTAAGGCATTTATCGTCACATCTCAACACTAGACTGGAAAGCCAATACCTATTACTGATAATATCACTGAGAAATCTTCTTCCCTAAATTATCTTAGCGCCCCCTGACCTTAACGCTGTACAGGGAAGGAGAGCCTAGTCATCATTATAGTCACATAATAAAAAAGAAACTATTGATTTTTTTCTCCCTTCAAATACATACATACATCATATTCACACACAATTCACTAGATCTGTCTAACGTAATAGGAAGCGGGCCTATTTCCGGTTTCTAGGCACAATTCCAGACTCCATGCTACTCTTGAGAATTTCTTAACTATTCATCCCGAGTCACGGGACCATAAGTCGGTAAAAAAAGTTCTCCGTTTAAAGAAAAGGTTACTTCGTAAATATTACACAGACTACTTACATTAAAAACTTGATCTTATAATATAATATCATCACTTTTTTATTACATAATTTAAAAAAAACTAAGTTGTACATTAAGACGTATCCTGTATTATTGCAAAGAACAATACCCACTTGTGAACTTGAACCGCATAATTGTTCTTTACTTTCTGATTGCAGAATGAAGGTTCATTGGAAGTTATTGCGGTGAGCTGGCTCCGCGAGTTAAAAAATCTTATTTCACATTTCTTGCCGTTTGTTTCACTTGCACGAGAAAATATATTTGAAATTGTGTTATAAACTGGTGAATAAAGGATGAAATGTTTCAAAGGTTTAGAACTAAATGAAAAAACCGACATTACCGTAACTTTTGTCATACTGGAAATGACCACACTTGTACCCGGGACAGTCCAATGTAGTCCAAATAAACTCCAGACTGAAAAAAACGTTTTGGATTATTTATTACTAATCGACATAAACTGGTATCTTTTTAGAAATAACACGTTAGCAAGATAATCCTTCCTTATTCCTCTAAAAAAAACAATCGAAACAAACCCACACGTACAATTCAGACGGCAATTACCAAAACTTATCTAAGACGGCAAACTGCAAAGTTCGCAGCACGGACACAGACGGTAGTTGCACTAAACTCCGTACAATATTGCATTGATACGCTATCAGTACGGCACACGGCGTACTTGGCGTACTGGCGTACTCCAGGCGTAGTGCGATACGCTGCGATATCCGTGCACAGCGGTAATAAGAAGTCAATATTAGCACGCTGGGCGGGCGGATTTGTACCGGCTAACATTGTATGGAGCGGCGGATTTTATTCAGGAATCAACTTATTATATGACCGTGTTGCACATTCAAATAAATGTGCTCCGTGCTCTAGAGATGTACTGGAACGATTTCTGGGTCCAGCTTTCATATTAAATTTCACAAGCTACACATTCACCTCTGTCTCCCTCAATTACGTACGTCGTCTACAAGGAATGTTGTAGATACAGTAACCTAATTTTTTAAGGAGACTATGAATATAACTAATCAAAGTTATCTTAAAGTTAAAGTTATAAAATTTCTCGTGGCAGGTATATGTGTTTGTGTACATAGTGTCCCTAATGCTCACTACCCGATTCTATTTGATTATAGCTTTGTTTAACCTATTGTATACAAGAGCACCCTTTTTACCTAATTATTATTAATCAACGCAATTTATTCATAAATCAGTCCAAAAACTGCAACAATTTTAATCCCTATAATTAACTAAATTATAGCCACTTCTGTCAAATATTAAAAAGGCTTTAAAGAGCTAGCCAGGCTAGAGTTATCTCTGTAATAGATAAAAATCATGGGACCTAATCTCCGCAAAATTTACAATCTGAGATAGCCGTCTCAGCATTATTTACATGTGCCTACCGATAACTTGTTATTTATTTTTTGTACACAAATTAAAGCATACATTGGCCGGCCAAGGCGCTATAATATAGACATTATGTTACTTTAGTAATGCATCGAAAAAGCTTACTAACTTCAGAAAACAGGACCAAAAAACTTTTGTGTAGATTTCATCAATTTATACCTTTTTATGAAACACAAATGTAATTAAAATCCTAAAAAATATACACCATAAAATCAACGATACAAAAACGCCCTATATCCCCATACGCAGTCAATAAACCCCTCAAAAACAAAAATGGCTGCACTCAGACATCGGAAAGGGTAGACAAAAGCGTGTTCCACGTCTTGTAACACGAGCCAGTGCTCGAGGCGGTCCGATAACAGGGCAAGTTTACACAAGGCCAATTAGGGTGTACCCGCGGGGCTGTGTGGGACAACGCACTGTTTTCAGATGCTAATTGTATCCCTCGTATCATAGTTTGCCCGATGTGACGTTGTTATTTGAGCAGAATACGAAAATCCAACGATATGCATACATACTTATTGCGAATTCGACGCCCCTTATTTACTCGTGTGTTTTGTACAAAATAATGTTTTGTAGAAAGGGTTTGTTTAGCTTTATATACGTTTTAGAATGGATAGGTAGACCGTTATTAGTTTGAAATAAATATAAGTATTAATGAAAATTATTCTTTAAGGTAAATATTTCACATTCACTTTAATCTAATCACTTCGAATGCGAAATTTCGTGCATTATAAAAATTTGTTGTGTGCTTTCCTTTGTCTTACTTTTGTTTTAGTTATTGTTTTTTGTGATACCCTAAATGTATCTTTTTCAATTTATATAGATGTATTTTTGTTAAGAAAGTGCGGATTAAAATAATTTCAATACATAACGGTATTAAATATGAAATGAAAAGTTTTATAATTTATATCCTCATGGTGTTTTCGTAATATATGCGTATATATAGTTGTTTTAGTAACACTTACGATTTAGTTTTTACCTTATACCCCTGTCTAAGTATCTTTACCACCATATGGAACATGCATTACTTAATAGTAAACACGACATAACCAGAGGACTTAACTAAGTTATCACTTAAACGTAACTTGTCACAACGCATAAGTTTTCTACAAAAAATATTATAACGTTAAGACCATCCTATAAATAATTCTGTACTTGTGGCGGAAAATACTGGTCTCTCATCTTCTTCTTCTTCTTCATCAACCCATATACGCCCACTGCTGAGCACGGGTCTCCTCTACCATTGAGAGGGTTTAGGCCATAGTCCGCCACGCTGGCCTACATTGAATACACACATAACTTCGAAAAGTCAGAGGTGTGTGCCTGGGGTTCGAACCCGCGACCGCCGAGATTCTCGACCGCGCGCCTAAACCTCGAGGCCATCACTGCTACTGGTCTCTAATAACTATGCTAAATTTGACATAAGTACTTAAGTACAAAAAAAGTATCTAAGATAAAAAACTTAACACAGTTCGTCATAAAATCAACTTTAATAAAGGAAATTAAATAAAGAAATTAAGCCTATTCGCATTCAGCTATAACACCGCCATTTGATAAACGCTATTTTAATTCTTATTTTTTTTTTATTTCGTTGGCGTAGATTAAATTGTAATAAATAAATAAATACTAAAAGAACGGCACGCAGGCCTAGGCATAAACTAAATCCTAAATACTTAAGTAAATGATAAACAGTATTGAAAGCTGTCACACGTTGAGAATAATGATGTTTTGAATAGCACAGGATGGCAGACAGGTGAGTCCGAACTCGTCGCCCGCCGCTTTATCGCAGAACAAACACGCACAAACAAACATTATGCCCGCTCACAGCTTAGTGGAAATAAGGTTGTGTCCATCACTGGTACGTGCAACAGATTAAAAAAATTATTGCTGATTCAACCTCTTTAGACAAATACTTTTCGGTGCTTTTAGTAGCCTTTTAAAATTGATACATTTTAAAATATTTAAAAATGATTTTGGTTACCCCACGGTGTCTCACGAGCGATTATCGCGATTTATGACGGGTTGAATGTTCGGGCTGACAAAAGTGTTAGATACTGAGTTTTTCTGTAAGAAAATTCGCAGTGATGGCCTCGAGGATTAGGCGCGCGATCGAGAATCTCTGTGATCGCGGGTTCGAACCCCAAGCACACACTTCTGACTTGTCGAATTTATGTGTGTTTGAATTCTCATTTGCTTTAACGGCGCAGGAAAACATCGTTAGAAACCTGCACACCTAACAGTTCTTACGAATTTCTTAGGTGTGTAGACCGCCAACCCGCACTAGGCCAGCGTGGTAGATTAAAGCTTCTCAATTGTAGAGAAGGCCCGTGCGTGGGACGTACATACCTATATGGACTGATAACGACGTCATATATATTTAAGAATTTCTTGGATGTATAGTCCGCAAACCCGCACTAGGCCAGCGTGGTGGACTAAGGTTTAAACCCTCTGACTTATAGAGGAGGCCCGTGCCCAGTAGTGGGACGTTTAAGGTAAAATAAATGCGTGGCTTTATAAAAATAATGAAAAATATAACTCAGTCCTTGTATATCTTAGTGCACCCGCCCTAACCCTTTGTAAGTGCATTTATTTGTCATAGTTTAGTACCTTCGACGCGCGGCGCTTTTTACTTCTTATCGCCGGGACAATATTTGTCTGCAAGCTCGTCTGTACTGTGAATCGATGGAGGGTAAAATCTTTAAAGAAATAAATTAGGGTTTTAAATTTCAAACCATTTGTAACGGAAAATGATTGTTTCTACGTAATGGCAACGAAACTTGTGATATTACCTTATTTAGAGTTACTTATAGGTATATTATATTTATTATATTATGTTGTGTGTGGAGTCATGATGGCCTCGAATTTTAGGCTCACAGTCGAGAATTTCTACGGTCGTGGACTTTTCAAACTTACGTGTGTAATTATAATGGATTATTACTTATTTCAACGGTGCAGGAAAACATAGTAAGGAAACCTCCAAACCAAAAAGTTCTTGCGAATTTCTTAGGTCCGCCAGACAGCACTAAGTCAAGATGGTGGACCAAAACCTTAACCATCTTAGTTGTAGTGGAAACCTGTGCCAAGAAATGGGACGTATATGTGCTGATGATAAAAAAAAATTGAAGACACATAAAATTGGAAACACTTTATTATCACAAAATCAACATTAACAGCCAAACCGACACACGCTTAATTATTATCGAATTAAAATATATTTACATGTCTATATACATATATCACATTCGAGACCACAAATGTATGTACGTAAGTCTTGGTCCAATAACGTGTATTTATTAACATCGAATTTATTTAAATTATTTCCAAAGAGCTCTATATAGATCCCTAAGAATTAAAGACTTGCACGTATTTGTGGGGTTCCTATTTAATAGACAGCAACGTTGCGCAGTTGGCTGGACACCAGCTGGTGAAACAAGAGGTCGCGAGTTCGATCCCCGCACCGAGACAAATATTTATTTCGGGTCTGCGTGTTTGTGAGACCGAAAGCGTCTCGTAGTTTCTGATACTCACGACAAAGGATTTATATCTTAGTGTTGAGTCAGAACTATGTACCTACACGCCAAACTGTAAATGCCAAAAAAACATTTAGATATTAAAAAGGAAACTTAAATTCGCGAGATTAAATAGCGCTACGTAAAATAAAGTTATGGGAAAAATTGAGGATCTCAAGTTTTTCGAACCCCTTCTAAATAAATAAGTCCCATCAATGAGTATTACAATAAATCCTACAGAGCTGCAATCTTAGAAGTATATTATGCAGAAGTAATGTTAACCTTTTTGTACTCTTAAACAACAAAAAAGTTTACATACTCTGTGGTTTCGAATGCATTAAACAAATAAGATTAATTCAAATTAACCAAAACTGTATGAATTCAACAAATCAATTAAGTATTAGGCACTTGTAAGGTAGGCAGTGACTTGCAGACTTATTTCATTTTTTCTTGATATTAATCACAGTTTTTCCTTTCCCAACATAAAACATCCCATATTTACTTGTCTGAAACAGTGGCGGGACTTTCATAGAAGTCCAAAAGCGTTAAACGTTAATTGTGTAATGTCTAGTTTATAATTGTTTATTGTGGGGTCAGGATATTCTCATTTATGTCATATTGTTTTTGTGAAATTAACATTTAAAGCTTAAATATAATTCTTTAAAAAAAAAAAGATGGGTTTTTGGGTTTTTATGAAAGAACTGCCCCTGGTCTCAAGTTATTTGGGATAAACTTATTGAGGTATACTGATATTTCAAATTCCTTTCTTTAATGGAGTATTTGCTGTCAGTAAAACCTAAATCTTTAGCCACTTTACATGCAGCAGTATAAAAAAAATTAACTACCCTCTGTTTCCCAAATTTTGTATACCTACCTTCTCAATTTTAACTGTTATTATAAAATTATAATCAACATTTTTTAACTATACATTATTGACAACACTTATACCTTGTTTTGATACGGATTGAAGCAACTGCGAGGTTTAAAACCATTAAGTGTGAGCCTGATATGGATCATTCATAAAGTATATTTCAAAAGAACTATAAGAGGTTGTTTGAAATATTATATTTTTGTTTGTGATTATCAGAACATTATTGTTTCTTATGCTTTAAAATTTGTCAATAACAATACATGTATATTGTCTTTTAAAACCTAATTTTGGTAACCTTTTTAGGTCTATTTTTCTGTGCATTATTGTTTAATGAACTTAAATAAATAATGATTGAAAAATGAAATAATCAATAGCTATAACACTCACCCTGCCTGTTTTGTTATTTTCTAATCACAAACACATTAACTGCGCGAAATTACCATATCATCCCAAAAACCCAATTACCCAAAACATAATTTATGGATGATCCACTATAAATTAATCACTGTTCTGACGCGATACATAAACAAATGTCGGTTCATTCATTCATTCAATCTCAATCACAGTCTCGCTGATAGTGGCTGGAGGTCAGCTCGCGTGATAGAGCCCTGCTAGAGCATCCTGTAGCGCCCGTAGACAAGGTAAAGTCGATGTATACCCACCAGCTTTTTCAGTTTCGTTCTCTGCTCTGTAGAGTAAAAAGAGTTTTGTTTAAAACAGGATAGATATACTTGTTGGTTAAAGATTTCAAGTAAATAAGATTTAAAAAAGGAACACACGTGCTTAACCTCACGCGCGTATTGCCTAAGGGGTAGGCAGAAGTTTCTGCACCGACATTACAGAGTGAGCGAGCCTACTGCCGTTTTTCGGACAGTCTGTATTGAGAGTAATTGAAAACCCAATAAACTCTAGGTGTAAGGCAAATTAAAAACATAATTTTATGATCTTAAAATAGTCTTCTGAGACAGATATAATAAAAATCAATTTCTTCTAGTTGATACTGACTATACATCCATACAACACCCATTATCAAGTAGTGTGGTCATTTTGTACATGTTTCGCTCACCTGACATGTTTCAGATATCCACAATTAACAATATCAGTTATAGAGGGTGCATTCGGGCCACATCTATCCGGTACTGGTAACGGCTCATACTTGTACAACGGACCCTCTTCTACTATAGGAATTGGTTGGTTTGTGGTGCCCCGAGTGAATTGAACTCCAGTAGAGAACTGTGTCACCTGAAATTAATTGTTAATTTCTTGGGCAAATTTAAATATAAAATTCATGATTCATGTAGTTGAAGGGAAGAGAAAAGATTCAGAACAAAACCAGTATTAAAATCTTATTAAAATAAAATAAATAATTAGATACAATTTATTGACTAATTCTCTGATCATCACATCATTTGGACATTTAATAGTGCATATATTTTTAACAGCTATTAACACATTTTGGTAATCTGATTAATAACAACTAATCTATTTTAGTGGATAAACATACCAAGTGCAACACAAGGCATAAAATATTAAAAATAAAAATACCTAATAAACATTTGCTAACATTTCAACTGTTAAGAAATAACATAAAATACTAAAATTATTACCATAGGAACAGCAGCAGCTAATTCCTCCTGTTTCTGTGCCATAGTCTGTGCAAACGTATTGAGTATATCTTTGGCATCACCGTCTGCAAACATCAACTCATCAATGAGAGCCTCCTTCTCCCTAATCTTCTGTTTTTTGGCCTCCTGTTCTAACCGTGACAACTCCAGTCTACGTAGCTCTTCCAATTCTTTTTCTTTCTCTAATACTTCTTCTAATTGGACTGCTTCTCTACCTGTAATGGTAAAAACATCAGGATAGTGAATCATCATCATAATCAGCGGAAAGACATTTACTGCTGGACAGAGGCATCCCCCAAAGACTTCCAGAGCATCCAGTAGGTACAGTGTAGTAATAGTATTTTTAAATTGCATTAATCAACAAAATTTCTTACATTCCACTGTAATTATTGTAAAATTTGCAAAAACCTTTTATGTGCTTAAAGGCCTAACTTGCAATAATTCCATTAGATAACTAAGGTATGTTAATGACTGCATAAAATATTGGCTTAGTTTACCTAATTTTGCTTTATTCTTCATAATCAACTCTTTGTTTTCTTTCTTATAATGCTCTATTCTCTTATTTGTTTCTACAACATCTATATTATTAGTTAAATTGTATACTATTGTCTCTATTTCTTCTAAATAATCATTGTACTCTCGCAATGTGGCAAAATCCTCCTCTTTTTTGTTATAATCTCGCAACACTCGCTTTCTTATATCAACCTCTTTTTCTACCATGGGATCTTCAAAAAGTTGTACTCTGAAATTTCCTCTCCTGAGTAGTATACCACAGTCGGGGCATGTTCCAGATCCTGAAATATTAAATAAATACTATTTCATCTTTTATTCATTGGACTTTTTAAAAAGGTCCCTTTTTTCATACTACAAAAAAGAATTAATGATGATTTCTAAGTATCCGTTGCTTTTAAGATTGTGATCTCAAAAGATTGCAGTACTAAAAAATAATGACAAGTTTTATTCACTATTCTTACTACGTAGGTTGAAATGATATGTTTAATATTATTTGGCAGTTTTATATGAATGTTCGGAATAAAGAAAATTCTTTACCTTTCAAAAATAGTAAGTCAACACAACTTTCACACAACACATGACCGCACACATTTACCATCAACTTCAGGGATGGGTTTCGGTATTTTGTCGTTTTACAACGAGGACAAGCTTGGTCATCCATTTTGTATGTAAAATAAACGCTAACTACACTCTATTTAATACTTTTCCAAAGGCGTTAAAAGCCGGGCAACATGTTTCCAATTCCCACGGAAAATAAGTTTTTTTTTTAATAGTTTGACATTTTGTTGGCTGTGATCTATCAGTTGCGAAATTGCTATTCGTTTATAAAATTACAACCTGATTATTTTCATTTAAAATATACTTTCCAAACAATATAATATTGAATCGAGAGAAAAGATTGTTATGGTTTTGCTTTGAGCATCTACAAATTGTAATCATCAATTAAATAAATTAATAATTCATTATTCCCGAACGATCATGAGTGTGTTTCCCTTGACGTTTTTGTCATCAAGTTTACATGCCAATAGGAGTTTTTGTTCGCAAAAACAGACCATTAGTATTTTGACAGTGACAGGTTTATTTAATCCAGTATGCAAAGAGAACAGATTATATTTTATATATTTAAAAAGTAGTATTTTCATGTTTTGCCTTCCATTTTTTATAAAAAATCTGAATATATTCACAATAACAAATAGTGAAATATGAATTTAGCTTTAAGGCAAGTTCTGACGAGGCAATCGTTTAGATTATGTGACAGATTTGCGCACAAAACCCTACCAAAACAAATCCCGATAACCTCGTCATGTTCTGTTATACAATACCGTAAATACTCCGAAAATCCGACGGAGTCACGCCGATTGCCGCAGCTTATGGAGTTCCCGCCTGTCGTGTGGCCTTCTTTCATAAAATTTATCAAGAATTGGATGTTCTCAAATTTCATAATCAGACCGTATTTTGATCAAGAATTCAGCCTACATGAGTTCATAGAGGCTTCCAAACATGCAGTCCAGGTACGATATTTGAATTTATGCTACAAGAATCTTAGCTGTAGCCGGCGGCTTTTATTTATACTGAAATCCTTTTAAGAAGGTGGTTGGACATTTTGTATAAACCAGCCTAATTGAGTTAAATTATTCGTAACTCGCATTTTTTAAAAAAATTTGTCTGGTTAGCTGATTCTCTGTATTTATTTTCCCAAATGTACAAACTGCAGAAATAGACTACTCATTATGTATATTTATATCAACAAGTTGTGTTACTGCAAAGATAAAAACAATTTTCAAAAGATATATTTGAAAACTTATACATTTTAAGAAGTATTATGCTTATATGGGTCAATCAACTTTTATCTGTCCTATCAGTACTATGTAAATTTGTCCCTCAGTAGGTTAGTACAATGAAACATTAATTTTTCCAAAAAAAATATATATGGCAATCCATTACAATGAAACATAATTATTAATTACAATATCTACTATGATGCTAGTAAATAGATTTTGTTTGCTTTAAAACCTTAACGACCTTTTTGCATGTTTATTTTAGTCCCTATTATATTTTATTATTCTGACTTCCACCGGACAACGGTTAAAAAGTTCCAAAATCCAAACATTTATGGCGTGACTACTGCTTGGAACTCAAGTCGATTTATTTCGTGACAACATTCATCCAGCCCCGATTTTGATTTCATCTTTTCCGCGGCGCCAGTCGACCGAGTGTATTTTGAAAAAGAGCGTGGCTTTATTGTGTGTCCACTGGACAACCAGCACAAAAACTTTTGTATTTTATATATTGTAGTAAATTAAAGTGGAATATATTTAATTTAATGTATATTATTTACTGTGCGTAAGACCTAATTCAAAATATTATTATTTATTACCAGGGAGCGGAATGACTAATAAATATCACCACCAGTCCCTTGGACATCCAAGATCATTGTCTGAATTATTCAATATTTTCTCTTCTAATACTGATAATTATTTTCAAATAGTTGTTTTTTTATTACATAAAAGAAGAAATACATGCGATTTTCATCATAGAGTCCCCTTTGGACACCCGAGTATTTCCTATGGACAAACGTCTATGTCCACTGGACAACCACTTTTTTCTTATCTCCTAAAGACACATTATCGTCATTTTTACTTTAAAAGAACAGTAAGGTTTTTCAAATATGATTCTAATATTTAAAAGTAAATTAACAATTTGACTGAATTTTTAAATGTCCAAGGGACTATCTTAACTACAGTCATGTGAATTTTTGAGTAAAATTTACCATAAATTGTTCTGCTCTATTTGAATTCCTTAAATATAAATAATTATCAACAACAAATACGTATAAAATATACAAATTTAAGAAAAAAAAATTGATATATAAAATCTATCATTGATGGTACACTTAAAAGTTGATTGACCCATATATCCTTATTTGGAGTGTAAAGAAATGTTTGTTATAAAATTTGCTATATCACTGTCTTTGGATCAGTACCAATATGAAATAACTTTTTTTGGCATCTCTCCATTGTGAACCACTTGCTATGTTTGTCATATAATTCCTTAGCCCTCCTTGTTTATTTAAAAAGGGTAGATATATAAATAACAAATGAAAAGAGATCATAGGAACTAATTCTAGTTTGTTAATGAAGATAAATGGTATATTGTGTATGCATGGTTTGTTTTATTGACTATTCATAACAATAAATGATTACATCTTATCAGTCATGCATTGTTTTCAGCTAGTACAGTAATATTCTATCAAAATAAAATATTTTTTTATGTACAATTGAGATACAATTACTTTTTTTATAGAAAATTTGGATGTGTATTAAAATATCCAAGAAGCAATAATTTTCTTCCACTCATTACAAAATAATTTAATGTATTTTAAACAAGGGTTGTAAGGCTGGCTAAAGGTGTATTTCTATATGCATGTTATGCCAAGTTTTTTTATAATATTCATGTTAGTGGTGTGTATGTCCAGACCCAAATGGATGAAAAACTATATGATAAATATTTCTTCCCTAGGACCAGTTTATTGTATACTAGCTTTTGCCCGCGACTCCGTCTGCGTAGACTTTAGGGTTAAGTGCAGAAAGATAATACGTGAATCTTTATTTCTTCTCATAAGTGTCCAAAAAAGTTTTACTTTGAAAAAGCTATTTCCGCATTTATAACATGTTTATTCCACGGGAACATTTACTTCACAGGGTCCTATTTATGTTCATACCTAAAATTATATAACTTAGTCGAATGGTTTAGGCGTGAAACCGTAATAGACTTACAGAGTTACTCTTGCAATTATAACATGTACCCATACCCACGGGAACACATTTTCCAGGATAAAAGTATATCATGTTAATTCGGTGGGTTCTACCTATCTCTATACCAAAATTCATTTACATTGATTCAGTAGATCTTGAGTTTACGGATTCCCACGGGAATACTACACTTTCCGGGATAAAATGTATCCTATGTTACTTCTGTGGGCCCTACCTTTCTCCATACCAAAAATCATTCAAATCTTTCAGTAGATCCAGAAAGTCCCATTCCCACGGGAATACTACATTTTCCGGGATAAAATGTATCCTATGTTACTTCTGTGAGCCCTACCTATCTCCATACCAAAAATCATTCAAATCTGTTCAGTAGATCCAGAAATACCCATTCCCACGGGAATACTACATTTTCCGGGATAAAATGTATCCTATGTTACTTCAGTTGGCCCTACCTATCTCCATACCAAAAATCATTCAAATCGGTTCAGTAGGTCCAGAAATACCCGTTCCCACGGGAATACTACATTTTCCGGGATAAAAAGTATCCTGTGTTACTTCGGTGGGTCCCATCTAACTCCATACCAAAAATCATTAAAATCGGTCAAATGGTTTAGGCGTGAAAGCGTAAAATCAATATAGCGTTTTATACCCAATCCCACGGGAATACCAAATTTTCCGGGATAAAAAGTATCCTATGTTACTTCGGTGAGTCCCATCTATCTCCATACCAAAAATCATCCAAATCGGTTCAGTACTTTTTGAGTTTATTCGTAACAAACATACAAAAATACAAAAATACAAACCTTTCCTCTTTATAATAATAAGTATAGATAACGGTCAACATTTTCATTGTATTTTATGATGTTTAATGCCTGGTGTCAGGTTGTTTCAGAATCCCTACAAAAGAGTGATTTTAAATCACTAGAAGGCCTTGTGGACAAAGAAGCCATTACTGCCCTGAAAAGCGCAGTGTCGAAGTTGTCCGTATCACAGAGACAATTGCTTGCCATAGATAAGGAGGACATCTTTTATGCTTTCCCATATCAGGTATGTAAATATTTGTTGATCACAGATGGCTGATGTGATTAATCATTCTGATCTATTCCCTTAAATCTTTTTAAGAATGTTAAAGCTGAGGAATCTATTAATTGTTGTATTGGCAAGCCAGTACAAACTTGGAAACAAAACTTAATGCATTGCCAGTAAATCAAAATTGTTAAAACTTTCTTACACATAAGAATATAGAAATGAGCAAAACATTGTTTTTTTTTTGATAATTTGTTTTATACAATATTAAAATTGAGGCCTCGTAACACTTTCAGTAATAATAGTAAAAAGTAGTAGACTAGTTTCAGAACAAAGAAAACTCTAGTATATCTTTTTCCAGGTAGGGGTGATGTTTGATGACTCCGACAAAAGATGGGTTGAGATCACAATGTGTTATCATGTGTTAAGAGGTCTGAAGCATATGAAAGAGAGTGGGGATCTGCCACCTGTCTCATTAGGGTAAGATATCACATTTTCTAGACACTATTATATACTACACAATAAACAATTTTTTATTTAGTTCTATAATGGCAAAGTGACTATGTCTATATAGCATACTGACCATAAATTATGATCATAACTTAGCAACTGCATTACTAATAATTTATCCCACTTAAACATAATAAATATGGCTCCACTACTTTTATCAATTATTCTAAGAGATTTTAGTTTATTGTGTTGAATTTTTTGTGTGCCATGTTTAATTACTGTATAAATTGTGCTTTCCAGTGTGCAGCCCGAATACCAAGACAATATTTTCATACTAAACTATAGATTTATCAGAGAGTTTACAAAGGGTGTTGAGGACAGTTGGTGGGTGAACATAGTGAACCACTTCCAGCCTCAAACAATTGTCAAAAAAATATAATTAGCAGCATGACAACTGATCTAAGTGAGCCTAAGTCCAGTGTTAAATAAAATGTAATTGTTAACGATGTTATTTTATTTAAAAACAATATCTCTTAAAATATATAGGTAAACTAGATAAAAAAATACAAAATTAGTTTATTAAAATATAATAGGGTTTTTAAAAGTTATGAAAAATTCACGAATTGACAACACAAACTTATCATATCCACTCATTACGACGATTATAAACTCGGAAACGTAACTAGTAAGGCCACGTATCATAGCCAACCTAAAAAAAAACTACACGAAGTTGACTAAAACTTAAATACAAAGCAACCTTAAATATCTTAAATGACAACAAATAATACAAACAGTGTTATTAGTTTTTAAATATCACATTAATTAGCACCATTTACTTGTACAAACACCGTAATCTTATCACATTAAAATACTCATAAAATTGTCACTCATGTAACAGAAGGACCATAGTAGGCCGATGTTGATCTCGAAAAAAGTCACAAAAGTGACTTATTGGATCAAACTATGTTATGTGTTACGTTTAAAAAATATATATTTACGAATATATGCAGCCCTAAAAACTAGTAGAATTGAGATCAAGTGAACTCGGCTGAAATTCGGTCTCGTGGGCGCAGTGTGGGCGCGTTAGAAATGTGGGCGTTTCTCGCCCAAACATCGTGAGCGTATTGCTTTAAGCAATGGGACCAACCGATTAGAATTAATTATTATGCTGGAGATACTTTATAAGATCTCTGCCTGGTATTAATAGCCATTTCCTTCATACGGTTGCGATTTCGCCAGACAAGCCAGTATACTGTAAATGCCTTAGTCGGGTATCATCTACAAAACACATTGCAAAATACAGATGCCTCTATGTTGATATCCAACGAATTCGCTTATAATTTTTGCAATGTCCTAAGATTATGATGACCATAAACTTAGTGATAATTTTATAGTACATTTAGATCTCTTTACACGATTTTGGCTCAGTAATTCGTTTCTCAGTGTTTGATATTCAATCAAAATACATTAACAAATTCTTCATAGGTTTCAGTAGCTTCTTTCAGTGCGTGTAATATCGCTGCGGAATCACCTGTAACAAAAAACTCAAATTTTGAGTTCAATAATAAAGCTATGATTACCGTTTCAAGACAGTTTTGTTGCTAAATGCTAAGAAATTGGTAATGAAAAAACTTAATATAAAATTTTGCCCAACCCGGTAATTAAACTGCGTAACAATCGGAACATTACCTACTCAGTAAAAAAATAATTTTAAAGGTATTTATTTACTTACCTTCTGCGACATCGTATAAATATCGCTTGTCGGTTCCACACTGTACTTTTATCGGCCTCTGTCTTTCCAATAAACGTTCCACATCTGTAGAAAAAGCAATGTAGTTATGAAACTCCTTATAAAATGAACAATTTATTATTAGCAGAGAAATTTACTCATCCGAAAATGATCCCTTAAGAAAATAAAACATATCCTATAGTTATCCTGTACCACATCTAGGGTTTGCAATCCCGCATTCCGCGTTCCCGCATTCCCGCGGGATCCCTCATGTTTTTGAGTACTGCGGAATTCCCGCATTTGTGCGGGAATTCCGCGCGGAAAGTTTTTGACTTCGCTAGGTAATAAATTCAGGACTTCAGCCATCACTGAAGGCTTATTAGCTCCACACAACAAAGCAGGGGCATCAGACAGCATCGATTAACCGATCAAGCGAAGTAAAGGATTAGAATTGGCGGCGGTTTGGTTATTCTAGTAGAAAAAAGTGAGACTTTACAATCAAAGTGACACTTAGTTGTAGGTTGCTAAATGTTGTTTCTTCGAAAGTTAATTACTAAATTATAGTAACAATTATTAATTAAATAATTGAAGTAAATGATGGTCTCGAGGTATAGGCGCAAGGTCGAGAAACTTGGTGGTCGCGGGTTCTTACTTCAAGCACACACCTCTGACTCTTCAAAGTAATGTGTGTATTCAAAATGAAGTGTGTGTGAATGTGAATGTGTATTCGCCTGAGCACGGGCCTCCTCTACCATTGAGAGGGTTTAGGGCTTAGTCCACCACGCTGACATAGCGTACCACGCGTACAAACCGTAAGTTGACGGACTACACACTTTAAAAATACACCTTAGATTTTTTTTTATACCGCTCAGGAAAGTGATAATTCATTGTGAATACACACATAACTTGTAAAAATCATTGGTATATGCCTGGGGTTTGAATCCGCGACCGCCCAGATACTCGATCGCTCTTAAAAATCTCGAGGCCATGATTGCTGTTTAGGTCAGATTGGACCATATTAACACGCAGAAAACTGTTGGAATGGAGGAACACGGATTGCGATATTGCAAATCCCCTACCTTACCTAATAATAACTATGGGAAAGTACTTCTTCTATTAGTTAAATTGTATGAATGTTTTTTTTTATTACTTTTTTAACAGTGTAACCAACCTACAGGCAATATAGCATTATTATAATGCATATTTTTGCATTTTTAAATTTTTGCGGGAATTCCCGCGGGATCCCGCGGGAAAGGCAAATTTCTCGCAAATTTCCCGCGGGAAAAAAATGACTGCGGGATTGCAAACCCTAACCACATCCCTGTTTAACTTGCTAAAACCTGTTCAACTTTCCTGGCCTGGAGAATCACGCTTACACCTCATCTACCAGGCAGTCATTACAATGCAGAGATCTTAAACTTACCACCATGAACTCTATCCAGTAGAGTACTTATATCGCAGCTCTCTTCAAATCTTGTACATAGTGCATTAACATACACACTTGTTCCCGACAATATACGCTTGCTATCACCAGTTTGCAATTGATATGTGCTGTTATCATTAACTGTGGAACATTCTATTTGCACCATCTCATATGCAGCTTTTGAAGACTGTGTGGAGTATCCAATAAGAAGGTTTTTATACACCATGAAATCTTCTACATTTGTCATTGCCATGTATATGCTTGGGTTGGTATCCCTGTAACATTGTGTATATGTTGGTAATAGTTTCAGTTATGTTCGAATTTTGGAACAAGGATTCAATAAAATCCTGTTTTGAAAATAAATTAATAACAATAGTAAATTAAAATGGTACTAAGCAATACTAAAACATATTGCAGTAGTTACATATTGGTACCTTCTTCATCAATCCATATACGGCCACTACTGAGCATGGGTCTCCTCTACCATTGAGAGGGTTTAGGCCATAGTCCACCACACTGGCCTAGTGCGGGTTGGCGGACTACACACCTAAGAAATTCCTAAGGACTCTTAGGTATGCTGGTTTCATCACGATGTTTTCCTTCACCGTTAAAGCAAGTGATAATTCAATGTGAATACACACATAACTTCGAAAAGTCAGAGGTGTGTGCCTAGGGTTCGAACCCGCGACCGCCGAGATTCTCGACCGCGCGCCCAAACCTCGAGGCCATCACTACCATTAATTAAAATTTTTATATATTAAACCCCTTAATAAAATATTGCCTCAATTACTAAAACAGTTAATCTACTGAAGTATACAATATATAGCTCATTATAAAAGTAGCACTAATAAAGGTACTGTCTCAAGCTTCTTCTGATTTTATTTACAAGCATGCTTCTGTGGCCTTACAGAGCTTTTTAATGTTAATTGTCAATGCAAATATGTATGTAGCACTTGCACAACGCAATTTGTTGTCTCCGAAGTTTAAAACTTATGTTAGACAGATTATTTATGCAATAAGGAAAAAAAATTATTCTACCTGTCTAAAGGTACTCTACACATGTCCATGATAATGATACACAAGTCCAGCTTACATCTTTCCAACATATTCAGAACATAATTTTCTGTAACACAGTGCTCCCACTCAACATTCTCTGTGGGACAGTCTACACCAAGCATGCATTTTGTGTTACACAACTGACAACCATGGCCTGCATAGAATATGAAACCTGAAAAAAAGAAAAAGTTTTTTGGATACTACATACCATAGAACAATTGAATAAGGGAATCAACCCATAGAGAAAACACATAGGTATATTTTTGTAACAATATGTCCCCAGGTTGCTTTGAAGTTCAGTTACAAAAGAGGCTTGCCAATGCCATATTATTTGTGGATAGACTGAAAGAGAGAACACTTAAGTCTTAAGAATTTTTTATATTATAATATTATATAGTAGCAAAGCATGCTGAGATAAATGCATTAAAAGAAATTTAAACATAAATACTTACAATATGAATCTTCAGGTATGGACTCAGATATCTGTTTTAAAATCACCTTCAAATCATGTGCTGTTGTATTTTTCACTATAACTACAATAAATCCAAGAAGCTTTAGATTTGATCCCAACGAATCACAGTCCGTTGATGGTGTTGCCAAATTTGATAGATATTCATACTTATCATTTGCTATGAGTATTGCTACTTTGGCCTGCGGTCTGAATCCTTGCAAGGACATAAGCAGTGTATTGTATTTAGTTTTAGTGTACCCTTTACAATGCAGTGCCTTTAACAGTTCTTCACCAGCATTCTCAACATTATCAAATGTTATTCTGAAATCAGCATAGATATAGTTACAAAGCATTCGTCTGAGAGATGAACATACTCATTTTCTTTTCAGGCACCCCTTCATTATTTTAAATCAATATATGGGACGTATGACTGCTGGGCAAGAGCCTCCCTTAACATTGATAGGTAAAGCAATGATGGTCTCGAGGTTTAGGCGCGCCATCGCGGATTTCGGCGGTTGCAGGTTAAATTCATGATTTAAAGACAGTGTCCCTTTGTACTATATATATATTTACTTGACAATGTTATAATGTAAACAATCTATGTACTTACTCCAAATTAGCTATGTTCGCAAGAATTACACACTGTTCTATGGTGAGGGCTTTTGCTTTTTTATAATCATTGTAGTTCAGTTGGGCCAGTAAAGACATATTTGTTATTATTGCTTATTCGTATCGCTTAAAGATGATATTTGCGAAATTAACTGCTACACTTAACTCAAAATATTTTTAAACTGACATTTGACAGCTTGCTTGTTCAAGTAAATACATCAACAGCTGATTTCCTTAATATTTTATAATAGCCCATTCAGCGTTCTCGTTAATTGCACATTATAAAATTTAATAATATTATAAAATTTTATAATAATAAAATTATAAGTTCCTTTCCTAATATATAACTTTACTCCTTATATAAGTTATTTAAAATTATTTTAATAAAAATTTTGTTCGTTAAAAAAGTTATAGCAAACTACGAATATTTCTTACTGTTGTGAAACATCATTTTTAACGACCTCATTTTAATAAGTAAAAATGACCTAGCTAAATAATTAACTTAATTATTTAGTATTTCGTTGTTTTTTGTTTGCCGTGCATAAACATAACGTTTTACCAGACAAATTATAAACCGATGAAACAAAACGCAAATTCTCAAACATGGCTATCGGTGTTGATACGTCAAAATGGAAACCTAGGAAAGTTAAAGGAACTCCTGCGGCTGCATTTAGAAATAAAATAGGAATTGGAGTTTTAACTGCTGGTATTATAAGCGGATTAGTATTTCAGTAAGATTATTTTTCTTTGCTTGATATTTTTTGAGGTTAATTTTACAATTACTTAGGAATGCTGTTGATAACAGTTTACCTTACTGATATATATTGGCGCGAAATAACGCTATGATAAGAGTGTTAATGTAATGTAATTAATAAAAATAGTGTTCTGAATTAGTTGTTGAAATGATTTCATCTGGAATATTGTATCGCCTCTACCAGTATTCTAAGTTATTTTATTTCCTTTTAACCCAAAAAATGCTTATATCATGTAATAATGTAAAAGTATTATGGGTGGCATTCACATTAACATTCCCAATAAAGAAAAAAATTACTTAAAAAACAGAAAAATTGACAATTAATTTTCAGTTTCTCTGGATTCTCAACTAATCTACGCCACGCCACAGAAAAGCTGTACGAGGATCCCATTGAGGAAGTAGAGAGAAGGATCATGATTGGAACTGGCCTCTCAAGGAAAACTGGCAGTCAGATCAGACAAATGTTGGAAGAGGAAGCAAGAATTGACCGTCCAGATAGATAAATAATGAATGTAGATGTTACTAGGTAATTGGGATTTAAGTTATTGCATTGTTAATTAGTTATTATACTTTAAAATGTATTTGACAATATTGAAAAATAGTTGGCCTTAAATATGCCAGTCTGCCATCTGAATAATGCTACACATATAGAAAATTATAGATGAGTTTGTAGGTTATTGTTCTATAAATAAAATAATGTTTAATTCATTAACAGTGTAAAAAAATCACTAGTTTAGCAATAAATTATTTGACTTACACAAAATGTTTTATTTGTTGCCAGCCAAACAGATGATAAAAGCAAAAGTATAGAACAGAAAGTGATAAGCAAATACTTTTCACATGATCCTATGGATGAAAGCCTTTCAGATTTTCAAGAGGCAAAGAAAAAACACTCTGGCCCAAAAAGCACTAAATCTTCCATAAAAAAGCCTAGAAAACCTGTTAAAAAACCTAAAGGGCAAAGAGATATACGAACTGCTTTAAAACCTAAGAAAAATGATCTTGTTGCTTATACAGAACAATTTGATGCTGTTTGTAAGAAAGCTGGTGTGGATGTAGATACTGAGGAGTTACAGTTGGCTATAGCATTATCTAAATCATTGCAATCTGAATCTACTAATGATGACTGCCCAACGCAAATAAGCTCCCAGGAAAGGATTAAAAAGATTAGAACTACTTTGCAAGAATATGGTTTTAGGGTGCCAGAGGCTAAAACATCTATTGGTAAGAAAGCTAAGAGACATCGAAAAGAATACAAATTAATATATAAGACTGATTCAGAAAAAGCACAAGTGATATCAGATAAATATTCACAAGTTTTATTCACTAATATTGATGAATTGAATAACTCAGAACTAACTCTCACAGCTGGAGTTACCAATTCTACTCTATTCCATATAACAACAAATATTACTTACAAAGACTTAAAGAGCAGTGATGTATGTTATGTTGGTAATTTAGTTGAAAAATCCTCAACTAATGGATGTTTATTAAGAGATTGGTCTAAGATACCAGGCAGACCACAAAGCCCTCAAAGAATTGAAGATATAGCAATGAATTTCAGTGAAATAGAATGCTCCCAAGAAGAGCTAGATTCAATTCTAAGTGGACCCCTTAAAAGAACCAAAAAAATATTGAGTTTGAAAAAGACTGAGAAAGAGAATTTACAGACAGATCATGGCAAAATTCATGTAGTTGACATACAAAATGCAAATAAAGAAGTTCCTAATATAATTATACATGAAGATGAAACAAATAAAGCTATAAAAAATAGTAATGACTTTGTGGTGCATAGGAGTTGTTCACCAGACATCTTTGACGATGAAGAATCAGTCATCGAAATCCTTCCCGCAAGTACTAGTGTGCGTGAAAAAACTAATCTAACAATGGATTTGACAGAATGTGTAGAAAACTTTTCAGTGAAGATTCAACATAATAATTTAACTGTTTCAGAAAACAACAGAAATGTGACAAATAGAAGATCTAACGATTTTATGGAGATGACTGAATGTGTTGCTACATCATCTCAACCTATACAAGTTAATAACATTTCTAGAGAAAATTTTGCTACCGATCCTGCTATGAAGGAAATTAACAAAAACAAATTGGATCTAACACAATCGTCAGACTCTCTAGATAGCCTTCCTGATATTAATTTCGATACTAATAAAAACAAGGATGACACAGTTATATTAATTGCAAATGATTATAGAGAAATCTTAACAAAACAACACCACCAACAATCGCCTGTAAGTAATAAATGTAATAATTCGGACGTTATATATGATTTGACTCAAGATGATGCGAAGGAAACAGATAAAACTTCAGACATTCGTAATGAAGAAAACAATTTTAGAAATAATGAAGCCTTAAAGGTATTTGAAAACAGATCAACCAATGTTAGCCAATTAATTAATGATTGTGATGAGTCAAATGAATGTTATAGCAGAAAGAAGAAAGAAATTGAAGGAGATGAAAGAGTTCAAAATATTGAATTGGATGAATCTTGCATAAACAAAAGTTTACAAATTTTGGATCATGTAGAAATTAGCACAAATGAGAATTTACCTGAACGGTGTAATTTTAATCAGTCACTTGAATCTCATAGTACAATCAATAAAAAATACAAGAACACTGACAGTGAAGATCTGAATAATCAAAGCATTTTAAGTGATGAAACAGTACATTTATCTTTAGAGGATAATGAATCAGTTAAATTAAGCCCCCAAAAACAAATAGGCACTAGAGAAAAACAAGATCTACCTAAAGAATTCCGGGGTGATAAAGATATGAATGAAGAAAATAATAATAGTGACGTAGATTTAACACAATCCTCAAATTCGTCGATTGAAAAAATGGAAGTAGAAATGGACAATAGTAATGTTCAAATATTCCCTTCTGAAGATTTCGATAAGGACAAAATAATGCAAACTCCTTTAGATGAAGATAATTATAATAACAAAGTGAACCTACAAACACCAACAAAAGACAATCATAGCAAAGTTAGTGATGAAGATAACATAGATTTGACTCAATCATCTGACTCAATAAATGAAGAAAGAGAAGAAGTATTTGAGAATAACAGTTTTGTTGCCCCAAGCAAATGTAATAACAGTGATACAATTTTAAAAGAAGACAAAAACGAAGACTCGATCCGCCAAAAAATACATATGGAAATGAATGATATATCAACAGATTATGATGAAGTTATATATTCAAAAGAAAACCACTTGAAGGAAAATATAGATTTGACACAATCGCCAAATCAGTCTATAGTAGAAAGAACAGAAGTATTTGAAAAATACAGTTTTGATCATTCCCGGGATAATAGTAGAGATAGCGATAACACAGTTATTATGCCCGTAGAAGAATATACGTGTAAAGAGATAGGTCCACAAAATCTTCGCCTTAATGAGCAGAAAGATGATATTTCAATAGCATATGACGATGTATGTGTTGTTGAGGAAAATGTAAGCAATAATACGGATAAAATTAAAAATACTTCTCAAACACATATTAATGATGCTAAAACTAATTGTACACAATCCAGCCAAAACTCAGAAGTATTCGAAATCATAGATAACGAGCTCGATTATTCCCTACAAAAGTCTAGACGAGAAAATTTTGATCTTGGTGGTGTGTCAATATTAGATGACGTGTCTCGTCGAATAAAAACTAGCAATTATTTGGATATTCTTGAAAAATCCTTACCCATGGTGGAAGTAAAGGATAACGAAAATGTCCCAAAACCGGTTACACCTAAAAAGGACAAACCAAAGCCTACTTTAAAAACTCCTGATAATGATTATATTATAAAATACGACAATGTTACTCCCATGCCAAATTATGCGCAGATGACTTCACCAGAAAGGATGCAAGAGTTAGAAAAATATGGACTGAAACCTTTTAAGCGAAAAAGAGGTAAGAGTGTGAATTCTCATAAACAGTTTTTTGGAATTTTACTAGACTTTACTGCCTATAATGCTGAACTGAACTTACTTGGTACAGATTTTTTTGAGATAAGAATAACTTCCGTCAATACATATAAGCTACATAAAACCGTTCATTCTTTGAGATATATTGTACTATTTGTATACAGGAATATGTAATCTATGTGACAACTCAATCATCTATATATATAAAAATGAATTGCTGTTCGTTAGTCTCGCTAAAACTCGAGAACGGCTGGACCGATTTGGCTAATTTTAGTCTTGAAATATTCGTTGAAGTCCAGGGAAGGTTTAAAAGGTGAAAAAAAATCAAATAATTGCCGGGAAATCCCTCAAAACAGCCCTTTTTTATTTCCCATACAAATGTTTTCTAAATAATATCGAGAGTCAATTTGTAATTTATTACCGCTGCATAAAGTTCAAATTCGCGTGCGCGTTGGAGAATCTTATATCGCGTTCCGTAACAACTAACTTCAGTTGTTGATCTGTCAGATTATATTTTTATTTTTTTGTATTTTACCTTTTTTATATTTGACAATAGATTTGAGAACCAAAATATAATATGTCAATCCATCCTGTCGCACTTCAGAATACGGAAAAAATTATAACGATATTGTGTTACGATATCTGTGAGTGCATCCTTCTATCTTTGTGGCTACGTGCGCGAGAACTTTCTTTACTTTGGTAATCCTTTGTGGTAGTGACTTTGTGCTTTACAATTTACGATGCCGAGGAGAAGACGACCTGACTTAGGAAGTCAATCAAATGTACGAAGAGCTACCTCCCGTGCTAACCGCACTGATGACCAGAGAGAGAGAATTAAAATACAAACACAGAAAGGAAGATTGTTCATTTTTATATAAACAGATTGTACAAATTGATTTATCCATTTTTGTAATACATATTCTCTTCCTTTTCCAATGCGTTTCATTCTACTATAATTTTATTTGGCTTTTTACCATTTATAAAGGCTTCAGCCTTGGTCTAATTACTGAGCCCTCAGTTGTAAATTGTAAACCAGGCACATCTAAGGAGATAATAATAATTAGGCTTTTTATATTTTACACAACAAATAGTTCTGAACGCTGATATACATATTTGACAACCAACAAATATGTCAATTAATCAGTGCACTATTCTTCATTTTTAAAATGTAAAATATGCAATTATTCGAATACTGTAGATATATGTTGTCGATTCGAAACCTTTATTTAAATCCGTTCTTTAATTTGAGGGAACAATTTGAAGGGATAAATATTTAACGGTTGACAGGCCATTACATAGAACAGTTTATATGGGAAAATGAAATTCCTGTTTTTATCATATTGCCCGCAATTTTTCCATATTTTATCATCATTTAAACCTTCCCTGGACTTCAACGAATATTTCAAGACTAAAATTAGCCAAATCGGTCCAGCCGTTCTCGAGTTTTAGTGAAACTAACGAACAGCAATTCATTTTTATATTATAGACGGATCCGATTTGTTTGTTTTAAAATCATTTTATACAAGTTTAGATCTTTCATTTATCGTTTTGGCAGAACAAAGTCTGCCGGGTCAGCTAGTTATTGATAATTAGGGTAACAAACATTCATACAACATTTTTGCATTTTATAATATGGGTAGGGTTATTGACTCAGGCACTACAGGGAAAAAAGGAAGCTTATAAAAAATTAGCTTATAAAACATTTAATTCCAGCCATACAAATTCTTACCCACATATACAATCAAACACATCCATTAATTGAATCTATGGATGACATGCCATCTCCATCAAAGAGATTGAAGAAAAGCACAACGCCGCCTCAACTTCCTCGTAAAATACTCATGGAAGAAAAATCACCGAAGAAAAATCTAGAAATTCAAGAAAATCTGGATGATATTTACGAAGTAACGAACGAAACGCCTGAATTAAAGGAAATTGACTGTCCTGTTGAAGACTGGGTGTTTCAGAAACGAGAGAAGGCTAAGGTAATGTTTCATTGTTTTTAAATACTTAGTGTCGATTTTGACCTCCTTGGTGATTTTGAAGTAAAAAAGTGCGGAATAAAGTCTAGGCTTGGGTTAAGTGTTTTTGTTTTTTTCATTAGGAGTTTTAAAATAATTATGCTCAAAAAGCCAACAGACTTGCATTCTATTACCTGTGACTAAAAATACAGATGACGAAAGTAAAGTAAAGTACAGGTGTGAGTGTAATGTGGGTCAGAAAGAGAGACTGTAAAAAACATATTATATTTTTCTTTATAGGTCCATTCTTGTAGAGTTCCGCTTCACGTGGCTTTCCAAAATTACGTCTCGTGTCGTCGCAGGCTGCGCGAGGCCATCTTGCGATACGAACCTATCGAGATAGATGTCATACACAAGCAGCTTGTTGGTTATGGACACAGATATGATCCTAAAGTAAGTTTTTTAACAGTATGTATTAAAATAATTCCGTTGAAAAGTAACAGATGGCGCTTGCAGTAGTTTTTGTTCTATTTTCCGCAATATTTATAAAGAAATACTAAGCGTCTACGGCACGCCAAAATTTAAAATTGGTTTATTTCTAAAAAAAATTAAGGAACAAATTTACATGCATACCAATACAAAAAATATATTATAGGAAAAAATTCTATGTCATATTGATATATAACCTATATCATATTATTTTTGAATTCTAAAGATAATAATATCTTCATGATTATTTTTTCGTGTAGAATATAATGAACAAATTTCTGCGTTAACGAAAATAATTATAATAATCTTACAAAACTTTTTGCAGGATTTGCTGAGATTCATGGATAAAAAGTGTATCACTGTAAAAACGAACGACAATAATGCAAGGAATAAGAATTAAGTTATTTTAAATAAATTATGTAATAAATGTAAATACACAGTTTTATGTATAATATTTTTTATTCCATTCAATTATGCCGATTTTGTTACGTGTTATTATTAGTCTACTGTAGCAAACCATGCAAGTTACATTTGGGCCTCTCAAATTACCTCCCGTAAAAATTGACTAGAAAAATGACTTATTATGGTAAAATTTTGTTTTTGGGCCTGTTTACCTATAATTTGGTTATTCAGTTTTGAATTAAAGACTATTGGACGATGTTTCCCGCGTAAAAATTTGAGGTTAAAAATATCGATGACTGTTCTTCATGATGGACGAAATAAACATTTTAAAGCTTACATGGCTTGGTTTAAAATAGTAAAGTATATTGAAGCCGATTTTATTGTTATTTATGATTGATAGATAGATAAATTTAAGTCCGTGTCCATAATTGTTTGCGGGATTTTATAAAATCGGCCACAATACGCTTTAGTATAAATAAAAAATAAATTTTCAGCCAATTATATCAGACCCTAATGGCACTTAAGCAGCATAAGAAGCGTTTGAGTGTCACAGTAACTACTTGGATGGATTTTTTTCCGCCGAATTTATAATAATTAAAAATGGCCGACCAATTTCTTCTTCTGAAGAAGAAAGCAAAGGACATGCCATAAAGCCTAATTGGTACATTTTTATACTCAGTGTAATTTTGTTATGCAGTTAGGCGTCGAAAAAACTATTTGATATTCATTCACTATAACACTCCTAAGAGAATAAATATGAACATTTTGTATACAAATCTGTATAAGTTGAGCATTACTCACATTTAGAATTAGATCTAGTATTACAATACAAAACTACTTTTATTTTAAACGACGTATCCACATACCTTAGGAATAAGTGATATTCTTATAGGTTTAAATTTAGTAGATAGAAATGCTAGAGTACAGAATTCACACTTTCAGAAATAAAATTATGATACATAATGTCGAAAAGATAACATGCTTTTAAACATGTATAGTTACGTATGTTTTGGCTGGCAAAATTTTCTAAAGTATATGACTATATTTTTTCGTCAGCACCTTTTTAACGGAAAATTAAAATTAACGCAGCTAATAATCACAAACGTAATCCCACAATATGTCGTGGGTAATAAAATTAGTTTTAATCCCACAACACCCACCCAAAACAAATAATTAAACTCAATACGGCTTAACAAAATAGATTAAAAATAAAACAACATGTTATTGAAGCATTTGGAACAGCTGACGAATTATGCCTCCAATATTATATCTCATTCACGATAAGTTGATTCTTTTGACACATCAACTAGTGATGGGAAACAGAAAATATCTAGTAGTTAAAAAATATTGCATTTTAAAATACTGCATTATTGTGAAATTATTATTGTGTAAATATTATTGTGAAATTCTTTATTACTTTCGACATGTAAAACATTATGTAGATAAGCGATGGCTGGTCAAAGTTCATAATAAGTACCTATTTAATATAACAGGGTTATTTTTAGACCTCCCGCCAAATTTAAATAGGTGTTTTAGACCACTAAAGTAAACAACTTCCCCAAAGAAATACGGGTCGAAAAGTGAAAAAAAAATCAGACCTTCTACACGAAATCGACCACGTGAGCAGTTTTCTATGGGAGGGTCGAATTATTTATCACGTTTCGACCCATGTTTCTTTGGAAAAGTTGTTTAGTTTCATGGGCTAAACCACCTATTTTAAATTGACGGGAGGTCCAAAAATAACCCTGTATGTAAAAATTAAGGTTGAAAAATTAAATAGTTTTATCTTTAAAACTGTTTTTATTAAGAAAAAGGAGCACAGCCATGATCATCATAGTGTTCAGTAAAATTATCGACGTGGATATCGATATGAACGATGTTACGTCCCTTTCCGTCCGACCGATGTAACATTGTACAAGCGTCTATTATTTTCAGTGTTCCTATTTTAATTTTACTTTGAAGCAATAAAGTCTCAAAATTTTCGGATAACGCTTAGATCTTTAGGGACTTTTGTGTTGTATGTATTTTTTTTATATTTATCAAATCATTTAAATAATAAAATGATACGTTTTTTATTTCAAAGTCATGTCTCAGAAAAATTTACATCTGCCAAATGAATCAAGTTATCGTGAATGAGGTATAAATAACATTTTTGTAGGGTAGAAATAAGGAGAACCGTTTATTTTTAAATATTCACTAAATAGTGATGACGCTACTGTCAAGAAACAATACTTTTTAAAGATTTGGTTAACTTTATCCAACTTGAAACTTGAATTCTTGACTTAAAACAAGCTACGAATTATCCAGGATATCTCAGGATAGTTCTAAAATTGGAAATATCCCGGATAAGTACGAAGGCTTGCAACCCTCGAGCTTTTATTATTAAGTAAGATTATAGATTTTTTGTTTATTACGTTTTTGGTTCTCCTTTAGTCACACACTACAACATGTAGATTCTAAACTCCACAGAATATATAAAAATCAGTCTCAAAGACGTAGACAATATTGAATATTGTGTAAAAATCACATGTATTATTTACAAGTATTGTAAAGTTATATTTTTAGTCTGATCGTTATTTCTTTAACAGGCCAGCTTGCTGTATAACTTGTCGGGTCGCGTTGTTAATATGGCGGAAGCGATCGGGACCCAATTGGATACCACCATACCTGCAAATAATTATTATTATGTTACATACAAGATTCTGCATCCACGTTGCGGCAGTCATGTTTAAAGTCACATTTATTAGGCCAGGGTAATAACTTTGGTCATCTCCAGGAACGAACCCGGGACCTCTAGATGTCAGGCACCAACTTACGTGCCATGCCTCGAGATCAACGAGATAGTAAGTTTATGTTATCTGAATTCTGAAGTAAAAAGATTTTTAAAACACAGTCAAAATTGATAAAGTTACACAGCATTCAAATTTATATAATGGATAAAATTTCAATAAATTTTTAAACCAAACTGAAAACTTTTTGTAACAATTCATTATACACTACTCAACAGAACACCACACAAGTAACAGAAACAACACCAATACTTAAATAGGCCTTTAAATTAGTACACCTACATACATATACCAGCTGTTAAACATGATACCTGGACACGGAGTAAGGCTTAACAAGTCATTTATAGAATAGATCTTTGCCCATCAGATAGACATATACAGAAATATAACTATACACACTTTATTGAGATATACTCACCATCTAGAGACAACAACGAGGGTATTCTTCTGGTCCAATATCTGCAACAGATGCAGCATTCGTCCTCCAGCATGTGCCTCTCCATCATCATCACAATCCTGGAGAATGCTGGTGCCTTTGGCTGTGTTTCTCTCGATGCGGTATGCATACATATTATGGGTGGCATGCATAATTTTCTTGTTCTGCTTCAGTTTTGTAAGGACCGCACTGGAAGCAATTATTTTGGGAGATATAAGATACATACATTCAATCAACTTTAATACCCTACTATAAGAATGGAGGTATTAGGTGGCGAGATGCGTTTAAAATTATCTTTTACATTAAATTAGATATTTTTACTTCCTATCTAACCACACAACCACCACTGTAACTCAAAGATCAACAGCAGCATGCACAGTAATGACACCAGGCAATGAAGCTCAGCAAATCTAAGGGGACCTGAATAGTCATAATCCCACATCAAAATTGATCAGAAAGACAATATAAAGCAGGAGTTGGAAAGCAAATAAGATATAAAGGATGTGAACTGAAATGGAAAAAAATAGTAGCATTTACTAATAATCTACATTACAAAATTAAATTACTTACTTTACATCTTCTAAGCTGTGCACTTCAGCCGCATGTCCTTGGAATGTGCTCTTTCGGTCTGCAATCACTTCTCCGTGCGTAATGTTGGGGCAGTTTATATCCAGCTGTTGAACATACAAATTGAGAATTGAGTCAAAATCTTGATATTATGCTAAATAAGAGCATAACAGATTCGATAAAACCAATATAAAAAGAAAATACCTACTTTACAATTTACGTTTTCACATATTAAGGTTAAGCAGCAGTGTATATCTTTATTTATGTTTCATAATTGGCATAATAGAATGTGACTATGGTTTTGGTACACATTTTTAGCATTCAAAGTGCAAATATTCTACTTGCATTTTATTTATTTACACAAAACAACAGAGGGAAAAATAGTACAATTTGCAGTGTTTTCGCTCAAAGCATCTTTTAAAAAAGCTGTAGCTTTGTATAAATAATAAAACACATTACTAAGTCAAATAATATTTTACATTCAGATTGGTGTTTCTGTACTTAATTATTTCGATTCTTATTTAATTGACTCCAATATTGATATGCTGATAATAAATTTAAGCGACAATATCTAATATTAAACAAAAGCAATCTTTTAACATTGAATCATCATCAGCTCATATAAATCCTACTGCTTGTCACAGGTGGAGGCCTACACATGCCTCTACACCTCAGAAGGTTTAGGATTTTAGCAAGTAATCAGAATCAAGTAAAAAAAAAAAAAAATTACATTTCGTGTTGCTGAGCAAGTTTCTTCTCCACAGCGATAACATGTTTTGAAGCGGCTCTAGTTTTAAAAAATAGCATAAAAAATTGATGATTCAAAAGTGCTTGTGAAAGTCTATTTGAATAAAGGAAATTTGACATAGACTGATAATCACATTCAAATTCTCGGGCCAGAATATACCAAGTAGGTAACCAGTTTCTATAAACACTTTTCGCCAGCTGTATTTCTAAAGTTCTATGTCTTAAATGTGATCCTATTGAAATTTTTCTGGCATATATTTAGACATTAAACTGCAACTCAGAAACTCTGTTTGGAAAATCACTAACATTTTGTATGTAATCAACCTGTGATTTGCATGTCACACATATGGCAATACATTTAAAGTTTCCGCAAAATTGTATATTTTGGTTATATACCAGGGTTAGATCCAGTGATTCCACTGCTGCTGACCTAGCTTCACTCTTATGCGCTTCTGCAGGTTTTATCATCTGTAAGTATTCTCTTATCTTCTCCACCCATTGAAATATAACCATTTCTCCAATATTTTCTCTGTGGAGAAGTCATAGATAATATTTAAAATGGTTCTCCTTTCATAAGTAGGTAAAGTGAATGCTTAATTAAATTCAAGCAGTTGTTTCTATATGATATGTCTTAATATTGAATCATTACAGTTCCTCCATAGCTGTTGAAACAAATGTGTTGAAGTTTTACCACATGGACTAACATTTGTTTTCACATCTAAATCATCCAACTGATAATTGTTAGCTAATGCCTTAGGCATTAAGATCATATTTACACAAAAAAATATATGAAAATAACAAAAAAAATTGCTTGGCAAAATAACACATGTTTATCTCTGCAATAAATTTGATTTCAAACATTTTATATTTATAAGAAATTTCTTTTAATATGACATAAATTTTAAAATACTAATTATTTTAAAATTTATGTCATTATGCTGTAATAGTAAATAGATACATACAAATAGACTTGTTCTAAAGCGAATAGTAATCTTTCTTTTGCTTTTCGGTCCATCCAAGGAGCAGAGATTTCAAATCTTGGTGGTGACTGTCCAGGATAAGTTTCAGGTAAAGTCACATACAATTGGACCTCATTTTTATGCTCTTCAATTCTGATCCTATACGACCTCGTTGCAGCACTCTCCGTGACCCAATCGTCACCGTATATGGAGCTGAGCGCCTCCACTTCCTCAGCCTACATAAAATTCTAATTTAAAACATTTTTAAAATGTTGATACACTTTAAAGGCAAAGCCCTCATTGACTTTAAAATCAAGAATTATTAAGCTATGATTTGGAGCTTTACATATTGTGACCAAAAAAATTATCTTACTTGTTTTGTCAAGTTATCTGCATCCATATTGATAATAAGTACAGCGTAAGGTCGACGACAAATAGGCACAAATGGACCCAAGTTCAATAAAAAATGATTCGATAAGGATTTTAATTCATGAAATTCGCAAAAAACATTTCACTGTAATATAAAATACAGAGGTTCACTAAGCTGTCAAAATATTAGTGACGTACGACGAATGGCGATTATACTAATCGATTTAACTAAATATTCCGGAAACTATCTGTGACGCAATGTGTCAAATTAATTTTATAGAAAGATTTTCAAACACGCCGCTTATTCGCCATGTGCCATTCTACTGTGGTAATTATAAACTATTTTTATTATGAAAGTCATAAATTCTTACGTACTTTTTAATGAAATCTTGAAAAAAGAACAAGGTTTACAATTTTGTTATCTTTTTAAGTATTACTTTACCATAATTTTCTTATAAAAAATTAATGAAGAATTATATTCTAAAGAGGATGTGAGGCCTCATACTTTTTTCATGTATGTGATTATATTTACATCCAAAGCTTGTATAATGCTTTTATTCAAAAAAGTTATTTTCAATTTATTATTATTCCTACTCTTTTAAAACATTACACACAACACTTTTAACTCAAATCAGTAGCTAAAGGAAATATTAATGTGTCCTCGTTATTTACATTAATTTTCAGATATTAGGTGGCTTGGCGTTTAAAAAAAATTTGATAGCTGTAGTAGTTCAGCTATGATTGTTAGTATGTTGTAACATGACGTAGAGTAGTAGTTTGTTATATTAGTAAGATAAATGTGTTATATAAATATTATATAAATTTATTTGTGATGTTCATATGTACCTGTTTGCGATTTAGTGTCGGAAATGAAAATGCAAATGTTTGTAATATATCCGCTGTATTTTACTGTCTCTGCGATACAAGCCCCGCTTAGTGCAGAGTCAGTAGCATAATCTAAATGTATGTATATGTATGTTGAATAAAGAATAAAGAATAAAGAATAAAGTAGAATTCTGCAGTGAAACGTTTGTACTAAAAGATGTACTGAGATGATCCGCCTGACAAGTACAGCCGGGTAAAATGTTATTGGGTTTCCATTAGGAAATTCTCAGCATTCTTATTCCTGGGGACCGATGCCTCTGCTCACCTTTCTAAGAATAAAGAATTTACCATTTTTAAGTCCTAAAAAACAGCAGAATTCCTGATGAAAAGTAGCATCGATCATTTATTAGTTATTTTATTACGGATTTGAAATTAAGTTTAATGTTATTCGTGGTCATGCGGTACAAGTATGTGCCGTGCGATCTAGAGGTCCTGGCTTCGATTCCCGGGTCGAGCAAAGTGTTATTGGGTTTTTCCATTAGGAAATTCTCAGTAGCAGTACGGAGTCTGGAAATGTGCCCGAAAAACGGCAATAGGCTCGCCCCCTATTACGTAGGACTGATACATACCTGGCGAAATGTGGGTGTAGAAATGCATCTCTGCCTACCCCTTCGGGGAATATAGGCGTGAGGTATGTTTGTTTGTGTTATTCTGTTACAAATAATTAAGGATCAGACCACTAGTTCCTGAGATTAGCGCGTTCAACCAAACAAAAAAGTCTTCAGCTTCATGACATTAGTATAAAATATAGTTGAGTTTGTAATAGATTCCATGTCCAAAGAAGTCGAGGTTTGATCATTTCCTTTACAAAGTTAAAAGCATCTTCGTATGGGTAGTCAAAATAAGAAATCTAAGCTTTATTAATATTAAAAAAAACACAGACAGCTGAGGTAGATAAAAACTTTTACTATGTTAAATGCCTTATCCCTTTTAGTTTCAGAAAAACCTGTTCTTAACAGTGGGATCTGAATATTAATATAATCTTGGCCTATCGCCAGTTATTGCTGAAAGTAGCCCTTTTTTTTTATCGAGGGGAAAGCTGTTTAAGGCTCTACTTCCCGCCAGCCCGGAGCACTGAGTTGTCCTGCCCTAGTAGGTTTAAACTATCTCAGCAAATGACAGCGATTTCAGTGTTAGATAGCCCACAACCTATTATAGGCCACGTATCATCACGCCACGACTAGTACGATCGGAGCAGCAATGTTTCAAGCAATATTTTCGCATATGTCTTTGTCGGTAACAAATAGTAGAATATAATGTGCCACCAACAAACTCTTGAAGAACAAAAGAAGGCAGATTGAACTATATGCGTCACCACACAATACCAGTCCAACACTAAAACCTACTGTGCAATGTCGTGTGAGGTGTAATATCGGGCGAATGCGAATCGAAATGTATGAAATTATAAAGTTTCCGGTCGTTCGCGCATTTCCATAATGCCATCCAACTCACATCTATTAAGGCTATTTGCATATGCTCGGAAGTATTACGCGTACTTTAATCCACGGTAATGCTGCACCCGTGTATGTAATTACATATAGTCGATTTTAATTAATTCAGTCGATGTTTATACCTGTTTTGAGGACTTTCCTTGGGCGCAAGATTAATGGCTAGCTAAATAACTAGGTATGCCGTGACTGATAAATAATTTTGTTGAGTAAAAACCACTCATGTGAAATGTAATGAATATGTTGCTCATATAAAATAATTGTATGTCTTCGACTAGGTAGATATAGTGTCCATGTTTGCTAATGGTTCATGTTGGCTTTGAATACCATGGATTGACGTCATTATATGGATTTAGCCTTATTGAATATACTGACCACCTTTGTCCTATGGTGTTAGTATGCGGCGTGTATAAATAGTATTGGGTTCCATTCTCGGGTCAGTTTTTTCATTAGTATATTCTCAGTGACAGTTTACGGATTTATAAATTAATAATTAAAAACATCCAACAGCCACATACATACATAGTTCTGACCCCACACTAATACATCAAAGTCACAAAGTTCTGTTTCGTGGATATCAAAGACTACGAGAGACTTTTTCGGTCTCACAAACACCCAGAAACAAATACTTGTGGCTTACACGAATATTTGTCTCAGTGCGAGGATCGAACCTGCGATCCCTTGTTCCACAAGCTAGTCGATGGTCAACTGCGCCATCGGGCTGTTTTGCTTTAAAAACATAGTTAACGAAATGTGGATGTAGAATGTAGATGTATAATTTTGCCTATATCTTCGATGATGCAGGTTTAGGCGCCCGTTTGATCTCCCCTGTCGTGGGATCATACCCCAGGCTTCTGACTTTTTGTGTAGTCACAATGAATTAATTATCACATACTTTAACGGTGAAGGAAAATTCTTGTACACACTTCAATCATTAGTATCCTAGTACCTATTATTATACGTATACGGTTACTTTTCCGAATAATAGAAAGCAAGCCTATTGTCGTTTACCGGTCGCATTTGCAGACTTCAAGCTATGACTAAAGATATTTTTATTGAAAAGATTAATGCTTGATCTTTTATTATAGTTAATTAAAACACTGTTGCAGAAGCGTGGGTGAAAATACGCTTCTGTGTATTCCTTTAGATACAGAGATGTTTATCTATTTGTAGATATTTTCTGGAGCAGCAAAAAAAAAAACATTTTTATTATTTGGTTTATTGTGCATTTTTATAAATAACAAATAGTGAAACTACATTACAATATTTACAATTTAAAACTATAATATTTATTAGCTAGACAAACGCCTAAAAGCATGAAATAATATATTTTCTATGTTGTTTTAAACGTTACGGTAAGGAATGCATAGATTTCACAGGAAATGTTATGAGGTTACCAAGATCTGTAGTCGATTTATTAACAAACTAATTCAAATTCTAAACATCTATACCTAACTTAAAATATTCTACAATATCACAGAATCATAATCAAATAATGAATAATGTATTTTCCAAAGCTGATCATTTACTAAACTAAAGGTTCATTACGGAATGTTTAATTTGTATTTAAAAATAATGGGCAATTATGGCAACATTTATACACTAAATTACTACTTTCTATTCTGTAATCATCATTGATGATTAATGGCGCTCATGATTTATTCATTTTTAAACAGAAATTATATCCTTAATTTGTATTATACATTTCGACTAGGAATTAATTATGTCATTAATTTCCTGCCTTTATTTCCGAACTAGTGGACTCTGAGAAGCAATCGTTTGACACACCACTCTGTACTGAACAAAAACTGGCTGGAGAACTTCTATTGCTATCTTTTTCTTGATTCTGATATTCTATCATACTGCCACTTGGCTGCCTAAGAAAATTCTGGAAACCGATAGGAGTCGCCGTGACCATTTTGTCAGGTTTCTTCAGTAATTCCTCTATGGAGTACGGATTCTTTTTCTTTTCCTTCTCCGTTGGTGTTTTACGTTCCTGTTCCTCTGTATCAGGTCTGTCTGTGCTATCATCGCTAGTTTCTACGGAAATGTGCTCTGAATTCTCTGATTTAACTTCGTCTGTGTTGATTCTGGTTAGTAGGTCGTTATGGAGACTCAGGGCGTAGGGCGAGAAGTTCTTTGAGTCTGTGTGGTATGGCATCATGATCCTCTGCCACGGTGAAATTGGGTATGGCTTCAGTAGTCCCTGTGCTTGTACTTGGTTAGCTAGCAGCCAGGATGTGGCGAGTCTCCTGTCGTAGATGTGGTGCTCTGAAGGTTGTGGAGGGGGCACTCGAACCGCAGAATGGGCGAAGTAGGGAGGATTTTGCTGTGACGTCAGCGGAGCTGGTGGTAAACTCTTCAAAGACATGTAGTCTATCACGTTCGGCTGGAGTTCTGGTTGCGGGTAAGACTCTGTAACAGAAAATTTGTGACTGTTAGCAAAGTTGGAAATAAAAGCTTTGGAGCTCATAAATATCTTGCAAACGTTAAGGACGGATATAATTTATACTAAGGTGACTACTTCTTGCCAATAACCAATAAAATAATTTCACGATTGAGATAAAATGACATGAGAAATATAAGTAATATGTCTTTCCGTATTAGATCTATGTTTAATATTATCTCTCGTTATTAGTGATTTATATAAAACTTATCGGTGGTTGAAAACCACCTCAAAATAGGAGTGTCGGGTTTGATTTCCAGGAAATAGAACTGTATTTTACGTGAAATAAACGCTAATTACGATTAAACAATAAACAGCCCAATAATAAAAGCTCAGGGATCTGATTTTTAAAACATGACAACTACAACCAAACAGTAATTTCAGTACCGGTAATTCAAATTGACAAATACATCAATAAAACGTAAAGTATAATAATGAAGTACCTAAATTGTAGATTTTATCGGTATACGCGATGAAATGTCTCGAGTAATCAAAAGTACCCGATAATTTTAACATCGATTACAGTAATAAGGCAGTTAAATCCAGTCTCACAATGGAAAGAGTTACTCATGACTTCCTCACACCTGTACGCAGTAGGGGTCGACTGGTCATTAATTTATTGTCCGCTCGATTTATTAGCTGTTTGTGTACGTGGACTATATAAATTTTGATGAATGTAGCATTTATAATTAAATTAACAAATTATGCTTATCTGATCGGATAGTGACAAATTGTTGTTATTTCAAACCAGTTAGTCTTCAGTTGTTTGATTTTTGTCTTTATTCCCTTATATTTTGTTTAGGGGCTTTAATAATCATGTTTGTCCCGTTGGGCAATATATTACCTATTGTAGTGGCATATTTACTAGTTTATTTAAAGTGGACGCTGGCTCGAATTGTCATAACAGTTAAATCTGTTATGCGACATTAAGGCAATAAAGTGCCGATATTTTCTTTGAAATGATTTGATGCTTTTTTAGGCATTACCATCAATTGTATAGATAGCTTGATCTATTCTCTGAATCACTAATATACGTTTAGGACCCAAATTAATAATCACAATTAATCTTTCAAATAAAATTACGCCATGGTCGTAGAAAATACCCATACTTCAATTACCGACGATACATATATGCATGAATTCACCTTTTTATCACCCACACAAATTTAACTGATAAGAAATCATTGTATTCCAATCGCTTCTAAAAAAACACTACGGGAATTATTGGACTATTTCCAGCATCGACGATGATTCTAACAATGCTGGTCGAAAAATGAAAACTAGCTTCAAAGCCAGAGTCTCATCTACATCTTAACCCATGATTATTGGGTGGCATATAATGCATCAAGCCAGAGATATTAAAACTATGACGTGGGTGTAATTGAAGCGGAAAACAACTTTTTGCCGTGGGTAATCGAGCGACGGGTGCAGCGTTATTAATTTCGATTTAATATTGAAATTACACTTTGTGACGTTGGCTAATGGGCCTCTGATAACGTGCTGCTATTATTGGAAATTGTTTATATACTACGCCTCTTTGGTCGGTATGGGTAGGATGTAAGGGTTTATTTATTTACACTTTCTTGTGTATAGGTGTATTTAGAAGGTGGTCGAAAACTAAGTCAGATAATAGGTACGGTGATACGAACCCAAGGGCGTTAAAAGATAAATGCCCAAAAAAAGGTTTTTTAGAACTATACATTTAATACAAATTGTTGTTTCAAATCGTTAAAACTTTATCATCCGTAGTTTTGGAGCACCATCTATATAGATCAATATAATAACTTTCGATAAACAATAACTTTCGATTTACGTAGCAGATTTTAGGTTCGTTTTTCTACCCTGAAGCAAGAAGTAGTAAGTTTATCGATTGGACCTAGTTTCAAATCGAGACTGCCCAATACGGACGCCTCGTAATTGAGCGATTGAATTTTTATTAACATTATTAAGTGTGGAAACGTTTCTGGCAAGAGGTATGTTTCTGTATCCCAGGTCTTAAAACATAGTTTATGAAGTTTATGTAGTGTAGACTTTACCTCTATGCCTTCAGGGACTCTGACGCGTATGCTATTGTAAACAGCTTACGCTTCAAAGAGACCCCATTAAATTTTAGAAATGTATTTATCACTAGTTTTTTCATGATCCTTTAGTTTTATTTTCTTTAGTATTGTTTTAAATTGTTTAGTATAACTATCTTCTACTTTTTGTTTAAAATCATCCCATATAAATGGAAGATTGCTGCTGCATAAAGTTTAAGGTTACCTTTCTAAGTACCAGCATTCAAATAGTATTTATATACCGTAGAGTCGTATGACTTTGGCCCAATATTCAGCAATATTTTCATTTTCACCATACAATTGAAAGGGGTTTGTCTATATTTTTATTTTATTGAATTAAATGTATTACTGGGGATATAAGGAAACTATACACACAAATATTTGGTAGCCATTTAAAAGATTTAGTACAGTGAAACTTGGTTAAGTGGGACCTGGATAAGTGAGAAACCTCCATAACTGGAACTCATGCTGAGGTCCCAACACTTTGGCACTGAATTACCTCTGTTAGTGGGACGAGGTAAGCCTCTATATCTGGGATTTGTTCTTTCGATTTATCATCATAGTTACCTCTATAACTGAGACAGCGAGTAAATTTTATATGCATAAACCTCTGTAACTGAGATAACATTGTTTGTTTACTCATTCTTATTCTACCCACAAATTCCACACGTAATTCCAAGTACGTAAGTACAAATTTTGAGCTTCAATTACCTTCAGTTTTAGTTTCGCTTTACTATCATTCAGATGTTTATTTGAAAAATGCCAAAACGATAGCTACAATCGTTATCATTACGTGAAAAACTGAAGTTAATATCCGTTTATGAAAGTGGGAAGAAGTTTGTGCCGAATTTAATGTGCCAAAATCGACTCTTCGTAGAATAATTCAGAATAAACATAACTGAAATAACCTGTATTCTCACCTCTATTAATGGAACCCTCTGTAAATGAGACAGACATTTATTTATACCTGTATATCTGAGACACTGGGTAAGTGGAATACCTCTATAAGTGAAACGACATTGCAGGTCCCTTGATGTCTCACTTAACCAGGTTTCACTGTATATATATTTTTTTGTCAAACTTTGGGCCAAAGTCATCCTAGGGCTTGGGTGACTTTGGCCCACTCATTTTCTTGTAGTGAAATCGCAAGGTTGTTGCTGCTGGGACAAACTAAACTCCACGAAATATATCTACTGGTGAGAAAATACAAATCCACATCAAATAGAGCAACTTCTTTTTTCTTTAGTTAAATATTTTTATACTTATGTTAACAAATGCGTTTTATTTTACCGCGCTCTTAACAGTCTTTCAATAGAAAAATCAAAATGGGAATTCAAAGAAAAAACTGCTTCATAAAGCACTTACAAGGTAATTTT